>WOFM01000258.1:0-504363 GCA_011428145.1 Ericerus pela
TGGTCAATTCCCGTCGCAGTAACGCATTTTTGCTCTGTACATATATCATTGATTTACCAAAATTGAGAATATACCATCCTCTTTTCCTTCTGTTACTGTAAGTGTATATAATATAATCAATTAATTTGAATAATGTGTCACAATTTGCTTGTATTGCAGTGTTTTTAATTTGTTTCTTGTAGTTTACAGCCCCATCGTGGTTCATCCCTCATGGCATATGAATAGATTTCACTGCGTGTAGAAAATTCATGCACGCAGTAACGCATTTTTGCTGTATAGTTATACCTCTATCGTTGACATGCCAAAATGGCAAACTAACCTATCAGCTTCCTTTTTTCTTTCTACTGTCACTAGGTAATTTCTGATATTTTGGTAACGTTCAGTGATTTAAGTGCAAATATTATTTTTCTCTGCGTAAGTAGGCTACAATTTTTTGGTGAAATTTTAAACAGAAGATAAGTTATTAATTAGAATGTAATTTGTGTGAGAGAAATTTACTAGAAGACATTTAGATACATCTTATATCTATTTTTTAAACTTCACATTAAATTTATGAAAAAAAAAAAAAAAAAAAAAAACCAAAGACATTGGAATTAGGTATTCAGCTCTACAAAAGTTTGTCTTCTTTTTAGTTGGAAAGAAAATTTTTTATTTTCTGAAAAGATTTCTTTTGGAAAAGTGTGAGAGAGAATAAATGAACTTAGTGCACCCTTTAGGCATCGAAGACGACGACGGAGAAGAAATAAAAAAATGACGAATTTTTCTACATCGAATAAAAAGTTTCGCACCCAAGGGTTATACGCGGGAAACGAAAAAAAGTTTGCTTCAAAAATAAGTTGATTGCGTCGATTTTTGTAGCAAAATTTCATCTTCATCATTCCCGTCGGAATTCTTCGTAAGAAGTATTTACCAGAAATAAAATTCGTGTAGATCATAGGGGCGGTGAAAAACGAGCTGGCAAGAAACTAATTTTTCACCAGGAGGAGACCATGAACAAAGAAAAAGAACAATAAAATAATAAAAAAAAAAAACGTGCCAAATGAAATGAAATAAAATAAAATTTTCTTGCCAACCCTTTCAAAAAACGTTAAGAGCCATAACATAAGAGAGTTTAGTTGCTCTCCAAACGATGATAAACGAGAAAACATGATTCTTTTTTTTCTTTTTTTTTTTTACCCATTTTTTTATTCTGTAAAATTAATTTGTTTTTGAAAGAAAATATGAGAATACATTTGTTGGAAAATTGTCAGTTGTCACATGGTTACAATTGTTCAATTTTTAGACCCATGTCAGCAAAAGTACGAAACGTTTAAAGTATAGGTACGTAGGCTGATTGAAAATCTTATCTAGGTATGTAATTGAATGATGCTTTCAATTGTGAATCAGGTTCTGTGAAACGTTAAATGAGTGTCTTTTATTTTTTTCGAGAGAACATATTGTCTGTATCTACTTGGGTTTAGGTACATCAGTTTTTTATTTGTTTCTATTTGTACAAATAATGTTACAGTATATTGAGCAACGAATAATAACATTACTTTCGAAGTTTATGAACTTAACCATATACATGAATAACAGAAAACAGTACGTTTATACTGTATACTTGTACATTTTATGACAGTTTAATTTAAGTACATTCCATAATAACTGGAATTACAAAACATTTCTCTCCGTTATTTTGTTTCGTTATTTCTTGTGCTGAATAACTTTATTTTCATTTATAATTGCTCGATTTTTGTTACGTTTTATTTGGAGTTCACGTTTTTGAAAGCCCATACTAATTAAATACGAATTAAGGTGATTTCACCTACTGGTTTTGGCCCTATTCAGTATAGTTGATTAGTTTTGTTTAGCCATTGTGTTCTATTGTCTCTAAACACTTTATTGTGCGACCTACCTTTATCCTAGACTGTAGCTATAAGAGGAAACTTGTTCCTCAACAATTTGAAATTGGTCGAAAAACTAGAAAATTTGAAGCTAGTAGGAAAATTTAAGATTTTGTAGGGTGTTTGATGAGAAAAAAATTTAATAAAATGGAAATAGGCTACAGAAGAACCAATATATATTTTATTTACAGCCTATGATTTTTTTTACCATTGAGTCGGACATTTTGTAACCAGTTGGAAAATTTTGAAATTTAGCCCCGCCAAAAATTTTTGCTCGGAACGGCCCTGGTCTTGTCTGCACACGTCTCAACGTTGTCTCCTTCATAATTCACAGCGCAAGACCGTATTACCTTCATCTAGTCGTCTTTAATTATTGTACTCGAATTCAGTTATTCAGCTGAAGTTTGAAAGAAAATAAAAACTCCATTATAACGTTCACGAGAAATAAACAATGCGAAGGATATAATTCGCATCCTTCCGAAATCCTTTGTTGTTCTATTGAATAAAAGTCGGTATAAACCTTCGATTTGGCTTTTGTCGTAATGATCACATTTCCACTTGACGAGCGGAACATTCTACTATTTATTTCCAATCTAGTCTCTTCTTACTCGAAAACCATTTTCTTGAACTAATTTTTTCATTCTTCTTTCACAACGTAGTTCACCATTTTTTCAGTTGTTCACTTTCGCATTCTTCTCGATTAAGTAATGTTTAGAAAACATAACAATGAGATTAGTAAAGAGTAAAATGTATAGGTACTCTATTAAAAAAAAAAAAAAAAAAAAAAAAAAAAAACTAATAATAATAACATTAACCATTATGGTTTTCTCGACAAATAATAATAGAATAAGAAGAAAAAAACCAAAAAAAAAAAAAAATGTTAAAACTTACGAGCTAACGATGGTCTAAGTCTGATGGCCTCCTTATAGCTGTTGATTGCTTCTTCGTATTGTGCTTTTCCTTGTTGCAGAATACCCCTGTAACAATAACAGTAAATGATAAGTTGACGTTACACCTTTAAAATGTTACGACGAGTACCTATCTATTGTACGAAAAACAAAGTGTAAATTTGGAAAGGAAAGAGAAACACGTATATATATAGTTGAAACTTTTGTAACCATTTAATCTACAAGGATAATATTTCGATGGGAGCACCAACAGTAGTAGCAGTAGCACAATAATAGCGCGAAAAAACTGAAGGCCAAATCGACGAACTTCAGTCGTAGTAACAGCAATAACATGACTTCGATTATACTGTTATTACTCTCGGCCAAAAACGGAAAGGGTGAAACGTAAAATGAAACAGCGGGGGGGGGATATAGGGCGGAGGAAGAAAGGGGTAATTTGTGGATAATTGTGATGAGAAAAACGATGATTTGTTTTAGAATTCTCACTAACGTTTTTAAGATACCTATACAATTGTTTTTTTCGATTATGGAGTGAATTTGTAAGTTCTATTGTGGCACTTTGGAAATTAGTCCTGAATTAACTTATTGTTGCAAACTGTTATAAGGTTAAAGGCGAATGAAAATTTGTTTCATTACTTAAATACTGAACCTTTTAATTATGGGTAAAAACCATAAACAGAAAAATTTTCACAGAGGAGAGTTGACAAGAAGTGGATGAGCTGATTAATTTGATTTGGCCCTTAATTTTCAAATAGTTTTGGTTTTATTCCTACAGTCTTTTCTCTTTGCTAAAGTACGTCAGTGTTATGCGGAAGATTTACCTCTCAGTATTTATGTCGAGATGCAGTTATGGCAGAAAAAAAAAATCACTATATCCCATCAGTTCCAGCCCAATTAGCACCAGAAATAACCAAGAATCATAAAATTTTGGTTCTACAATGGATTTGGCTCACTTTTGGGGGTAATGAGAAACGTAAAAATGGTAAAAAAAAAAATCGAATGATTTTTTTTTTTTTTATTTATGAATTCTCCAGTCTCCTTTTTTCGATGATACATAATACATAGAAATTTTATTTTAATTTCAGTTTCAAGAACTTCCATGCTTCGAAGATAAATGCGTCAACATTCAAAAATTGTAGAAGAAATTAAAAAAAAAAAAAAAAATTATTTTGGAATTTTCTCTAAAAACTTTTAACTAAAATAAAAATTGAACCGATAACATTCGTGGTAAATAATATACCACAGAAGAGAATCACACTCTCAATTCCGTAGAAATAATTAAAATGTGAACATAATTATTTAGTTCATTTTTTACCCTGTAGGGGCAAAAAATTTATACACCTGAAGTTTTGAAAATAAATAAAAACAAATTTAAAAGATATTTTTATTATATATTAATTATTTTATTTTATTAAAATAAGATGTTCGAAAATTTTATATGTATATGTAAGAATATATATTCACATTCTTAAAATAACCACAGTTTCAGTCTGTGTTTCGCACTCTCTGATATAGTGAGTTGCAGAGATCTCTATATATATATATATATTAGATTTGTATTACATTCATCTATTGATGGAAGTATGGAAAGATGAAAGATGTGTCTACATGATTCTTCATTATTTTCTAAAGAGCTTACAAATCCAATACATGCCAAGCTAGTGGGATGATCTTGAGGAAGATGGAATGCTAATTAGTGAATGATCAGCTCAGTTCTTTCCCTAGTGCGGCTCCCCCTCAAAGAATGGGGATGTAAGAATATTCACATTCTTAAAATAACCACAGTTTCTGTCTGTGTTTCGCACTCGCTGATATAGTGAGTTGCATAGATCTCTCATATATATATTAGATTCGTATTGTATTCATCTATTGATGGATTTTAAGTATGGAAAGATGAAAGATGTGTCTACATGATTCTTCATTATTTTCTAAAGAGCTTACATATATATATATATATATTATATAACTAGAATAATTTTTATAAAGCTTCTGTGAAATATGTTAAAAAAATAGCTCAATTTACTTATAGGTACATTCATATATATATTTTTTATTTTTTTAAATTCAATTTGTCGATGAAACTTAAACCCTCATTTTTAAGTTCAAGTTATTGTGAGAAAACTGGGACAAAAATTTCAGTCATACATTTTCGACAGTTCTTGAGGGAAAGAAACATTAAAATTAGTATTTTTGCATTGAAAATAGCCCATTTCCCTCTTCCATTAACATGCTAATTTTCTAATACGATTTAATATTCATAACAAGTTAGAATTTTAAAATTCATAGTGCATCAGGTACCCTTATAGACTCTTATTCCTCATAGAATAAAATGTTGAATAAAAGTTGAACATGTACCTACTTTCTAATAAACTGTAAAGTTTAAGTCTGCTCAAAGTGATCCTAGTTCCATGCGTATTGCCCCATGTTCAAGTTTTTTGAAATGAAAAAAAAAAGAAAGACATTTCATCGACTTTAGACATTTTTTATTCCAAGAATCAATTTCCTTAAAAAAAAAGAGATACTTTTCTTGATGCACCCAAATCATTAATCGTAATCTCTTTGTCAATTTTTTATACCTACATTACTATAATCTGCCAATGTGAATATAGACTGACTGTCCGGTTTGATATGGTTTTGAATTACGAGCATATTTTAAAATTTATTATCAAATTCAAATATATAGCAATATATTTGTTATATGAAAAGAGAAGAACGTAAACAAAAAGGAAAAAATTCTTTAATCTTTTGGTTCCTACCGGAAATTGAAAACAAAAAAAAAAAGAAAAATTCGTAAAATTTATTAGTGGAAAAAGTAATTTTTGAAGTTTTTGTCCAAAATTTATTTTCGTAGATACAGATTTGAGATAATTTAGTGAATAAAATTGACATAGCAAGGGTAATGATACTGCTCCTTTCCTTACACCACGCGTAACAGGATTTGAAAATTGGTCCGCTGAATTTGAAAAACTACCTTATAGCTCTTTTTTTTCATTTATTCTACCACTACAACCACCAAAATATGAATAAAATTGCGTGTCAATAAGAAAAAAAACAAACAAACAACAAAATGTGAATATTTTAGCAATTTTTTGTTTTTTCTTCTTTTCAGTCATCGTGTCCATTGAATCAGTCCATTAGCCATTTGCCTATAATTTGTTGCTATGGTTTTTTAATCGCGATATACAACGGCAACCATGAATTTGAAATTTATTTCCTGTGTAAAAGATTGACATTGTTTTGTATGTGGAAATAAATTTATAAATTTACGAATGCGGTTACACGGGTGAAAAAAAAAATTTAATTAGTTCGGTAGTTCGGAGCGTGAAAAAAAAAGAAGAGAAAGCTGTACAATTGATAGAATTGTGGACAATATATAATGAAGAATGTAGGTAGGTACAGGCAGATACGTAAAAGTTCAGATTTAAGTCTCTGGAGAATTTTGTTGTTTTTCATTTATTGATACAGAGTTGCAGAAACTAATTAGCAAAATTTATGTATTTTATTCATTAACGAGTTAATCTTGTTTTTTGTTTTTTTTTTTCTCCTTTTTGTAATTCTCATGTGACACTAAGAAAAGTACCTATTTAAATTGGTGAATTTCACAAAGGATTTTGTGATAGAATATGTAGTTCAAGAGCATTGTTGAATTGTTTTTGATCGTGCTCAGTTTTCGAAGATAAATAAGTATAATGTAGGCAATTAATTTTAGGCGGAATGAGCCGATTGAAAAGTTTCTGTATGCAAATTCTGTTTACCTTTGCAATATATGTTAATATCTGACGTAAAGTTCTGAATATTACTCGTGCAAATCGTAGTATACCTACAGTCCCATAGAATTTTAGTACCAGTAATCAATGTGCAGTGTTACAATGAAGGACATTCGTGAGATTACTCCCTACTTTTTCAGACCTAACTGCTATAAATGAGGTATGAAACTGTTTATTGTGTGAGTGTGCGTAAGGGTTTTTGGAAATGGTATAATTATCGTACATTTAGCTCTCTAATGCAAGTATAAATTTTTAATTAGAAAAAAGTTTTCTACACAAAAGGTATTTTAATACATTATCAAGGAGACGTAGCCAAGGGGGATGGGGTAGGCTCCTCCAAAATATTTTTAGAGCTGAAAAAATTTACTAGTTGCATGTATAGTCGGAAAATCGTAAAATTTTATGGACTTTTTTTGAGAAATTTCAAAATTTTTTAGCAGTTAGCAATTTTAGAGTTTGAAAAATTGGGGGTTGTATGATAAGGTAATAGTTGGAAAATCATGCCAGTTATTTGGCCATTCTTTTAGTAGTTGCACCTTCATGAAATAATTTAATTATTATTTTTCGAAATTTTCTTTTTACTGTTCATTTTAATTGGTTACTTTGAAATATTTTATAAACCTTTGAAAATTGATGACTACATTATATGAGACAGACAACTTTTTTTTCTATAATCTACTTTTGAAATAGCTTTAGAAAATTTTTAATTTTTTTTTTCTCCTGCTTCTGTTACTAAAATCGAAAAAAGATAGCTGGACAACGAGAAGAAGCTGAAGAAATGAAAAAATAGTTTGTTTTTTTTTCTATCAATCTCGAAATTCGTGTCAATACATATAATAATTATGGGCACTGTGTACCGTAACATTATTTTAAATTTTATCCAGTACCTATTTTAAAACATGAAAAATTGTTTATAAAAATTGTATAGTCTATATTTTCAAATTTATTAATTTGATCAATGTCGGTTTGCATTTGAACATATATTGCAACATTAAGGTTCATAAACTTTTTGGCATTCATATAAGATAATATCATGCGAATCCTATGTGTAAACTGTAATACAATATTGTTTTTGATGAATATGTAGAGAAGTCAGTTTAAAATGTGGTGTATTCCAGAAAGAAGTTTTGAAATGGCTGTTTTTTTAATAAGGAACAATGTTGACAACAATGCAACACGTTGAACACAAAACGGAACAGAGTGAAACAGAGAGAATCATATCCACCTTACCAACCAGCAGTCGTCAGAACATGAACAAAGAGTGGAGAATTTTTTTTAAATTATCTTTTCTACTCTCTTTTATTTGGTTCAAGAAATATTTTGTCCTTTTTCTGTTTTCACAGATGGTAAAAATTGGTAACTTGGCTCCCAGGGGAGCCATAGACTTCCCTGATGGCAATAACCTTCCTTGAAATAACACAATATTTTATGGAAAATCTCATGCCAAATAGTTCTAGGGTGATAATTTTTCTAACAGTTTTTTGCCCATAGTATTTTGTAATATGAAGAGATTCTATTGGTGTACAGGTTCTGAAAAAAAATATACTTCTAACAATGATGTGATCATATTGGCATTCTTATCACGAAAGTTATTTTAATTGTTCTGTTAGTCAATATTTATTCATTGTTTTTATTTCTGGAACTCATTCCGAATTAAAGTTTAAATGGCTAACCTGAAAACTAAACCAACTTCCCAAAACTTATCAAAACCTTACTCGTTGAGAATAGCTCGATAACACTCTTTTTACCAAAAAAAAAAAAAAAAAAATACTGCCATATCTTTGCATTTTTTACTTTGAATTTGGATTCTATACTCGAGATGAGAAAAAAAAACAACTTCCATTATAATATGTTACTACGTGAACTTAATTCGAACTCTGGTATCTACAGAAAGACGAAATTCAAGATCTAGGTACTCCTGCAGTTTACTCCAATAATACAGATTTTATTTTTATTTTTTTTAAAACATATTGTAGACTGTAGAGGAAGGAGTACACGGATGGGAAAAAATCGGTTCTTTCAGAAAATCGATTAACGGATTTTTTGAATGATATTTTCATGATCAATTTTTTGAAAAAATTGATTAATCGCCATCACCATTGGTCAGCCTGCGCTGGCTGCACCTGCATTTGTCTCTAGAAGAGCTGAGAACTATCGATAGTTTCGTACTATCGATAGGGCCAATAGTGAGATTTCAAACTATCGATAGTCACTGTCTACATTTTCTTTCAATTCTGAATCTTAAAAAATAATGTAAAGAAATTGAAAAAATGAACAAATTTTTGGTTTAAAGTTTAATAATTACTTGTGTTCGGCCGTTAGTTGTGATTTTTTCAAAAAAAAGATTCTTTTAATCTTTTTGTAATATTTGTTAATTGTTACTTTCAAAATGAAAATCAAGGATCAAAGCTGTTATGTCATCCTTCATTATTAATTCAGTCATTCAAAATGCAGAAATTTCTAAAGTGGAATATTAGTACTAATGATCTCATGCAATAGCCAGTCGGCAATTGCTGTATCCAGCAATTAAATTGTGTATTCATAAATATAAAACATGGAAAAATTAAAGGGAAGTTAAGGCAATAATTCATACGGCCTCATATAGAAGCCTATCCGTTGATGGTTCCTGCAAGGTTTTGTCTTGAAAGCTCTATTCTGAGAGTTGTAATTAAGTTTGAAAGTTTTAATCACTTGTTTTAGTACTTGACTGGTTTTGTTTGAGTTAGCTCTCCGTTCTATTTTATATTATTTAGAGTCAGTTCTGAGAATTGAGAATTTGGAACTTTGAAGTTCAAGTGCCAAATTTCACTAAATCCAATTGCCAGTTTGAGAGAGAGAGAAAAAAAAGTATAAAAATACATATTTAAAAATGCTGCTTTTTTTTCGAGGAATCAGAATTCTGTATACTATCACCCAGTTTTATAGACTTATCTAATATAAATTTAAGTTTTTTTTTTCCCCCGCAGCATTTTGTTCCTTCTACCTGACAAATTTTCAAATAATTTTGGTCCCTCTTAGTCGTAGGTTTCTAAATTCTAATTCTTGATTGTTTCTGCAAAGTTTGTTTCAGAAGGTCCATTCCAAGAGTTGTAATTAGGTTGAAGTGTTTCAACCGATAATTTTAGTTTTCAACCAGATTTAATTTTCATTGTTTTGAAAGGTGAAGAAATTTTAGCTCCTGGGCCTAATTTTATCTCAACTTTGTAGCAGCTTGAAACGTTTTGAACCACATCTCCCTAAAAGATATACATGTGTAACAATTTATTTTCATTCCTTGACACTCATATTCATACATCATCTCATCATGCAATTATTATTCACCCTTACGACTATAAGACGATGAAACGTAGTAAACAGAATACAGATGCGGCATTGGAATATTATTGCATCATGCAATATAGTTCTCTCACTTGCACATTCATGTCTGCACCTGTCATAACCTTTAGTTAACTACTCAATACGTTGACACTTTACGATGAAAAGAGAGAAGGTATGAACTTCGACCATATACTAGATAGACTGGCTGTGTCAATGGAAATTGAACCACACATAAATGACGTCACTATGTGGCAAATGAATTTTAAATCTCATAAGGATTTTTTGAAGAAAAAAACTCAAAGAAGTTTATTTTTCTTCTAAAATGAATTTTTCAATAAAAAAAAAAAGAAATGATTATGTACAATTTTTCAAAAAAAAAAAAAGAAACTCCAAGTTGGCTAAAATTAACTCAAAAACCTGGGAATAACAGCAGTATAACTTGGGTAAAACAGCTTTTTGCCACAATGTGACGTCTCACTCCATATTTATCAGTGCTGAATCATTGTACAGGGCCAGTCTATCTAGTATATGGTCAAAGGGTATGAGTTACTTAAAGCAATACCTATATTTTCTAGAATCTTCTCAAATCATTTCGAAGACCTACCTAGACCAAGCTGTATAATTAGTGGGAGGATAATCAATCATCTCATTGGTCAGTCATAACATCATTCACCTCTCACCATTATTTTGCATTCATCCGCTTGTTAATCTGTCAATATAATTAGAATACATGAACTGTAATCTTCACTTCATGAAGAACCTTTGAACAGTCATCTTCTTTTATAACCATCTCTGGTAACTATTTTAGTTACACAGTCTCTTGTAACCATTAACTGTTAAGGGACTCAGTAAGCGAGTCCCCAACTGTTAGTATAATCTGTACTTTGTTTCATTAGAGTCTGTTTTTGAAGTCATTAAATATTGATTGGAACTTAGTCTAATTGTTTTGAATTTATCAATCAGTCATAGGCAAAGTTACTGTCACACTTGTTTTTGTTTTTCAAATCTAAATTTAAGTTCGATAGTTTCACAATTATTACCTACACTGAATACAGAGGGGTAAATGGTAGGCTTAAGAATGGGAATGAACAGGATGAGATTATTATATGAAAATTTTAATACATTTCAGCTTATGGCTCTAGCCCCCCTCCTAGAAGAATTGCCTAATTTTGCTTATGAACGAGTGGTATTTTATTATTAGTCCAGTGATAGTTTATTATTAGTCAAGTGATAGTTTTTTATTAGTCTGATGGAACAACAGAATAGCTGCAAGAACAAAAAAATTTAGGTATATTTAAATATATTTAAAGACTTAGCGGGTGTGAAGGAAAAAAATTGGTATATCCAGACAGTAATACTGTTGGAAAGTTTTCACTAAAAGTTGTAGTTTTAGACCAGTTCTGTTGAATGATAGTTCTTTGCTTCTATTTTGTTTCAAAAATTATTTTCAACAAAAACGTAGCATGAGGACACATTATTTTTGTTGAAATGAGTTTTGTTTCTCTCTGGTCTTTGTCTGTCACATATCCAAGTTCGTGGTCAACTCAGTTACTGCGAATGAATTCTGTTTGGTTTACGATTTTTCTCCTATCCACCCCTTAATTCTTCAAAATAACTCAACTAAAACAAAAATCAATAAAAACCTGGATATATCGAACTTGCCCTAATCGTATTTTTTTTTTATTTCATTGTTTCATTAAAATTTTACCAGAACTTTATTGCTTTTCGGGAAACCGACCTCAACTCGCCCACCTATCGCACATTTGCCCACAAAATTTCGTTTAGCTGCCCAAAATAATGAACGCTGTTCCGTGTCGTTTATTTTCAAAAAGGCGACGAAAAACAGGCAATTTTTTTCTTTTTTTTTTCTCTTCCATAACAACAGTGGCAGCAGCTTTTCAGAAAACAACAAAATATACAATAATATTACGACAACTGGAGTAAGTGAGGAAGAGAGTTTGAGAAAGAAAATGAAAGGAAGACGGAATGAGTTGAAAATCTGCCTTCTTCTGAAGAATGGTTCGTATTTTCATGTTTTTAGAATAGGAAAACAACGGGAGAAAAAAAAAAAACATTAAGGAATAATCGTAGCCTGCAAACCTTTCTCATTTCATCAGACGCCACTTAGCGGACATGCAGACGACAAAAAAGTTTTTCATTTCAAAAAATTTAATCCTCTTTTTCACACTCGAGCATTTAGATTTACACTACATAATACGTAGGTATATGTGTGTATACGCATTTATACTATATCTACAACGTAGTGAAGGATGTCGAGTAATCTTTTCTCTTTTTTCAGCATATTTTTTCATATTTTTCCATCGTTTTTCTCGCTTTTCGCTCCGTATTTGTTTTTTTATTTTCCTTCAGTTTCATTTTACTCAAGATGAAAAATGTTGGTTTCGAAATTAATGTGAGAAAAGTACGAGTGACAACGACGAAAATTAACGAAGACAATAACGCAGACGATAGATTAAAAATGAATGAAATAAAAGTTGTCAGTATGTATGCGAGGAAAGGATTATGTAATAGCTATATAACGTTTTTCATCTTGTTGGAAGAGCACCGTACCTCCAGCACAATTGCACCGTATCATCTCACGCACTGAAAGAGAAAAGAATATTTCCACCATGTATTGTTCACCTATTACACTAAATACAGATTTTTTTTTTTTTTTTTTTCTGGATAAAATGTCGGTGGATATAACAAGAGCTCCTGAATGTCGAGCTTTACATTATTGTGCGAATTCGGCGACGACATTCTCGATGTGGGGGCCACTGCTGCAGAGGATAGTGAAAAACAATAAAACTGAGTGAGAAAAAAAAAATGAAATTGTAAAAGTGAATTGTAAATAATGTTTCGTTATGAAGAAATGTTGGAAACGGTTTTTGTTTACAATTTTAAATTCTTATTGTTTAGAAAAAGGCAGGGAACATGTGGAAAGCGTTCGGCGTATAAATTATGCTGAATGAGGTTGTGGAAAAAAAAGTCAGGAGGTGTATTCACTTTTCCGAGGACTACATTATTTATGCTTAGAGGAGTTGGTAGCTTTTTATTATTGTCGGCGAATTTGTTGCCTACATCTCTCCTATTGTGAACTCAACTTGCAACAGAACTACTCGATGCGAATATATGTGAGAATGCGCGAAAATTATGCATTACTGGAAAATTCTCGATTTTCGATTTATTACATAAATTATTTCTCCCTAATGTTGAAATTTTGTTTGCTTTGTTGGTAATTTTCTATAAAAAAAAAAGTCGACTGATGAGCTGCTAAAAAATGCACGTCATTCTTCCATCATTTTGAAATTGTCACCCGTGAAGCTGTGTATGAAGTATCTTGTTGTGGGAAAATATTCTCACCAGAAGGTAATCAACAGATTCTGCGTGTTCTGCCACTTCATAATTAACATATGGGTAAGCCAAAATCTGGGCAAACACTGGCGATTTTAGAGCTAGTTTCATGAGTTATATAAGGAAATTCACACACACACACACAGACACACACACATACGTGATTATAGTATCTTAGTTGGACCTTGACACCTAACTGCCTTAGTAAGACCCAAAAAAAAATCTTTATTTTTGAGGTTAGAATGTTGCTTGACAGCAGAATGTCGTAGTTTTCAAAACATTGAAAAACCGCCCAACCCACAAAGCTATACACACAATATAAAAAAATACTGTAACAGTATGTTGGTTAGACTGCGTGTGTGTGTTTTTACACAAAAATGAAATCATATCAGTCTATAGTCAGACCTTTGTGTTATTTGAAATTGACTCCTCATGAACATTGGTCAGACATCAAGAGTACACATCACCTGTTCTTGTATGTCCCTAGTAAGACATAAATGCAATGTTGCCACAGTTTTTCATGGAAATATGGGTAGAAAGAATAATTGTTGTAAAAAGAAATTAATTATTGTCAATAGATCAGCTTCTTTAGAAAACTAATTTTGTCTTTTTCTAATTAGAATGGGACTATGGAGTTATCAAAAAGCACTAATAGTTTTTTCATCCAAATAGAATATGACTACTTTCTGTTTGGTCACCTAAAATCAAACCTCCCCAATTTTTTTGGATAAATGCATGTCAAAGAACTATCTATTTGTAATTTTTAAAATTAGGAAATTATTATTCAAGGGAAACACTCTGAATTTGTCAATTTACAAGACTCTGACCAAGATTGCAGAACCTAGATCAATTTTGTTTCTGACTAAATGTGATACCTCCAAAAATAATCAAGGGATGAGTAGTCACCATATTATTTGTTCTCAACATCCTAAGCATCCTAATTGAACCAGACACTGAGGCCAAAAATGTCAACCACTATGATAAGTTAAACACCATATTGATGCACAATTTTTCCTATTCTCAAACTAATCAACCAAAAGCTTCATCTTTCAATTTATTTGAGAAAAACAAAAAAACAAAAACAAATACCTATATATCCTTCACCAACAGTGTCAACTCAGTGTCCAGCAAAGTTTAAGTGTTTTATCCAATATGGTGGTTTGTTATTTTGACCCAGGTATTAATTTCTGTGAAGTCTGACACAATTTATTTGAGGAGGCTATTTGATTTCTCTATCCAGAACTGGAAATCTCCAAAAAAAAAAACTTCTCAAATAATGTCCAGTTTCTTGAAATTTTAACCTAAATTAGTGAATAAGTTTTGATGAAACATTCTCCTCTAAAGATGTAGTCATATGTGTATTACATGATTTTATATTTCAACTTTTCCTTTCTATCAAACAATTTCTCTCCCACTTCACAGAACTGACACTGAAATAAATCCATGGAGTATAACTGAGAACTGAGTTTAAACAGAGTTGGTTTAGAGTTAAAACTTCAAGGGTAGATTTTTTTGCTTAATCAATGGTAGTTCTTTCAAGTGTAGGAATTTATGTTCAGAGGTTTTATTGCATTATTTTACATTTTATATAAAGTTTGTGGTTCAGGGAAAGCTTGACCCCCAACCTTTATAACAGGTTTTTGACAAAGTTGAAAACTCCTATTAAATTTGGTCTGCCTTTCAAAATAGGGAATGGGACTTACATAGTTATTCGTATCATGATCTCCAGATTCCAAAAATACCATCTCGCATTTTCATATTTCTTTATTTATTTTATTTAATTTTTTTTTTATTCCGGCCTATATTTTTTTGGGAAACAAAACAGACAAATGGCTGAACCAATAAGGCTGAAGTTTGCACCAGAGGTCAGTTTCAGTGTAAGAAGGGTCTGATAGAAATTTGAGTCAATTGGTTTAGCGTTTTCGGAGATATTGGCCAAAATATAGCTAAAATGAGCAGGTTTTTAAGGTTCATTATACCACACCCCCTGTGCCACAAATTGAAAACCTGCTTTTTTAGTGGAGCATGCTGCGCTAGAATTGTTTTTTTTTTTCAATGAAAAGAAAATTTTAAAAATATTAGCGTAGCATGCCCCGCTAGAAAAGCAGGTTTTCAATTTGTGGCACAGGGGTGTGGTATAATGAACCTTAAAAACCTGCTCATTTTAGCTATATTTTGGCCAATATCTCCGAAAACGCTAAACCAATTGACTCAAAATTTCTATCAGACCCTTCTTACACTGAAACTGACCTCTGGTGCAAACTTCAGCCTTATTGGTTCAGCCATTTGTCTGTTTTTGTTTCCCAAAAAAATATAGGCCGGAATAAAAAAAAAAATTAAATAAAATAAATAAAGAAATATGAAAATGCGAGATGGGTATTTTTGGAATCTGGAGATCATGAAACAAATAACTATGTAAGTCCCATTCCCTATTGTGAAAGTCAGACCAAATTTGATAGGAGGTTTTCGACTGCTAAAAACTACAAACTTGAAAAAAAATTATTAGTGTACAAAATTGTTGTTTAAAAAAAATTTTGGGGGTTTAACCCCATACCCCCCCCCCATAACTACGCCACTGGCTATCAGTTTTGGTTTGACAATATTTCCGGTAGAGCTTCCTCAAAATCTGATTTTTTCATATCAAGAAATAATTCTAAATTTCACAATGTCTAATATTTCGTCAACAGTTGACAAATTTCATTTAATCATAACATACCATTTACTCATTATAAGCTTTAAAACAATTATTTAACTATCAAAATTCATAATTTTTTTCTCAGAAACCTACTTTTTCCAGCGAGGCTTGCTGCTCTAGAGTTTTTTTCATTATTTCCTTAGTTCTTTTTGATAAGCAGTTTTCTTTCCTAGTCACTCCTTTCATTCAAGTTTGAGAAGGATTTGATCATCATTTCATTAACTTTTAATCCTTTTCAAACCTTCGCACCCCCCAATTTACCAACCTTAAATTTTCCTGACACTCTCTACAACTTCTGTTACTTTTATACATATTCTAATTCGGGGGTTTTCTTAATAACTGATGCATAGGCGTACTACTTTTTTAAACAAACAGAAGAAAAAAGTCCACATTTCAATTTCTCAATCATTTCCATGTGGGCCTAACAAAGTGTCGTCTAAGTGCCTGACAGATATTTCTAGAACTTTACGTGAAGTTTTTATCTTGGTTTGGATCTTCAGAAAATAAAGATAGCTTGCTAGGTCAAGTAGCTCATTTTGTAAGACCATGTTTTTGAAATAAAATTCCCGGTATATTGACCATACCTTAGATCCACGTTTCTATAACATATGTACCTAGTAAAAAATGCTACACAGTTTATCCAGGATAGGTAGGTAGTTCAAAAAATTCAATTATTTTAATCAAATGCCATTTACCATTCTCTGTCACTGCCTTTTTACATGTAATCATCTTATAATATAATACCACGTGTAATAAAAAAAAAAAAAAATAGAACACTCACGGGAAGAAACAACAAAGAATGAACAGAAAAGAAAATAATTCAATAGAACATACATCAATATAACGGGTGTGTATTTTTTTTTATTATTAAATTTTACACTAAAATTGGTAAATTTCAAGGTTAACTCTCATCTTACTGTTGACTTGAAAATGTTTTTTTTTTTAATATCATTTGCATCTATCGTAAGACAGACCACAAGTACTGACTAAAAAAAATCTCTTGTCAACGTCAACTGGAAAATGTTTTTTTTTTTTTTTTTTTTTCCTTTATTATCCAGTATTATTATTATTTGCAGCTGTCACATCATAACCAAAACTGTGGCAACGTTGATTTTAAAAGGTCTGACTAACATACCAGCAGACTCAAGTCTAACCAACGTCACACACAGAAGTCCGACCAACGTAGTACTATTGTCAATTCCAAAATAAAATTTCACACACGGGGTGTAACATTTGATGAGTGGGCCATAAGTATGCTAGTCGGACTTTTTACAAGACTAACATTTTCCAACTTTTTCAATGCAAATATAACCCCCTGAATCCAAAAAAACAGTTAAAACGTTGGTCGGACCTTGTGTGTGTCCGACCAACGTTTTTAGTCCGACTAAAGCTGGTGAGGAGTCAGGTGTGTGTCCGACCAAGATACTAAAATCAAACACATATGTACATGTGTTGTAGAAATCCCATCATTACTTATTCATTACTATAGCAATTGATAAGGAATGACATAATGCGTTTGCATACTGGTCCGAGACATTACTGAGATCTTTATCTATCATTTTGTCATCGGACAAACATTTCATCTTACTTGCCTGTGTGTGCAACTGAGAGCATACGAACAAACAGTGTATATAATATAATGTTGAATACAATACACCTGGTAAGGAATGACGTGCGTACGAGATGTATAGTCTCGACACTGTAAATTACTTTGAAATTTACATGGGAATTTTTTTCACTAAACTATCGCTATTCCAAAACTTACCGTTTCTGTGTTTCAAATTGTTGGAGAAAAATGTCATATTTCCAATAGTTTTGGTTCTCAATGTGCTGGAAAATGAAAATAATTTTTCATTTAATTAACGACGATAAAAATTTGGAGTTTATGATACTACTACCAGCTTTCGAGGAGGGTTTATGCCCTCTCTCCACCCGCTCCAGTTAAAAATCCTAGATGACCAAAATCATTTACATACGCTTGTGATACGTGGCGAAATATTATTTAGAAAGCACTGTGTGTGTGTGTGTTGCCTACTATTTCTAGGCACTGCGCAGACTTCTTGCTGGTACCATGTGAAATTGACTGTTTGTGGAAAATTCTAACAATGTACACTTTTCTCACTCATTTTCGAAGCATATGTTCATTTTTTTGACGCTAAAATATAAATTTTGCGGCGAATATATTGCTGGTAAGATACGATATGAAAATTTCTATTCTTATATGTGAGTGCCATTTAGAAATTTCAGTTTGTCTAGAAAAGTAAAAAATGTGTAGATTGTTGTTAATTTCGTTATATATTGCGAGTTCCAACACATTATTGTTACATTAAATGATATGCTAAAGCAAGATCAAGATCACGGTTGTCTTGGTCTAGCGTTATTTAATATTCTTGATTTAAGGTATTGGTCTTGATTTGGAAAGTCTGTTCTTCGTCTTTTAGTAGTGGTTTTGATCGCAAGATTTTTGTCATTATTGCATTGGCTAATTAAATTTGGCCTTCATGTCTTTTTCAAACATACGAGAATCTTAACTCCCTATTATCCTAATTTTGTAAATGTTTAAGTTATGAGAAAGAAAAAAAATCAAAAAAATATGTATTAGGTAAGATGCTGGTCTTTTCTCTTTTTTCTGACATAATGTTAACCTTGTCTTGGTTTTTTGGCCGTAGATAACCAGCTGCAGTTTGGTTTTGCTAGCTATCGTGCGATTGATTTATTGCCTGAAACAAGGATTTTGCTACTCAGTGTAAAGGAACAAAGGACTGATTCGTGATTGAATTTTCTTTCCGATTCTATCATTGGAGCCACAGTTAAGCGTACGTGAAGAAAGTATTTCTATAGGCTTTTATCGTATAGTCCTATTGGTGGAGGTGTTTAGGTGATATGTTTAATTTTTTTTTTTGTATTAAAAAGGTTGTGGAATACCTTGTCGTGAGAGATATTCACACTAGAAGGTCTTCAACAGTATTTTGCGTGTTCTGCCACTTCAAACAGTTAAGTATGGGAGAGCCAAATCCTCGGCGAACACTGGCGATTTTTGAGCCGGTTCTGAGAGTTTATATACAGGATTTGGTACACGCACACAGACACACATGCATACGTACATGTACGTAATTATGTCATGCGTTACGTCGTTTCTTGCCTCCGTTGAGGTGATAAGAAAATGACGCAGCGCATTTGGTACCAGGCCGTGACATCACCGAGATCATTATCAGGTAATTGATCTCGGCCCGTGCAATGTATCTTACCTGTACGTATATATAGGTACGAACATACAAACGCACCAGTGTAAATTCGTTTAACGTCATAAAGACAATTATTGCCAGCCTTTGGGCGGCGACTGTCGTCGAGAGGTGCGAGCCCCTATCACCTCATACGAGTATCGTCCCCACAAAGGTATTCCTCTTTTCCATTATATTCTTGTATAGAAAAAGGTTAGGTGATGTGGGTAACTTTTTCAAAATAAAAATACGTTTTTAAGGGTCGCCTGATGCTAGACCATCGTAATACGGATCCGCGTCATTGTTTTGATTATGTTCTCTTATTATTCGGCATTTTTTTATTTATTTTATTTTATTTTTAATCATGAGTATAACAAAAAATTCAACAAAATGAAATAAGATTCCACTCAGCATTTCAATACGTGAAAATATCACAATTGACTAAAAAAAAAATTTCAAAATCAAATTGTTCAACTCTAGATTCGAATCTACATCTCGAGCGTGTTAATTCCGTATTTGTCCACCGAGCTACAGCGGCAGTTGGTCGAGTTGGTTTGTCGCAGACATAGCATTGCACAATCAGATAGACATACTTATAAGATATGGATCCATTTTGCAATGGTCTATCAACAGGCACTCCTGTTTTTTATGCCTGTTTTGTCCATAATTAATTTGAAAGAGAAAAAGTACTTTCTAAAAAAGGGAAATGTTCATTCCCTCAATCAGTTCAGGTTGTCATCACTGATGACGTAACTCCGCAGTGATTTCCAGTTGGTACAGGCCCTTAATATTGTGCTAATTTATTTTCTAAATTTCAACGTCCTAATCTAGAAGTCAAAGGTCTGTAAGGCTAAAAAACGATTCTTCACTTCGATTCAGTTCAACTCCCCGCAAACAGTGGGTTTGCAAAACCATTATTTTGTGCCATGGCTGGCTGCGGGATTTCCTCAAGGGGAATTTTTGTTTTTTGCTACATAAGTGTAAATTAAAATTTTTATTTTATTTTATGAGCTCCCTGAAAGTCACACCTTGGAATTTAAAAAAAATATTAATTTGAAATTATAAGTTTTATACATTTTTTAAAGTAGTAAATGTAGGTTTCCTGCTGGCCGGGGGATTAGAACCGTCGACTGACAGGAATACCTACCTCAATCGCCACCATCACCAAATTATGGCAACCGTGTACACTCGGCCACGGCACCGGGTGATGGTGATAAGAGTACTCCGCCAATATATGTCGCCACACTACTGCTCCCCAGTACAGCAGTGAGCAGTCCGATTCAATGCAGGCGGAGCTACTAACGGAACAGTAGGTGGATGTAAGAGAGCGGTGGATGCCTCCTTCCAATACATACCCACATCGCACTAGTACACTCTACCACTTTCAGGGCTAGTGTGCTCAATACCATCATGTTGTGAGATGGAGAGCAGGTGAACTAGCGGGCTGACATGTTCTTCCAAGAGATGGCGCTGTTCACCATCTCCCAGATCATGTCGGGGTCACCAATGTAGATTTCGGGCCAATTTTCATTAACATTTTTTAAATTACCTGGCAGATGTCGCTGAAAATAGCATACATGATATATATATATATTGAATGCAATAGTTGTATTTTCCTTTGGAAAATACATTAAAATAGTACATAAGATTATTTGGTACTAATTTTGCTTTTTTTTTTTTTTTTTTGTGTGAGTCCTGGTGGTTGGGGATTGAACCTCTAAAACTCCCCGTGCGGCCGGCCCTATTTTGTGCCTGTCAATCACCTTATGATTGACTATCTGCCTTGGTTAACAGAACCATTATGTCCAGGTGACTGTAGGTGGATCTTAATTTGACTTAAAACGTATTTACTAGTTATAACGTTTATTACTTTGGACTTTTGGTAGTTAATTCCGTGATATTATATTTGATAATACGCAGGCGAATGCGGAAATGAAATGAGATTAAGGAAAATTCCAAAGCAGTGCTCTGATATGTGATAATTTTTCGTCGTGTTTCGAATAAGGGATTGATTTAACACGAGACTAGCTTACAGGGTAAGAAATTTGTCTGTTAAGGGGTAACGAAGCATCTCTCAATTTTTATTTATTCACATATACGGTTTTTTGTTATTCGAATTGGTGGTGATGCTGGCTATGTCAGTGGACGTGTTTTCCACCTCACGATAGTGTATCAATTCCTTGAACCGTAGATTTTATAGACTGGTTATAAGTGTGTCGTTTGAATTCTTTTTTGGTGGCCTTGGCTGTGGCTCTAGTATTTTAGCCTGTAGTGTTGATAATGACGTGGTGCTTTCATTCCTAGACCCTTTGTGGCATTCTATGTGAAAAATATAAATATTCGAAACGAAAATTTCGACCCACAATATTCGTCGGATTTCCAAGGTTTCACCGAAAAATAGTCGTACCTATGTTTGCCTTATAAGAAGAGAGAAATACAAAAATATGCTACGTAGGTTATTCATATGTAAAAATATTTTTATCAGTTTGCGTGTAGGTAATGTAATTTTCGCGTTTATGCTTTTACCTTAAAAATATTTACAAATTTGAGGATGCATTCAGGTGGAATTTGTTTGTCGACATACTACATTGTTACATGAATAGAGCAAATACATTGTTACATGAATAGAGCAAATTTAAGGAAAAAGGGTTTTATTGATTATTTTGCTTCCCTTTTTTCTTCATCGCATCGAATGGAATGAAATTTGAAATTATTTTTTCGTATTTATGTGGTGGAAAAATTACTTCGTAAGTATTCTTTCGAAATTGTGGAGAAGATTTCAGGAAAATGAAATTGTAATATCTACCCACTATTGTAACGTAATTTATTCGTATTAAAATTGAAATTATATTCATATATTCTAGTGATGGATTAAGTATGATAGAACCAAGAGCACTTAAATGCAGCATTTGTTTTCGATGAAATGTGTGTATATTGAAGCAGATAGACAAGATTGATCTTCACTCTTAAAAGTTTACGACGTCGTCGCAGTAGGTATGCGGAAGGAAAATCATATTAATTTCATTTCACGAATTTAATTGATCCTCGCGCTATTTTTTTGTTTCCAAAAATCTTTTCTCTCGCTAGTAGGTTTTTGTTTTCAAAATTGCATTGAAAACAGTATAAGTGTACCTTCCATTAATTTTGCAGGTTGATAAACAGATTTGCTCGTCTACACGATCCTTCAGTGAATCTCCAAATGACGATATAATTCTGAAGGAACTGTGTTTTTAAAAAGTCGGTCTTTTGAGTTTTATTATCTAAAATTAACACGGGCTGTATTGCTCATGAAAGGCAGCCATGAAATAATGACAGGACGTTTTTTGTAGGAGGTTCCCAGTGTAAATCTTGTGTTTAATTTTTGACACTTGAGGCCGATTACATGATTTTTATAGCTGATCTAGTATTATGTTAAGGAGGATAATTTCTACTGCCTCTTAAAATTACTAAATTTTATTTCATCCTGATTTTTGTTAAACAATGGTGAAGCCAAAAGTAGGCCGACATGAGCCTCGACCCATTCAAAAAAATTGAAAAGGAAATATAAGTAAATTTGACGAGAAGAAAAAAGTTGAAAGTACGAAAAAAATTTTAATGTTGCTGTTGAAGAAGAGTTATTTTGTTTTTGATAATGCAAAGATTTTATTTCACAAAGAGTATGGCAGCAATCATACTACGTAGTACATAATTATGAAGTAGCATTCTATTTTATAATGTTATAACCTACACAAAGTGGAATGACTAGAGATTTCAGACATTTGCACCTGCAGTCTGTAGAAATTGGTTCTCACGTTGAATGACGTAATTTAATTGTCCTTTGTTTTCTACTACTTAATCTCTAGACTGTGATGGGTTTCACCAAAATTGAGATACATTTCTACCTAAATTATATCACCGGAACGAATTCAATTGCATCATCTCAGATTCTCCATATTAAAATAATTATGATCTTTTTGAATTAAACTTCATTCCTGAACACATCGAGTACACCTTTAGTTATCCGATGACGACAAAAACCAATTAAAAGAATTTAGTCTTGATCGAATATTCTATTCTTTTAACCCAAACTCTCCAGCTTCTACAAATTCTGCTTGGTAAGTTTGCAGCCTTTCCCGAAGGTTGATATCGTCCATTTACTTGGTTTTATTTTCCTTTTCTTAGTGAATGTCAGTTAAAATTTTGAAGGACTGGATACATTTTGTTTTACCTTGTGTCAATATTTGTTGGTTAAAATGTCTTTTCTATATTGGTACCTGTTGCAGTAGTTAGATGGTAGTGTTCACTAGTCAGGCCCGTGGTTTTGCATCTGGCTGTGAGTTTGAAGTATTTAGCTGTTTCAAATAAAAAAGTAATTTTCTACCCGCACAACATTTAACAGCAAAAATATAATTTTCCCTTTACAAACACATGAAAATTTTGCAATTTTTCAAACATAATAAAAAACATTCGAAACCGTAAGAAATTGATGTCGTTGCGTATCAGGAAAATACATCATGTCCGAAGAAGTATATTTGTCACTATTGTGTACTAGAATTTGGTCTCAAATGCTTTTTATTATGTTTGAAAAATTGCAAAATTTTCATGTGTTTGTAAAGGGAAAGTTATATTTTTGCTATTAAATGTTGTGAGTATTGAAAATATAATTTTTAACGTCATCTGTTAGGAGATAAATGTTTTATTTTGGAGCTTTTAGAACTCCTCAATAAAGAGCATTTAAAAAAAAAAATTTTTTTTAATGTTAATTTTATTTTTTACTTCTTATTAGTCATGAAATTTATTTATTTATTTATTTGTCATTATTATCTGTTTGTTATTTGTCTTGTTTTTACAGTCAGTAATTGTTAATCGAGTTATATACTAGTATGGAATAATAAAATATGAAACTACGTTTTTTATTAAATGTAATTTAGGAACTTTGAATTAGTACAATTGATAATTTGTATGAAAGTACAAAATAATATAATATATAACGAGTATGAAAAAAGTAAAAGTTATAATTATGTTTGAAAGTTTTTAGAAAAAATTATAATTTTGGACCAGTTATCGGGCAATTTATTTTGTTATATCTGCCCAAAAGGCGGATAATTCAGCTTGTATATTATTATAAATGTTTGATTTGAAATTAAGATAAAAATTATCTCCTACTAAGTATTGTCTCAACTTGGAGTAGGCCTAATACATTTCATTTAAAATTACGATTGTTGGATGCACTTTTAGATGAATCTATTTTCAACATTGTCGGGCGAAAATTCATTTCAGTAAATACTTTCCTAATTGAAACACATGCGTGGTAGATACGTAAACCTATAAAAGTTGGATTTTTGATTTACCTGCTAACTCATCACTTTGAATTAGCAAAGAAAATTGAGATTATGCTCAAAAAAATAGTCGAAGAAAAAAATAAAAAAGAAGAGAAAAGTTGATATTTTTATTACATGGTGCTTTTGTGTATTTCTTTTAAAATGATTGGATGGAATTAATCAACAAAGTAGACCTTTTTGCGCTATCCATTGTATTTCATACAAAAAAAAAAAAAACGAAAAATAAATGCGAGTGTTTTCATAGATTGATTCATCATTCGTATATTGGCGGTATAGAAATTTTTTTGCCGTATCTTATCGTGGTTTATTAATGTGTAAACATTCTTGCTCTCTAGTCCTCTTCCTCCTGGGTGTAAAAAAATATTAGATACGAAAAAGTTGAGATTGCATAAAAAAACTGCATGGCGCACTGTCCAGTTTCAAATTCTGTTTGTCACATAACACACACACACACAAGCAACATCTGTGGTGAGCTGGCGGCATTCAGCTGAATGTTTACACATTAAATATGTGAGGGGGGACCCTCGCACGCCTTTTTTATCATGATTTACACCATCATTCGATGTTCACAATTTTGGTTGTGGATTAATGATTTTATTCTTCCACGTTGAAGTTTGCCGACGAAGTGGAGAAATATGAAGCCAATGTTTTAGCTGATAACGTCGTCTGTTTCTCAGTATCTATTTCGTGGATCCAAAAAAGATTTGTTTTTACGATGATTTACCACCTCGCGTATGTAGAACGTGCAAGTGTGATGAAAAATATCGTCAGCCTTCAGTGCCTCGTTTCACACATTGTCTTATCAGCCAGTAGTAAAAAGCTCATTAATTTCAGATCGTTTAGTTCGAAATTGACGCACCAGACCATATAGTTGGCGAGTAATCTCTCGTTTATTTTCACCCTAAATATTGATCGTCTAATTTGCTGTCTTGTCCGTTCAACGAACTACTTGTAGCGCTTTTCGGTATGACGATGCGTGCGGCCATCCCTGCCAACAGTTCACAGTGACGAATGAACGTTGTTCTAGACGATGTGACCGGATATTTTACGGTTTCCCTCGTCTATACATATATTATATTTCTATTCCGAAAATCTCCGTATAATACGTAAATAGTAGTGGGTACGTTGTCGTTTTTCTGCTGGCCAAAATGAATGCCATAAATTTGGCGATAGTTGATCGAACAATTTAGTCGATTATGTGCGCGCTGGTTGTTATAATTTTTTGTAGCCTTTGGACGGCGGCCAAACGAATAAGACGTACGTAGGAAGTGTGTAATAAAAAGCTAACAAAATCAGATTTTAAGGATTGGTAGCGCATTTCATGGAGGCTAAGCCAGTAATGGCGGTTTAAGTGGAGTTTATGTAGGCTAGGCCAATTATGTGTGTGGTAGAATATTGTGTGATTTTATATATAGCTTACGTTTGGCGAACGTCTATTCATTGACGGTATCGTGTGAGTAGGTGTAGCTGTGAGGAACGATTTTTTTCAACTAGGCTATTGGAAATTGTGTTATACGTAATTATTTTCACGCTGTTGTCGCTGGATAAGAAGGTATCCCGAAAGCATAATGTTTAACGATCGAAAAGAAGACTGGAGAAACATAATCCCAGTTAACCGTTGTAACTCTGGAGGCTGAACTGTGTCGTCTCCAGACGTTTCATATGGTTGTATTTCAAAAATTGCGCTACTCAGACACCATTTACGATCACGCAAAGGCTTACTGTCGGGAAAGAATGGAAACCTTGACACTTTTTATGTACCTACGTTTTCGAAGAAAATCTGCTCATGAAAATTGATCCAGTATTGAGACCGAGGGTCGGTGCTAAGTTGGTTTTTCGTCTCATGACCGCAGAAAAGTTTTGGTCTATTTAGCTGAAATTCACATGCACATATGTATGCACATTTCTACGTTACGTGGTACTAGTCGCAATTTTCGTCCGAAAATCGTGAAATCTGGTTCAGTTATTCGGACTTGGACAAGAACTTACCTTATTATTTTTGGTTCCGATCGGCAGCATGGTGCGCTCGGTACTTCCTATCATGTTGCATTTTCGGAGCTTAAGTGGTTCTAAAGTGCGTAATTTTCAAGCAATAGTTACGAAATTTAGTACAGACATTGAATCCGTTATATTCTCTCATTATGTAAAATTTGGTTTCAATCGTTTTAACGACTCATCCGTAAAAGTGATTTGAAAAAATCTTTAACTATTGCCGAAAAGGATAGATAATTCTGGTTGAAACAAAAAAGCTGTGTGGAAAGCTGGCCGGCGCTGTTATTTTATATGTTAAGCAATCATTTAATAACTTGCGCACGTATTTTACAACCGCGCAGTACAGTTCATTATGAATTTCCTTGACACTTCGGTGAACATAATTTTTACCCAGCATTCTGACAATTCTATTGTATTTATTTTAACATTGGAAATGTTTAACTTGAGGTACATAGTAAAAATATGACGTCATATGCAACGAAAAGTGAAAACAAAGCTTGCAACAAAATATGAAAAAACGAAGTCTGCAACACGAAGAAAATAACAAATTTTGAAACAAAAAGTGAAAAACATGAAGTTTTTAACAAAAAGTGATAAAAATGTCAGTAACTCCGCCAAAAATTTCCATAGGTATTCATCCTATATATTCAAAATCAAATACCTACGCCAGATCAAAGGTTTTTGAAATAGGCTACTAGGTACCTACAAATAGAAAAACTAAGGAATCAATTTTTAAACTCCCATTATATAGGATAGTAGGCTTAACAAAAAGTGAAAATTAAGTTCACAAAAAAATCATGATCACGAAATAATTTCAAGTGGGGATAGTGTTTTTTTAACAGATAAATGATTAAATACAAAAATCATTTCTAATATGTCCTTGACTGTGCAAGAAATGAAAATGGTGTAAATTTTTTTATTTATTTCAATTTTTTTGTTGAAAAGAACGTACATTTTCTTGCCAGACTTGCTGCGCTAGAGTTTTTACGGTTTCTCTTTGTATGTTTGTCGATAGGGCCTATGGCAAGAGGAGGTTTTTGTGTTAAATCCTTAAAACTTGAAAAAAAAATTTCCCGATGTAAAGCTACGACTAAACTTATTTTCTGCTGACAATTGGGATGGAAAAGAAAGTGGTAATTCCTACGTGAGGGAAGGCCAGAAGAAGTGTGAAATAACAAGAGGTTGTAGCTACTTTTGGTCGTCACTTCAGGAATAACAGCTCAGATCTACTTTCATATTTCTAGGAGTTGTTAATTTCGTGAAAAAGTTATTTTTTCATGTTTTTCTTCATCGAAGGCTCAAGTGGGAGGTGAGGTGAGGTAAGTTATTATTTTAAATATGAAAAAATTTTTTTGCCTATCTTTATGGCAGTGGTTCTTTATGTTTTTTGGATCAGAGACCACTAAAGAAAAATATTTCTAGGGATCATCCAGGGATGTAATCGAGGAGGGGGCATGGTCATAAAATTAAATTTGTCTCCATATTAAAAAAAAAATATATATATATAGGTTAGTAGGTAATAAGTTATTAACTTATGTTATTTTTGAATTTTTTTTTGACTACTTACCCTCCTCGGAGTGCCATGAACCACTTATGATCCACAGAACACAGGTTAAGACTCACTGTTTTATAGTAAAGTGGGTGGTAAGGTAAGGGGAGGGGTGAGTTGGTTTTTTTATAGTTTGAGAAAGTTATCTTTGGAAGCCTTTATCGTATGTTTGTAGGAGAGGAGGCAATTTCAGTATTCAACCTCGATTTTTGTCTTCCACATAACAAATATCTTCTATTGTACAGTGTCCGGGATAACATTTTGGTGCCACCGTGTTGCTATCTTCTTACCGTACTAACTGTCCGGGAATTGAACTGTGTTTGGTGAGATTCGAGAAATAATTGGGTACCTCTTCCGTGTTATGAATTTGGTTGTTTTTGTATTAACGTATGAGCCACAGTTTAAACGAAGAAAACGTGAAATATTTGACAGAAGTGTGCCCAATGGCAATGTTGTTCCTGGAATCCACCGTACAATTTCTTGTAGTGGTATATCAGCCTGAGCACATGTATGCTTGATTATTTGCTGATGTTCTTTTGAAAATTTTCACCTTTTCTTTCTTTTTGGGCTATTCCAAAAGTATAGGTAAAGATAGCACAGACTTGAGTAGGGAAATACGCCATTTTGTTTCACAAACGAAAAGTAAACAAGGTTCATTCTACATAATCATCAGTGTATTGATGAGGTAGTCGAGAGAATTTTCTTTTTTAATTGTTTCCCAGATTAATTTTGAAATATTTTCAAGTTGAAATGATATTGTGGTTTTATGATATACCAGTTATTGAAGTTATTCCAGCTTTATTTCACCTGTAAGTACCTTGTTATTCTTAGAAAGTATGCTGTTACAGTCTTCCTAAGAGATAAGTGTGTTCGTATTTGCTAATGTTACGGTTTTTTGTAACGTAAAATTGCAGGAAGATATTCAACAAAGCTCCATTAATTAAAATAAACTAAAAATTTATCCAAAAAACCACAGTAAATCCTAATAGTTTTCAATGTAGTATAATAGTAACAGTGAGCTATCACTTTCCATTTGTGAAACAAGATGGCGTATTTCCATACCTAAGCTAATATAGGTACTCTAGTATAGGTAACGTTGAAATTCAAATTTCCGATTTTCTTCGACGTCTTTTTTCAGTCGGCTTATCGTCTGATTTTGTAATTGGCTGTTCTTGGTCTTCGTTTCTGCTCGAGAGTACGCTTTTCAATTTGGTTCCTTGAAATTTTTTTTCTCTTTTCATAGATCTGTGAGCAGAAAGTTAAGTCGTCAAGTTACAGAAGTGAAGGTGCAGAATCCAGCTTTATCGTATTCATTCGCCGTAGGTAAATAAATTTAATTCTATTCAGTCTGTTAAATTATGTATGGCCACCCAGTCCTATTGCATGATACCAATTTATCAGAAAAAAGAGGTTCTGATTCGTTGATTTCAGCAATCGATTCACGTACCCTACTTAGAGACAGGTGTAGTCTAGCATTCGATATTTCTGCTGATTTCGTCGGAAATGTCGGCGCAACGAAGTATAACTCGTTCGAATTTTGATTTGATTTAGGTACCTACCTACTTAATTTGAAACTAAACTTTAACCTCAAACCTGACCAGTGTACACAATAAAACTTACATTACTAATAGGTCTGCGGTATCACCTTAATAAATTTTATTGACTATTCAACTGCAGAAATACCGTGTTGGTGGTTGACAGTCGACACTGCGAGGTGTTTATTCAGAATAATGTAGACCTCAGCTGTGGAAATTTGACGGTATTGTATACATACACTTGAATGTTAATTAGACTTCTAATTCTGTTTGAAAGGCTTGGTTTGTAAACGTTTTTTTTTCCTTTTTTCTTCGTATTCTCTTCTCTCCCTTCCCCATTGTGATGTTCCTCATAAAAAGGGATGGTTGAAGTGAGGTACATACATTGAAAACGCGCAGCATAAACCACCATCATTTGTTTTTACGCAGTTTGCTTGTTTTCTTTCTTTGTTTTTGGTAATACTTCGAGAATTCTTTGTGTTTTACCCATGATACTTCTCGGTTTCTTATAAAAACATAACAAAAAACCCTAGCGCAGCAAGCCTCGTTAGAAAAAGTTGATTTCGAGAGAAAGAATTATGAATTTTGATGGTCACATTAATTGTCTGTAAGTTTATATGCGTTAATGGTATGTAATGATTGTATGAAATGTGTTAGCTGCTAACAAAATATCAGTCAGTGTGAAATAATATAAAAGTATTTTTTCTGGAAAAATGAAAAATAAATTCAGATGATGAATTATGGTACATCATCATATAATTTAAAATAGAACCAGTAAAATATAATAAATTTATAAAAAAAAAAAAACACGAGAATGTGGTTAATTTTTGTAAAAAGAAAAGTTCGTGCTAATTAGAAAAAAAAGCGAAAAGAATCTTTACTGAAAGTATCGGTCGATCCGCATAAAAATTGGTAGCATGCTACAATAAATTTTAATGAATATTCATTTCAAATTTCGTACATATGGTTTCAAAATCCTGCATTTTAGGACCAATATAAAAACTAAAATAGAGATACTTGAAGGGTCGTCTTGCCGATTCGCGCCAAATTTGGAAGCCTACTACAACAAATCAAAATAAATATTTACCTTGAATTTACATATTGTTCCAAAATTACGCATTTTGTGACCAATATAAAAAAAAGCGGTATCGGAAAAACCGTCCGGCTGATCCGCGCCAAAATTAGTAGCGTGTTACAATAAATTATGATAAATAATTTTTTCAAATTTTGTGGCTATTGATGTGAAATTGAGCATTTTATTGCCAAAATAAAAACAAAAATGGTGGTACCAGAAGAACAGTCCGGTCAATCCCCACCAAAATCAATAGGTCTGGTTCTTGGCTTAGTATAAATGTTCGTACCAAATTTCGTGATTATTTGATGAAAATTGCGACCTGTACCTGGGAACAAGTAATGCACTTATATATATCTATCTATCTATCTATCTATCTATCTATATATAAATTTGAGTTATTGGTGCCAAAATTTTTCTGAGATCATGAAACAAAAAACGTTCCCACCTGCAACCTTGGGGGCTAATACTGCACCAAGCGTAATAAGTGATTTTCTGGAGAAACCTACTTAAAAACACCAAAAATTCTACATAGCTGCCATTTTTGTTAGAAAAGCAGATGTCACAAAAATTCCATGTGCCATTTATGGCCAATCATCTTTTTTTCGAGCATTTAGGCTGAATAAAGTGGAATTACTTACTTAGTTATTACTAAGTATGAGTCTTATTGCTGTGTAGGCTGCAGTGGAGTGTGACTTGGTAATGTGTTTTATTTCTGTTTTTTTCTCAAAATCCTGAAGTTCAGATTTTAATTTAGATATTTGTTATGGGAAATTGAGGGGATGAAGTAAATTGGGGTGAAAGCGGAATTTAACTCTTAAATGTTTGTGTGCTGTTTAAAATATTCAAATGCCAGTATGTTTCTTTTCCTATGAAAGTAAAAAGATCCCAAGTCTAAGTCTCATATTCACAAACGTCACTTTAACGTCCCTTCACTTAAACTTCACTTTAGAAAAATTTTTTGCACAATTTTGTACTTGAAAATATGGGAACATTGTATCTCTTATGAGCGTTCCAATGTAAAAATAAAATGTTACCACATTCTTAAACACAAAATTGTGTCAAAAGTCATTTTTAAGTGAAGTTTAAGTGAAGGGAGGTTAAAGTGACGTTTGTGAATATGGGCCTAACTACGAGTTAATTTTAAGTAACACAGTCTCGAGTAAAACCTGTTAAACGATTGAATACAAGCCATTGAAATTGGTTTTGTAGACATGTGGTCTGGTTTCCTCGACATAACTAGTCGGTTGGTAAAATTTCTCCAAAGCCGGCTCTACACATTTGTCTGTTTGCCAAATGTGGCCGAGTAAAAATAATCAGATATGCTCACCATCTTGCTTGCCAAATGAGAAGCACACTGATACACATATGTGGCTAATGCATAGCCACGGCATGCTCAAACTTTTATTCTCTTTGATTAGTGAAGATTTACTGGAAACAGTCGGGAACATCGAGCATATATTTGGCAGTGTGCGTCAAATGTTCAAGCATACCTAAGCAAGCTTATCACACATTTGTTGATTAGACAAAGGTTGGCTTCACACATTTGTTGATTTGCCAAATGTCAAACACAAATAATCGGGTATGTTTGCCATTGTGTTTTTGCCAAATGACGAGCACATTAATACACATATGCAACAAATTCATAGGGATAGCATGTATGAATATTTATTCCCTTTGACTCGTGAAAATTTACCTGACAATAATCGGGAATATTGAGTGTGTATTTGACAATGCTCGCCAAATACACAAGCATACCCAAGTAAGCCTTCCACTCCATCGTTGATTTGGTAAATATTTGTTTAATGTCTGTTGGTCAAATGTATTTGACAAATCGATAATTGTGTGAGGTTGGCTTAAAGGTTGTGATGTCTGAAAACAACATACATTCCAAGTATTGTGGTTTGAAATCACAGGGTGAAGTATATCATGAAGTCTCAAGAAATTGTAGAGTCAAAACCACAAGTCAGCTCAAACAGTTAGGTCACCAGCCTACCAGCGAAAGCTCCCAAGGCCTAAGTAATATGTCTGGTAATTTTGTATAGGAGAGTTAAATAAGTAGGCCAACCCATCAGTACAATTTACATTTAATGCAGTAAAAGTTATTTACAATCGAATAACATAATTATATATCTGGTCGTGCAGTTGTTAAAATTTGTATTGCCTTATGGTCTTTCGATATCTGACTAACCAATGGATTCCAACTAAGTATACTCATTGTTGGAATCAAAAATGGTTATAAGTAGATCAGGAAATGGTTCCGCTAACGATGTTCACTTTTCAAGTTAATTTTGATAAAAACAGTTTACAAAAAAGAACTTAAATGTCAAAATCTAAAGCTGTAGAATGTCATGAATATATGAAGTATTCACAACGAATGAAAAATGTTGTCTGAAATGAAATTAACTGTTCACAGTGGAATTGAGTTCTTGAACAGTTAAGAAGATGAAGAGTTGGTTCATCGGTGATTGAATTATAATGTACACATCACCACAAAAGTATGTAAAAGTAATCGATTAATTTGTCGTCGATATTTCGTAGAATGGGAATTTTATCTTGAGTAGAATTCAACGTATATATCTGTGGTCATATTAGTATAATCTTATGATTCTTGAGCCATTCCTTTTAGTAAAAATATGTACGATAGCCGTTTTTAGTGGTGATGTGAAGGGAAGGCTGTGGGGTTTCAGATGTTTCAAGGTTAACCATAGTTTTTAACATTCAAAAAAAGTAGAAAGATATCAGGTTTTTTTTTCATGTTTATTCCAGCATAATTTCTCAATCTGGACACCAATTTTGATGAACTTTTTTTTGGTCTTATTAATTTTTTTTTTTTTTTAATCGATGAGATAGTTTTCGAGTAATGTTTAAAAATAAGTTCAGGTTGAAAACGAGTTTTTAAAAGATAAGCATTTACTTTTTTTTTGCCTTTAGTTTCATGCGAAATAAACATTTTCTTGCGGAGGGTTGGCTGCAGTATTGTTGTAACTTTAAAATCGCAGTAATGTGTAGAATAAAAAGCTTGTAATAGAAAGGTGCTAATTGTAAAATAACATTTCTGCTAACGTTAGAAACGAAAATTTTTCTATAAAAAACTCTAGGTAATCGATTTTAAATACCTTTCGTATTGAAAAAAAAAAAAAAAAAAAAAAAAAAAGTATTGGAAGTTTCTCCAGTAATTGTCAATAGTGACAAGTGGGTCTGCTCCGATCAGCAAAGGCATTAGGTAAGGAGCAGACAGTGTGGGTAAATCTCTAAAATATTTCCAGTTCTAAATAACTAAAATTCGTAATTGATTACAGGGTTGCCCAAGGTGGATTTCATAAGTCTGTGTGAATAAGTTTTTTAGGCTGCTAACGTCGATCGTTGGATTAACGAGACGAATAAATAGCGAATACCGTACTCGGTGAGGATGGTCATGTATTTTTATGCGTCAGCGCGGAGCCCCCTATTCCCACCTTTCCGTAGAATACGAATAGATATGAACCCGTTGACCCATCTCAATATATGTATTGGTCAACGGGGTATTGTGAAAGCTGTTTGTATTATTATTATGGTTGTTAAGCCGTACCACACCTGGAACCCTGGAAATAACTTTGTTTTTTGTGCTCACTTACCGATATGCGGTATTTGCATGCACCTCTTTCGCATTTGCAAGCTACCACCGCGGCACATGACGAAGGGATGGCGAATAGTACGCTGGGGTGGGGTGCGGTGGGAGGGGTTGCGGCAGCAATAACTGGATGCGGTGAAAGTGGTAATGCGGGTGACAAAACAACTTTTTAGATAAGATAAGTAAATTATGATTCCGACACGACGGTCTCGGTATTGCGAACAAATTACACGCTGTCTTGGTTCCTTGTGTGTGTACCTTTCTGTGTGCGTAAGAAAATTATGTTTTAACTTTCGAGCATTTCCCCCCTTCCCCACCCCTCTGCTTTTACTATTTCAGCATTTGGTTTATTTCATCGTCGTTTCACCACTCGACTTCCCCGTGCGCCTAAACGTTCGATACGACAGCTGAATTATTTCTCGTAATTTTTCGACACTTGATTTGTGTGCTCGTTGGTCGGATTGTGTGTTGTAAATTGGAAGTGACCCAATCCCTCCAACAGACGGTTCTCACTCATGCCAATGAGTGCGTCTCGGCGAGGCGTAGGCGAAAGAAAAAACCGAATAATTTTGGCATTTAATCGTGTCCGCTCCAAGTAGGCTACGTTTTATATTCGTCGTGATTCGAATGTACGATTCAAGATTTCTTAATTAGTCTGTTCTTGAAAATTCCATTCGAATGGCATAAGTTATAGGTTATTAGGTACTCAGTTTGCCTGCAAATTGGATATTAAAATTGATCTCGCCAAAACGGTTAAGGGGGGGGGTGAAGAAAACTATCCGTTTTATGAGAAAACAAAAACGATTTTCCAATTTTGACATAATTTTTTTCTATGTGTATATAAAATGTTGTGATCCTGTGGCCTATGCTTAATATCAAAGGGGCTATATAGATTTCAGTTTTTCAATTAATTTTCCCAAAAAATTTTAAATTTTGATTTTATACCAATATTTTATAAGTTTTTATCATTATCGACTCGTGAACCTATTTCATTTTTAAATACGCCCTTTAAAAATAAGGTTATGGAACTTTTTGTACATGGCTATATAAATAATGGCGTAACAGGAGTATCTACTGTCTATTAAATTATCGTCGTTATTAGGTTTGGCAACACCGTTGCCAAAAATCTATCATAATCACCAATTCTTTTTTTTTTCATATGGAAAAGTTGAAATAAGAAATTAATTATTTTGTCATTAGTTTATTAGTTTTTCGTTGCTTTGTCTTATTTATTTGAGTAAATTCCATCACATGTAAAATTAGTTCGAGTTCAAAAATTAGTTGCTCAAACTTGAGTATACTTATGTATTTGGCCAATTAAATAAGCACATGTAAGTGGACTATCTTGCTTCGGGTAATTTTGTTATTTTATTATTATCCTATGTTTCCTAATTGTAAATTGTTTATCTATTACATTAATTATTGATTTGTCATCTTTGCCTTTCTACAAGAAACCTGATAATCCTTTTTTTTCCCCCTTTTTTTTTTTTCATTAAAGGTGCAAAGGCCAAACCTCTTGCAGTTTTGAATCAAAACAGCTTATTATAAATGCCATTATCATTTCCACAGACACTTGTTGACCTAGTAGCCTGACAGTAATAATTTACAGCTTTATCTGCTTTTTTTTCTCACCAAACGGTTCAGTTTTTGAATTGTAAAGAGCTTTGTTTGATAGGACTACACTAGCTTACACTAACCTACAGTGGTAGGATTAATCCAAAAATATTTAAGTAAAATTGTAGATTGTTGCAATTTGGTTTATTCCTTTCGAACGGTAATAAGGTCTAATAAAGGTGATAAACCTTTATTGATTTACATCAAAAATTGCATAATCAAAATTTGGTTTTTGCTGATAATTTTCATATTGACTTCCGTTATTGTCAATACAGCTAAGGTTTAATATATGAGATGGTTTATCGCCTCTTATTTTAAGACGATAGATTAAGAAAGGGTTTTGTTTTAAGAAATGCATGGAAATGAAATGAGAAATTTTAAGAAATTATGACGCCTTAAAATTCGTGGTTTACAATATTTTATACATGAATCATATTGTTTTTGATGATAAAATTACAGTGTTGGTAACGATGAAAATCTGTAATAGGTCGGTTCAAAAACTAAAAATTTTTAAATTTTTTGGAAATTTTTTTGAAAAATTTAAACTTTTATAACCTTTTTAATAAGGAAAATAAGCCACATTTTGAATTAAGATTTTTACTTGTATCATCACTAACTATTTATCAACAAAATATTCTCGACATATCAGCGGACACCCTCTGTTTGTATAATATATGTAGGTATCGCCCAAATTTAGTGTTCAAGGTTTTAAGAAAATTGTAAAACCGACAGGGCTGAAATTTTCACGAGATATGATCTTGATGAGTAGGTTTGAAAGAAATTTGGTGCCTTCGAGTTCAGTAGTTTCCTAGCAAACTTTTGAGGAAAAAATTTCTGGAAAAGTCGTTTTTCCAAGATTTTAAGAAAATGAATGAAGGGATTGAGCAGAAATTTTCACGATAAAGTGTCCTTATATAGGTCATTGAAGTATTGGGATAATGGAACAAGCACTACCGTAAAGCTAAATGTAAACATAGTGACAGGAACTAAAAATGACAAAGAGCTATGAAGAAGGTAGTGTTATCTCTCTTCCATTCATTATGGCAAATGTAATCAGATGTGAACGTAGTGATTTATTACCTAGTAATTTTGTAATGTTACAGATTATTCTTGATAGTCAAACTTATTAAAATCATATAAAAGGAAGTTTCAAAAACCACTTGAATTATTTTTTTTGCTGCATTTAATCTGATTTTGATAAATTGGCAATGAGTGAAAAAATGAAGACTATACCTCAATATAACTCTCTCTCTTTCTAACACGTTCCTGCAACTGTTGTGAAGTAGTGCTCGTTCCATTCTCCATATACTTGGATGATGTGAGTGCATTAAATTCAATAATTTCCGAGAAAACTGGAAAACATAAAGCTCATGGAAAATTGGTTTTTAGCAATAAAAAATCAATTACCGCAGTTTTTCGTTCAGTGACATGACTCATGTGATAAAAATTCATCAACATAATCTATCAAGTATTCTAATAGGCCTTGTTTATTCATTTTAAATAGACTTTAATCAAAGGTATTAAAATGGCAAACTTAGTTATCTAGAGGTACTGGCTAAAGTTTTTTTTAGTGCTGTTTCCGATGAGGTGATTCGTATGAATTATTTCAAACGTATCGTAAATAATTATTAATATTTTTGGGTTGGGGGGAGGTTTGCGAAGTCTTAAACGCAGTCCAAGTTGGCTGATCTCATAACTTAAATTTGAATAAAATTGCCGAAGTGTTGGAAGATAGCAGACGTCATTTGTCACTCGTCAGTTCATTTTTATGTCCTTCTCTTACGTTAATTTCTAGTGGTGAGTAAAATCGATCTTGGTCTTATCGTTTCTGTAATAAGATCCAAAGCAAAACAGAAGCAAGTTATGAACAAATTAAATGTTCACAGTGTTGCTAGATCATAATTTCCAATATTTAATGTTGAATTTTTTTCTTTCTTTTTTTGATGAATATTGAAGCTAATGGTATTGGTGGTAACTTGAGATTTTTGTATGTTTTAAAGTGACGTGACATTCATCAGTAATAATAAAAATATAGTAAGAAAATAAGCAAGACAGACTCTTGACTAATATCAAGACTAAAACCATACGTGATTCAAAATGATGGAAAACTAATATGTATTTGAGAATACTGATTTTTTGGCGATGTACTATTCCCCTCTAACAAGATGAATGTTTGCTCTCTTTCATTTCTACTCCAAGAAATGTTTTTAATTTCCATTTGGGAAGAAAATTACAATTGAGTCAATTCGAGTTTTTTCTATTTGACGTTTAGTTGTTCCCAATTTCATACATGGGTATCATTAAAAATTAGTCCTTTTTTAAAGAAAATTTTACATAAACTTGAACTCATTCGCAAAAAATGTCGACTTGTTCGCACCACCTTTGGGAACACAAAGGCAATAACGAAATTTTTTTTCATTTTTTTTTTTCATTTTATAGTTTATGACAAGTATTAGTGTATTTTCCAAAGAAAAATACGGAAAATATAACTATTGCATTCAGCGAAAGGGGGGGACCTGTGGGAAAGCTATTGTGAATTAGGGAGTTGTTCAAGATTTGACAATAATAATGTTAAACAGTATCATTATCCCACTGACATCAGAGATCACATCAATGACGTCAGTAGATTCAACAAATCAGAAAACATTATAGACATACACACTCACACAGACAGAAAGAGAAAATATGTTAAAGAATAACGTGGTATACAGACCGATTGTACATGGCAAAGTTTGAGAAAACACGAGCTCTTCTTTTCTTCTCACTAAAAAAGCGCCGATCCTGAGCCATAGATCATGAATATACTGGGTAATTCAGTTTAATACGCACCATAGGAAAATGCCCTATGGTGCGTGTTAAAATGACTCACACGAGTTAAATGATACAGATGAGGTGAAAATAAATGCAAAATTTGGATTCTAAATTTGAGATTAAATAAAGGGATAGAATTAATTAATTAAGATTTTTTAAGATTATTTCAATATTTAAAATTATTGTTAAAAATAGTTAAATTTTAATATATATAAATTTCATTAAAAAAAAATTTCACTTAACAGTAGTATAAAAAAGTTTTAATACTGATTGAATTTGACTTTTAAATTTGTGATTAAATAAATGGATAGAATTAATTAAGATTTTTTAAGATTATTTCAATATTTAAATTTCTTGTTAAAAATAGTTAAATTTTAATAAATATAAATTTTATTTAAAAAAAATGTTTATTTCCTTATTTTCTGGATGGTTCATTTATTTTCACCTCATCTGTATCATTTAACCTGTGTACGTCATTTTAACACGCACCCTATGGAATTTTCCTATGGTGCGTGTTAAACTGAATCACCCGGTATAATTCACTCAAATTCTTCTGTACACAATATATAGATATTTCCACTTTTTGCTCATTTTAGCACTTTTTGGGAATCTGTGGAGCCTCCTTTGTTTGACCTATGGAAATGAAACTTGGAGTAGTGCTAGAAGCATTTATGGACTACACATTCGAATTTAAATTTTTCAAATTCATCTGCTAGTTTCGGAGGGAAGTGGTTCTCAAAGTGTTGCAAACCTACTATGTTGGTATCATGATAACACCCGTAAATTTGAACGTTTAGGCTTGAAATTTTGAAATTTTTATGGCAGTTAAAGAATATTGAAGACCAGTTTGTTATTGAATTTGAGCAAAATCGATCAACTGGTTTTTGAATGGCAGTCATTAAAAATTTGACACTTTTGGAAAATACACTTACTGCGATTGTTGCCTGACAGAGATATTCTTCCTTTCAGAGTAAGCTAAGTACTATCTATGCCTTAGACAAAAAGGATGAAAAAACATAAAATTTTCTTTATTTCTGCAATTCACGTTGCTGCGCAACACAAGGTAAACAAACTACAAAGAAATATTTTTTGAAATTTTTCTCAAACAATTCTGGTCTACTAAAACTGTTGAAAATGTAAAAAATTGTGACTTCAAACGAGATTTTGATTGTAAATATTGAGGTGTGACTGATTTGTGTTCAGGAGAGTCTATTATTGTTCCACCCCTTGAAAATAGAAGGATTCATACGTTCTACATGATCTTCGAATGGCGAACATTTGTGTTCTGGTGAGAAAATGTGAAGTTGCTTCAGGAAGGACCTGAAGGATGGGATCCAGATCCCTTTGAGAAAGTTTCGAACTTATTAAAATTCTGACTTTTTAAATTTCGATGGATCCCCGCGTAAACGAACCTTATTCTGTAGAGATCATGAAATTTCCCCACTTTTATTTTAGGGACGCTACATTTCGCTGCTACGAACGAAGACAAATATTGAGATGTGGGCTATGTATGGTGTATGAGGGTGTGGTACGGAGGGGGTAGGGTGAGAATCGTTACTATTGCGCGACTGTCAAATGCGAAGCGCTCTCTGCGATCCGACGATGGAATCGCTTACTTCCTTTATTTCGTTTCCTTGCTAACAGAGCACAGTTAGTGGCATTTGTGAACGCTAATGCGAGCAGTAAATAGTGTGTGTGTGTGTGTGTGCGCGCGCGCGCGCGCGTGCGTGTGTCGTGTGCGTGTGTAACGTCGTCCCGTGCTGACGAATGGCACGAAGTCGATCAACCCTTATTTCTCTGTCAGAGGTTGTCAGTATGGAAGTATGGAACGTGGATCTCCATCAAAGGGTCGTCCGTGTGGTGATTCTAATGCTATGTTAGCCGATGAAAAAATGGCGAACAAGTGTCAGATACTCGGAGGCCATTTTGAACTCGATCCATTCCTATTCCATCGTTTCCTTCTTGAATGCAGCCCTCCATTGCTCGTAATAATGAAAATCATACTATTTACAACTTTCGCATACGACGAAAGAAGCGTGATATTTTTATTTTTTCTTTTGTGTTTTCGACGTAGCTATAGTGTTACAGAAGAAAAGAGTAACAGCAGCATCCGTTACCGTGAGCCCTGCTACGAGCCTCCGCTTCCACAGCAGAGTCGATTATTTCTTCATCAGTGGGTTATTGCACACACAAACACTGGTGAGAGGAGAGACCCAGACAGTGATATTGCTACCATTCGATAAATGGCGCAGATCCGGAGTATTTCTCCACGGAAATCGTTGGATGCGTTTGCGTGGTACTGCGGCTCAATATATATATCTCTGTGGTCGCACCACTGTGGCACCAAGAATCAGGCTCGAGAAAAGTGGAATCCTCGAGGCCTGGGATTTTTAGGTGCTCGGAATGCTCAAAATAAAAGAGAAAAAATGGAAAATCTGCTGAAAAACCTTTGAAAAATTTTTTTTTGCGAACGAAACGAGCGAAATATGCTTTCTAAGTACGGTACAAAATCCCCTCTACCGATGAATCCCGGATACTGCTCCTCAAAATGGATAAAATTTTTATTTTTTAGGGGGCTCGTATATTTTTTCGTCCCCCGAGCCCCAATTTCCTTTCTACGTTGCTGCCTGGAACGCCCTATTCCCCCGTCATAAATTAGAAACCAGTGCATGAGACTACTCTATCCACTCGTTGGTTCTCTTCACGAATCCACCGTGCGTTTTTTCGTGAAACTAAAAAAAATCATTTAAATTAGTCTCATTTCCTTATAGGATGAAAAAAAAAAATAAAAAAAAATAAAATAAAATAACAGAAAAAAAAAGTTTTTAGAAGTACTGGCGGAGTCAATTTGTCACTTTTTCAGCGTTCTTTTATTCACCCCTTAATACGAATCCAGAAGTCATCTTAAGGAAGTTTTGTTGAAAATGAAGGGCATAGCCTTCCCACATTTGAAAACTGTAAGAAGTATCACTTCGCTATGTCATGTTTACACAACTTTTCGATCGTTTTCCGTTTTTTGTTTAAATATTTACTTTCGGAGGGCTGCCTGCTTTTTACGCACGACTTGATTTCGCATCCGCGTATAATGATAGTAATAAGGTACACCACCACCGATCATTTCCTTTAACTTTCTCTTTCAGACACCGTCGTTCGCTTGTGACGTATAAAAAAAAAAGAAAAAGAAGCGTTGAAGAGCGGAGATGAGGGCAAAAAGGAAAAAAGAGGGAAACTAGCCCAAGTTTGCTTTTAATTTGGATTCCATATTGTCAAGGTGTTCTGTGAAAACCACACACAACAAATAGATACGAATTGTAAAGGTTTCTCTTTTCTTTTTCTTTTTCTTTTTTTTTTTTTCTTTTTTTTTTTAACCTCCCAAAGGAAATTAAGTTGGTTCGTTCATAAGTGGTTAAGTAGACTGTCACGTACGTTTTTTTTTTTTATAGCGTTTACTTTTTTCTTTTGTGGCTCCTCTCCCCGTCATTTCCGACCGTTTTTCCCCTTTGTCGCTTCCTCCACGTTAATTAGTTTCGCATGAAAAACGACGAAGAAGTGTATAAACGGGTTTAAACTTTTTTTTAAACTTTTCATTTTTTTTTTTTTTTTTTTTTTTTTTTCTAAAAAGCTTTTGACGCGAGTACGTCAATTTTCGTGCCAATGCGAAGGGATGTCAGTGTTCGTCTGCTCGGAGCAGTATAGTGAGAGAGGAGTATTTGGATACGTGTTGAATTCTTGTCGAATAAATAGCTGGGTATTTAAGCACTTCGGATTCAGTTTGTCTGTTCGTTGCGACACTTTCGGCGCTCTTTAATAAAAGGCCGTTTGATTTGAGAAAGTGTGGACTGAGTTGCGGTTGAAGTGGCTGTTTCTTTTTCATGGGTAGAAAACGAAAATGATTTTTTTTTCCCCCCTTGAAATTGTTGTTCCTGTCTAAATATAAGCACAATGTTGTCGGCAATATTTTGCTCGCAAAATTATGTGATGAGATCGTGAGACAAGTAAAAAATGTCAAGTTAACATTTTTTCCACGCTACATATTGAAGGAACTACGAAGGTTTTAATTTTTAAATAATTTTTCCAAAAGTTTCAACGGTTCTACATTTTTTTTTTTTTTTTTTTTACTCGTCATTTGAAACCTACCAGCAAAAAAATACTGTCGACGTATCACCGGACACGATCGTAAATTTGTATTATTTACCGGCACTCTTCGTCTTGAAATATAAATTTCTTGTGTCTTTTCACTTCAAAGAACTAAAATCTGTAACGTGAGAACTATGAAGTGTGAGCTAACTGTTGAGCAAACTGGTGTTGAACTAAAATTTTAAATTTGATATGACACCTTTTTTGCTGTATCGAACGCAGCTAAAATGTCGGAGCTAATCTACACCTCTCCCTGTCTTTAACTCGGATTCGTTCTTTTTCTCCCCCTTCTCACCCTCTGTTTATGGGCAGGAGCAGCCAACTTGAACAATTGATAGTTTTATCAGTCATTTCGTTGTGCATTTTTTGTATAACATTCTTATCGCTGTAATTTTTGTTTCTAGTTGCATAACACCTTTAGTTTTGTATCCTTTTATGTGAATTAAAGACTTCATTTCCGATTTTCGTCATTATTATTGTTTGTCTCATTTTCTTTTTATTTTATTTTTATACGCTTTTATTCTACTCGCTCAATTTGTTGAAGTACACCGGATGACCAACTTCAGCGCTGCTTTAACGTGTTGCGACACACACACATATACCTACACTTATATCCGTTTTTATCAGTTGTTTTTTCAATTTTTGTTTGTTTCTGTCTCGGAAAAAAAAGTGAGAAATTTTATTTTCTCTTTCCTGTTATTTTTTTCTTCAAATATTATAAAAGCGTATTTTTTAAAAACACGTTTTTAACCTAACGTATATTATTTTCTTCTTGCTCCTCAAATTCTGATACACGTAGTACCTATTTGTGATTCGTGAAAATTGTTAGGTATTTTGTTAACCTAGTTTTGCTCACTCTTATTTAAAATTGATTTTGTATTGAGATCCAGCGGCGAGAGTACGTTCGGTTTTGTCTCATGACCCCAGGAAAATTTTGGAATCATTAGCTGAAATTTTTATGCATTTATAGAAAATAACAAGTAAAGTGACGGACTTTTTTATTGTCTATATTCATTCAGCTATGTCAGAATGGGAATATATCTGGCTATTTTTTCTCCTAACGTTGATATTTTCTCATTGAGAGCTGTTTACTTCACTTTGACTTGAAAAAAAATTTTTTTCCGAAAAATTTTGAGAAAGTTTTGTACTGAGTTTGTGTGTTTGATAAAGAACACCGTGAAACATGAACGTTTTCAACCCTCAAGTTGATACTACCTCCTTTACAGTCTGCTAAAACAAAAATTTGTGCAATAAAATGTTTGACAGCTTTCAACTGGAGAACTATTGTGCCTGTGAAAAAATATCTGTGAATGACTTTATTAGTAGAAAATTTTATGATAAAAATTTTCACCAAGAATTAAATTTTCTGTACGATTGACTCTTGGGTGAGAAAATTTAGAAGACAGCTGTGAAATATGGTTTGGAACATCTCGGGGGATGAGGGGGAAGTATCAATTTAAAAAGTGATGAGTTTTCAGTTTTACATAGTTCGCTCACTGATATAATAAGTCTCTAACGTGGTGAATATTATCTTCATTTTTTATAAGAAAATTGTTGGTGGTAATAAGGCGAACCAAAAAGCCTGCTATTTTGCAAAAAATAACGCTCCGTAACGGCCAAAAGAGGTGGTAATGTACCTAATTAGAACCACTTTCGGTATTACACCATACACGAAATATCACGTACTTTAAAAGCAGTAATACTTCTAAAATAAATTCAAGTTTATCATCCACAGACTATCGTGGACCTTAACATTAGTTAGAGACTCAATAATATTTAAAACACATGAGTGAGTTTACACATTTAATAAAATAATAATTTGTACATCACAGTACATAAATACACGTTAATATTTATACATATACAATCACAATTCAACAAGCAAGACTATCTGTTCACTAGAGACTTCTACAAGAGAGGTTCCATGTACTTAGAAGTAGCTGTCGAGGAACTGTGTCTTATTCCACTGACTCGAGGGATTATATACTCGTTCAGGGTATGAAAACGTACGTGTCAGATAGGTAAAGTGAGGTAGGGTGTTGTTATTATAGGGTTGTGCTGACTCGTCAAGTACTCGAGGGACAGGCACAATTAGGTCATGAATATACAGAAAGTATATCTATATTTATAAAATCAAATACGGGTAATTTAGTGGTTGTTTATAAAGAGTTATAGGATGATTATTGTTGATAAATATCTATGTTTTTGGTATTTGAAAATGTGTGGACGAATATGTTCGTCATTTCTAAAAATAGACGAAAATATACGTTACATGCTCCACATTACCTGTTGTTAAGAAAAAAGTCGGCCTCACCTGTAAACCTAATTTCTATATATATATATATACACACATACACACACACACACACACACATACTAATATACCCATTGCAATTTTTATCCGATTGTTTTGAAATTTTAGAACATTTATTTCAATCTACACAATCACGAATGCTGTAGTTTTTGGTCAAAACCGGTCCTATGGCTCGTCTATTACATCCTATTAAGTTTCACTTTTGTAACTTGAATAGTTCTAAAATGCATAGTTTTTAAGTATCTAGTAGTCACAAAATTTGGCACAGACACTGAATATATTATATTTCATCATTCTGTAAAATTTTGTTTCAATCAGCTTACAGTCCATGCGATTAGGTGATTTGAAAAAATTCCAAACTGTTGCTAAGAAAAGAATGTCAAGTTCAGATGAACCAAAGAAGCTGGTCGAAAGCAGGCTTGCTTTCATTTAATTTGTCAAGCAGTCATATTTAATAACTTGCGCACATTTGTTTTTTATAACTTCATAATACATTTTCTTATAAATTTTCCTGACAGTTCATTTTAAATGTAATTTTTACTCAAAATTCAACCAAATGCTTCTCATATTTTGTCTTTTTATTATTCCTACTTATTTATTTATTACTTTTTTTAGCTTAAGAGAACCTACATTTTCTATTATGGTTTGCTGCATGAGAGTTTTTTTCTCTATGTCTAACATTTGGCCATTGTGATTGCTTTTAGTGATGTGAAGAATTTTATGAAGTTCTAGAATTGTCTTTTTATTGGTTATTCGTAAAATTCGTTCATCATTTGGGTTTGAAATCATAATCAACTCAACTTGTGAAAGGACTGGAGTGAACATAGCTAATTTTTGGCTTACGATATCATCTGAGTTTATTTTTACTGTACATTGGTATTATTCTAGTAAATCTGTGTGGTTCCATTATTTGTATTTTTTCAATCATAATATGAGGAGTGGCTGAAAAGTTCTGAACATCTATATTTATACTAATATATAAAGAGGAAAATTTGGAAAATTGTATGTTAGGGGTAATCTCAGCCAACCGATGTTGATAAATTTTTATAAGAGCATTTTTCATGAACCTAGGAAGTTTCTAGGCTTGGTTTTATTATTTTATCACTTCGGAAAACTTTTTTATAAAAGAAAATCGATGAAGGCTGGATTAATAGCGCTGCTTGTATATAAAGTGAACAGAGGAAAAATATGTACAAACTTATCAGTGCTTCATTTCGTGGCCTTTTACTGGTTCTTAAATTTATATCATCGAACATGTTTTTTGAGGCGCTGAATTCGAATTTGATGTTCATTTTATCATATAACCAATTCGTCAACCCTCATAGGGCCTAACGAATGGAGAATTTTTTATTTTCATACTTTATTGCGTAATATTTCATTGGACATGTATTTTGAAACGGTGAATTTCAATTTGATGTTAATTTTATCATTAGACTTATTCTTTGACTCTCATTTTGCCCAAAAATAGGAGAATTTTATATTTTCAGATTTTGTTTTGTAATATGTCAGTGAATACGTAGCTCAAGGTTAGGGTCAAAGGTCCTAAGCATCTGTCAAGCAAATCTGACATGACGGGCAGCTAGCATGGTTATAACTCATGAATGGAAAGAGACTTTTAACCCGACAATGATCCAGTTTTCTTCTTCGGCCATTGAAGAATTCCTGCGGTCTTTCTAGTTTCCACGATCCTCAACCTTATTGCGTCCTGCGCAATTCTTCATCCCTGGCCAAATAAATGCCCTTTACAACCTTTTTCAAAACCGTCTTTAGCACCCTCTTTACAAAGGAACCAGTGAAAAGCGCATGGTGGCACCAGATCGATATGGAATGAGTTCTATTTTCAACTTCTAAATTCTTCATTGATAGAATGAGAAGATGTAGTGTCAAGTTCGGTTTATAACGTTGCCAAGTTTCATCGTTTCGCAGTTTTCTAGAATTCTTTGATCATTTTTCAGCGTCTTGGACTCATTGAACCATAACATACTTTTTCGACGTACATAGTTTCTATATTCTCAAGAGATTAACATAATTATGTGAAACTCGCCCGCTAAAGAGCAAATGTTGAATTTCCAAAATTTGAGCTAAATTTGCAGTTCGTCCGTAAAATTTGTTCGTTGTACAATCTTACAGAAATCTCGTAGACAAATGTGGATGCGGGAAGGGGGTGGGTTGCTTGTTGATGCGGGCCTCTTTGGAAGGAACGAAGAAATTTTTCCCGTTTACATTTTTTTTTTTTTTTCTGAACGACGAGGAAAAATTTCAGTGCATTTCATTCGGAAATGAGAAGGACGAAATTTCGTGTTTGAATTTATCCACGCTACCCTTTTAGCGCGGTCACTTTTAAATTTGCATTATCCCCAGGGCGAGTGTGGTGATTGTGAGGGCGAGGGCAAAAAACGGTATATTTTTATTTTCTTGACGTGCAATGTGTTACCACCGTCGTCGTTCTCGTCATGCAAATCACGATCGAGAATGGGTCTGAAAAATTGGGGTTTTCGTTTCCAGTAACCGACCTTATCGCAGGTGTTGCATTCTAAAAATTCCGAACACGAAAGACATCGTCAGGGCGTGGAACGTTGTTTGCAGAAAAAAAAAGAAGAAGAAGAAGAAGAAGAAGAAGAAGAAAGCGGATAATATGCAGCAGGAAATGTACGATATCGAATATTTTGTTACACTTTTCCTCTTTTTGACACGGGTATCCTCGGCGACAGAAGCGTTTTTCTTTCCTCTTTATTAAAAATACTTTTTTTTTTTTTTTTTTTTTTTTTTTTTTTTTGTGGTTGAGCCTTCGACCAATTGTATTTGTTTAAGAACTGACTGCCGAGAAAACATATAAGTGAGACCCTATAATCGCACAACTCATCTGAAAACCTTATAGCTAATGGGACGAGTTTTTTGCAAAATTTCTATCTAATTTGCTATTTGAAAATTTATAATTCAGATAATTTTTTATTTCATGACTTGCGAGTTTGTCGCATTAGCCGAAATTCTTCCATTTTATGGCTTGAATACATTTGATATGTAAGTGATCTTTTTAAGGGCTGAGAATTTCTTCACGTTTTTATTTATTGATGTATGATTTCCGGTATAAATCAAAATTCGTGCAGTCAGTTTGGCTCAGTATCTCAGCAGTTGGTGTTATTGTGATTTAGGACCATAAATTAGTACATAAATTCCGTTTAACTGTCTGAAGATCTTTTAATTTTCGTTTTTTTTTTTTACCAATGAATCTTGGTATAGGCCTACATGTAGTAAAATCCTTCGTACCTATTCAGTTGCTTGAAAATTCATAAAAGTTAGTGACACGAGACTGTATTAGTGCATAACAATTTCCAATTTTTGTTTCTTGATTTATGATTTACGCAGTTATGAATCCAAATCCTCGTATTCAGTGGCTTTCATGAACGGACCCACCCATCGGAATTTGTGCTCCCTTTCAAAAGCATTTTTGTTCAGTTTTTCACTATCAAATTACTTCCGTGGATTTAAAAGCTAATCAACACTGAAATACCATCGTTTCCTTTCAGTATTTTTCTCCGTTGTTCCCTCTATAGATTGAATCTGAAAGTTCTGATTGATTTTAATTCATAAATAATTGGGTTTAATTGACATTTTTTCATCGTGTGAGACACGAATCAAAATCCGCACGCTCAGTAGCTTGGTCAAATTGATCCAGATCCATGAAGATTATCCTCCTCTTCAAGATCATTTTTTATTCAGTTTTTTCTGATGTATTCTGGATTTTTTTTTGTTTTTAATATTCGTTAATCTCACGATCCTTGTTTCATGATCTGCGGCTGCGCTTTACTCCGCAGTTTTTCTCAGGTTTTTTCTGAATTTACTGTATTTTTGAGAATGTAGACGGTTCCACCCTTTAATTTTCGTCAAATTTTCAGCGAAAATTCAATATTCGTGTTTCGTCTCGCAGGAAATGTCCTTTTAAGCTCAAAATATTCTTATTGCTATTTGTTTTTGTGAAAAAAGAAGTTAACTACAAAGCGAAAATGTTGGTAACGATAACAATTCGCGGTTTTCTTTAATTTTTTTTTTCAAATTTCAACTTTTCGTCTTCAAAAAGGTACCTAATTAACTATCCAGGTTTTTAAGCGTAAAATACGTTTTATTTCTCTTTCTTCCAGTTTTAATGATGGCCAGATTTAGGCAGTGATTTAATTAATTGTCGCTATAATTCGTTCACAGTTCCATCATAAAGAGCAGATTTTTATTATTTAATTTATTCAAGTTACCGAAACCCTCGATTGTAGCTAAATTACTATGTTTTGCACGAAACAGTATCAAAGTAAATGTAGTAGTCGGCCCTAACTGAGGCAAATACTCCCCTAGAACTAACCCACTCTTGCTGACCTTGAGCTGCCACCTAATAATTTCGCACACCGAAACGTAATTTTTGTTAACCATTTTTGAATTTTTTTCATTCAAGTACCAGTTACTATTTTTGTATATCCACCTGTCGTTCTTCAATCCGGACATGTGTTACACTCAATCCCATTTCTTCCATGTTATCGTCAGTTTGTTCGTGTAATTATCTATGTCTAAACCGTATTACAATCATATGTTTCTTAAGCTAACTTTGCATCTCTCTTGTGTAAGCGTTGAATGTTTTTTAGGGTTTGGTTATCTTTGGTTTGTTTTTTCCTTCATTGCTAATGCATGTTCATGCAAGCCATAGATTTGAAGGGGCGGAAGTTATATAGTGTTGAAAATTTAATTTTTCTGATTTTTCTTGAATGGTCCTTCGTACAATTATACCGGGTGATTTCAGTTTAACACGGGCTAAATGATACAGATGAGGTGAAAATAAATGCACAATCGAGAAAATAATAACTTTACCATACAATTTCTCCTTATCTCTCATTATTTTTGAAAAATTTACCTATGATTATCATACTTTTCTTCAAAAACTAAGTTTACCCTATATTTTTCAATAAACATAGCCTTGTGACTTCTGAATCAATGATTTTATTGAAAAGTGCTCAAAAACAATGTTATAGACCACTGAATTTTCATTCAGGTGAGTTTATTATTTATTATATTATCTCCAACAGAAAAAATGTTGTAGTAATTTTTGCAATAATTTGTTATGCTCCGTAGACACCAAACTGCTATCAGATCTAGTCTAATATGAGGATTACTTTTCCTGAAAATTTTAGCCCTATCCTTTTCATAGTTTTCTCAAAATCATGTTCAAAACATTTTCCTCCAGCAACTGTTTCTTTTACAGTTTTATCGCAAAATACAAAACTAATAAAAGCGAATGTTTGATCAAACCTGAGACTATATGAGAACTATTTTTCATATAAATTTCGGTCCGATCCCTTTTGTAGTTTCCTCATAATTGTAAAAAAATTACTTTTCCAGGAATTTGTTTTCTCTAGTTTTCTGGAAAACTACTGAACCAATAGGCACAAATTTATTTTAGACTTTCTCCTACATGATGAATATATCTTGTGAAAGTTTCAGTCCTATCATTTATTTCCTTATTTTCTCGATGGTGCATTTATTTTCACCTCATCTGTATCATTTAACCTGTGTGAGTCATTTTAACATGCACCATAGGGGATTTTCCTATGGTGCGTGTTAAACTGAATCACCCGGTATAGACTGTTTAGATAAGTTGACGCACTCTCATAAAGCCAGCGTAATAAAACTGTCATCATTTTGCTGCTGAGACAAATTTTCCCACTAATTAAGCGCAAGACGTGTCGTTAGTTCTCCAAAGTGTAGGGCAGGTGAAGGGAATTGAATGGCAAATGACACTAGCACTTACTTGGTTGCATAAAGCCGGTCCCACAGGATGCGCGTATTTGGCAAACAGTCGGCATTCGTCTGCATTCGCGCATCGTGTGGGAGAAATTCCAATGATTTGGCGAACATTTGTCTAGGTTCCGGCAGTTGTCGGTAAATAATTCGCGAATCAAAGGGATGACGAATATTTTGTACATATTGAATGCTTGCAGATGGCTCCTACATGACGCGCGCGCGAATAAGTTCGTATATTCATGGTGTAGTGTAGGAGCCGCAAAGCAGCGAGGCAAATGTTTGGGCCGAATATTTGCCAAATAACAATCGCCAAATGGAGTGCATCAATTTGTCTAAATATTATTCCATATAACGTTAGTCCGTTAAATATATTCGTATTTTTAATGACTAGAATTTACGTTTTGTCACCGTTTCATTGTCGAGAGCAATGGGTTCAAAAAAAAAAAGTGGTTAAGTTGTTATTAGAGACCGACATAATTAACTTTGGCATGTGGAGAAAGACGAACGTAAGTAGAAGAATGCTGAATTATGACTAATTAGGATGGTTTACTGTCTAAGAAATGTCAAGATTGCCGTTAATGTCAAGATTGCCGTTGAATACACAGTGGAAATTAACGTAGAGAGGAGAACTGATGTAGAAAAAAAATCTCTGTCAACAACTACGAAAGAAGTTGCGAACTCGAGTAAATTTAAGAAAGCTTGTTACAAAGAAGGAGACTATCTGACCTCCTGTCTTTGTTATTTGTCGGTCGTCACGAACCTCCTTTTCCACCATTAATCCGAATTTATAACATTATTACTCTCCTTTAAATCCGATATCATTATACCAAAATAGCCTAAATTCCACCAGCGAAGGGGTTGGTTGCTCCGTTTTTTGTTCGTACAGAAGCTCGCACTCCGTATGTTTCATTTTTTTCTCTCTACTTCGCAGCTTCAAATTGGTATAAAAGCGTTTCGTAGTTTCGAATTTTCACGTCTGGTTTTCTCTCACAAAACAGGCCATTTTGTTTTGTGTAGTTTTGAATTACATGTACTCGTCGTCGTATATTCGTGATACGTAGTATACTGTATAGGCTAATATTCGGAGTCAGGATTTGAAAATTGAAAGAGTGGAAAGCTGAAAACAGAAAAGGCTGGTTGGTAAGAAACGAAGAAAAAAGAGTCGCGAGGATTATTTCTACACGAAAGCAGGCGTACGTTTTTCGTTTGCTGGCGCAAAATATGACAAAGTGAATAAGGAGAAATATTATTTATTCGAGAGTGAAATTCTGCGAATCGGAGAGATTAAAGTATTTTTAAAATAAGACTCGCAGCTTTTTATTTCGTTTTTGCTATTCGAGTCGAGAACGAACGCCGCTGCGAAGAAACGATTGTTCATTGTCTACGTTTTATGAAAATATTCGCTAGCTAATGTGTTTTTTTCTTTTGTTTTTTTTTGTTTTTTTTTTTTTTTTTTTCGTATTATTCTTTGCCTAATCTAAAAAAAACGTTTCTTTTTCTCCTTACATGCTTCACTAAGCTCAGAAATGAGTGCTTGGCACGTGAGCGCGCAAAGTTTTCGAAAGTGTAAATATGATGCTTTCAAAAGATATTTTCGTTCCCAAAATTGAAAGTTGGATTTACGTCCCAAGCAGATGTCGAAGGTTGAAGAATCACGCCCATGTAATGCGCCGTATGCAGTTCCCCAACTAATCAATTCGAACTACGTACAATCCATACCAAGTCTTGGATTGTACATAGAACTGGGCGTAGTGATAAGAACCTGAAGACAAGATATCAAAATAAACATCATTGGAGGAAGATTCCCTGCTTTTATTTAAACTGGAATATCTCGCCACCTAATGAAGCTACGAACATGAATGAAAAAGAGTCCTTATTCACTTTTTAATGTGATAACATTTTCATTTTCACTACAGCAAAATACGGGGTTCGTTTTTACATTCGATGTCATTTTTTTTTTTTTTTTTTTTTAAATTTTCCACCGATTATCGATAATACCGGGTGACCCAAAAGTCACGCAACCCAAACCTTCAAATGTAAAAATTTTGAAAAAAGAGATACAAGGCTGAATCTTGGTACAGTTTCAGAAGTCGGTTACTCAATTATTCACGCAAAGTTTCTGCTCTGTATCTATAATAATCTAACTTTGAGGAATTTTTGATTTTTAATTATAATTTTTCCATGTTTGAAAAATAAAATTTGAAAAATTTTTAATTGTAAAAGTTCTCAAAAAATTCTGAAACTTGGTACAATAAGAGAGAATGATTACCTGATTAAAACTAGGAAAGTTCTTAAAAAATAAATTGAGATAAGAAAGTGAAACTTTACCTGCTTAATCTGGTAATCATTCTCCATTATTTTGGCGAGTTTCAGAATTTTTGGAAAACTTTGGCCACTTCAAATTTTTTAAAGTTTGTTTTGCCACAAATATCAAAATTGAAATTAAAAATCAAAAATTACTAAAAATTAGACTACTATAGATACATAGCTGAAATTTTGCATAAATAATCGAGTAACCCACTCCTACAAGAGTACAAAATTTCAACCCTCGATCTCTTTTTTCAAATTTTTAAATTTGAATGTTTGGGTTGCACAACTTTTGGGTCACTCGGTATATCGATACAAACTACGTAGCTTTCTTATGACACATTGAAATATCGATATTTCATTCAACATTGATAAAACAGTTTTGAGGAAATCTATGTATTTGTTAACACAGTATCGATAGTTGATGATAAAACATTGATATTGAAGATGAAAATGTTTTCACATTAAGTTTAACAGTCTGTGGTAGTCGCTGATACTGAGGCCTCTTTTTTTGGTCCATTTGGACCAGAGTTACAGGTAAATATGGAGAAATAAATGCTGTCTAGGAGTAGTTGGCATATATTCGCATACGTTTATTTACTTATAAACTGAAGCCTCCTCCTAAAAGGGAAAACATTCCCTTGGCATATACAAAAAATAAAATTATCTCCCAAATTGTGTAATAATATTCATAATTTTTTTTTTTCTGGAAACCAGTTGATCTCAATAAATGTTTTCGGTATACATACCTTTTTTGAGTTTTCAAGCCAGTTGAGTTGAAACAGGATTGTATGGTTATACCTTTAGTAAATAGATGCATTTATAATATCTTTATATTTTTGATATAATTTGTACCTATTATGATTATATTATAATAAAATCTTCTGATTGAAAATGATTGCAATGCAAACGAGCAGAGTTGATATCTGTAGATTCGGGAAGATTGCATTTATGCACCTATATTCTCCTCAGTTCACTATTTGCATGAAAACTGATTAAGTTAACAAATACAGATTTTTGAATTATTAAACTAACTGAAATATTGCGAACATTTTTATAATAAACTATATTCTACTGATAAAAAATTTTTTGAATCTACTGCAAATAGGAACACTTTTGAATAGGTATTACCACATAAAATACACGTAGCGGTACTTGATCGGCAATTTTTGAAGTTGTTCGTACTTTAGAGTGTCCAAAAACTGAGAAATAAATTTGATTTCAATAAAATTATAAGAAATAGTTCGAATACGTTAAAATTGCTGCAGTTTTTGTGATAAGAATCACCTTATTTGTCCAATGATACTTATTATGTTGCCTTCAACCTTACTATACCTTCAATAGGTAGTACCCTTAGTCCATATAATTATAGATAGACAAAGTACTGAGTTAATGCACGTTTGCATTGATTTTTCAGCAAATTTTGTCTGAACCGGGAATGGATTTGAAATCAATGCGATCAGTTGGTCGATTTAAGATTATTTTCGAAACAAAAAAATTCCTTCATCGACATTTTCCTTTTCCATATCACGAATAAAATTGAAATATTATCATCACCCATCACTCGTATTTAATTTAACGGATTTGATTACAATCACTTATCATCAATATTATCATAAATATGGCACTTATCGATTGGGTACTATTTAATGATTTTCAGATTCTAACTCAGCATCTCCAAAAACATGCCTGATGATGTATGACACAATAAATCATGAAAAATTGAAATTTTATCCACTTTTGAAGTCCTTGTGGTCGAAAGTTGGGTCGAATCAAACAATGGCTGTCAAATTTGAACTCTGCGCCTAAAAAAGTATTCCGAATGGTGTTTCACTCAATAAAATACGGAAAGTCAAAATTTGGCCTCCTTGTGGACTGTCTGGGGTCGTGGAATGAGTCCAATTAAAAAAATATAATTAAAATTAGAAATCAGCACCGTGGAAAATACACTAAACGATGTATCGCACAATAAAATATGAGAAGTCAAAATTTGGCCCCTTTTTGAATTCCTTTGAGGTGAAAGAATAGGTCGAATGGAAAAAATAATTGTAAAATTCGAAGTTAGCTCCTCAAAAATTATACTTATAAAGAATGAAAAGTCAAAATTTGGCCTTCTTTTGAACCCCTTTGGGGTCGAGGAATTGGTCGAATGAAAAAATTAATGTCGAATTTGAAATCAGCGCCCCAAAAAGTATGCCAAATGATAGTATCACAATAGTATATGAGGGGTAAAAATTTGCATTCTTGTAAATAGGTAGGTACCTTCAATTTTCATTTTCTTTCTCCTATTCTGGTTAATTTTTGTTTAATCGCCGCTTTTTTTTTCTTTTTCTTTTTTTTTTTTTTTGCCTAGCAATATTTACTCAGCATTTGCGCGTTAACATGGTCGGTGTCGTTGATGTCGACCATTTTATAAACAGTTTTAAAAACGTATCTCAGCACCGTGAAGTTAAACATTTTCGTTGTTAATGTGTTACTTTTTGAGGAGGGGTAAAGGAGGACGTCTCAAATCGCCTTCATGTAAGTGACCGCCCTTATAATTGGAAATTATGGAAATAAATTAACGAAAAATCCAAAGATTAAAATTTAATCTAATATTTATTGTCTGCATTGCATCAATTTTTATTTAATTTTTTTTTTTTTTTTTAATGGAAGATGAAAATTGCGTACGAGTGGCTACCTGTCCGCAAGTTGCAAAGCAACATTACAGAAACACTCGTACCTACCACTTTCTATTTTCGTCTCTTGAATAAAGATTTAGGTTACAATTTTTGATCGATGATGATGGCAAAAAGGCAGTTTTTTTATTTCCTAAGTTTTTAAACTTACATATAACTTCTTCAATTTTAAGGATAGGTCTTATGTGGAGAGGAAGTTTTTCGCTTCTCCCGACGAGTTCTGTAAGACCCTTTCGGTTGAAAAAAGATTCTAGGCTATTTAAAAAGATTTTTTAATAATTTAAATGTTCTGCACCTCTTTTAATTTTGAATCTAAACCATTAGTTGACATAATATTTTCATCTTTTCTCAACGTACTGTCCGTTGGTGCGGTATGATGGCGAACCACTCGCAGGGCAGTACTCAGTATTGTATATCTCTGATCATTGCATCCGAAACGGATGCAGTGTGGCATTCGAGCCAGTCGGAAAAGTTGAACCTGTATTTATATTTGTGCGTCTCGTCTACTTGTGCCATTTTCGTTGATAAAATTAGTTCAGCGTAAAAATACCTTCAATTTGGATGCTTACTCTACGAAATCCTCCATCGTTTCCAGGTTCCTCTGTGCCTCCCTCGGGAGTGTATCTGTAGAATTTTCTTACCCAGTTTGCGAAAAATTTCATTTTCGTAGGCTTTTGTCGTACACTCGGGTTAAAAGGCTTCGTTTCTTCACACGTGGTGTTGCAAAACATAAAAATTGAATCTCGTCGCGGCACGAAGAAAAATATTCGTCCCCTATAAACCGTTTTTCTCCAAAAACACTCTTCACGTCTCTTCTCGTCATCACTGTGCTTCGTAGTGTACCTATTCCACTAGTTTTGTTTTTCCATTCTTTTATCATCTTGGAGTGCCTAAAAGCGTACAGGCATTTTTTTGAACTTATTATTTCCGTTGTAACTCGGGTAATAGCGACTTTATCTCGCGCTCTACAAATAAAAAAAAAAAAAAAGGTTTGTGACATGAGATATATTTGTCTAAAACTCGTATTCGAATTGCTGTTAGCTTTGTTCTCTATGGAAAACAGGAGGAGACTTTCAGCTCTTTCGATTACCGATTGTTTGATTTAGAAAAGCAAAAATAGTTTTTCCGATAGTTCTTTTGTGGAGTTGTTAATTTTTAAAATTTTTGTCCCTTCGTAGAAGACGAACAAAACTAAAATCTTATTGGTTTCGACTGAGAAGTTACTTTTGACAGAACTTGTCGAGAACCTATCGAGTGTAGCACTGTTTCCTCCCATCGGACGTGGTTATTTTGGTCTCAGTTCTGTTATATTCGCCTCAAAATAATTGTGAATAAAACTATATATGTCCTTAGTCTGGGTCCAAAATGGTGATCTACGCCTTTTATTCTGCGAAAAAGAAAAAATATAGAATCATTTCGCAGTCAACTTATAAACATCGAAGAGGTGAGAATAAAACTTCGAAAAGAGTGTTAAGATGGCAGAAATTTTCACATCAAAATTGAGAAATAAATAAATTAAATTGAAAAAAAGAAAAAAGAAAAACAGTAAACTTTTTGTCGTATCCGTCAACGAGTCTTCGTCGTTGTCTTTGCACCGTTAATTTTTTTTTTCATCACTCGATTCGTAAAAAAAAAAAAATGTTGAATAAAGGTGAGAATTGATGAGAGAAAAACTTTAAAAAAATAATCCACATGACAACGGAAAAATGTTATTTTTCACTTGTCGTTCGTGAATATAAAGCTTTGCAAATGGAAAGCTGATCAGTTGTTTTGTCAATATCTAAACGAAATAATGTATTCGGTATTTCGTTGATGTTGACAAAAAATTATCAAGCGAGTTCTGTATTTGAGAGGTGAACGATAAGAATCTTCTGAGCGAAAAATTGTGAAAATTTTACTAATCTGTTGCCGGGAGAAAAAAAAGCGAGGTTTCAAAAACGTTTCGCGAAAGTAGCGAATAATAACGCCATTGACAAGCAAAATAGCGGAAATATCATATTTTTCAGTTAGAGTAAGTAGAGGGGAACATCATCAAATCTTATTCTTTAGTACGAGCAATAATTTGTATGTATATATTATATGTACGTATGTGGGTAAATGCGATTTGAATAACAAGACCAACAATGTGAAAGAAATTTGTAGGATTGGGTTTTCGGGTGCGAGAAGATAATCTAGATCGGTTCCAAGTTTGTGAAAATTCGTTGAACAGAGATATGTATTGAGGCGTCCGAAATCGATTCCTGCCACAGTCGCCATATTTTATGAGGCATACGAAATCGATTCCTGTCACGTGTCATAAAGTCAACCTTTAATGTATAGTGGTGTTTAAATGCTAATGACGTCACAATGTCCTAAAGTTAGGACATCATGCAGCCGAAACACTGAATCGAGGGGTCTTGAAATGTGTCTTCAAGACATTTTATTTTTTGACTTTGACTATGTCCTACGGCTGAATTCTTCTTGACTTGAATTAAACTTCTTCGCACACGGCAAAACGCAGCTTACATTTGTCTTCATACCTCAGCAAATTAATATGACGAATCAGCAATAAGACAAGTTGTGCAGATACGAGAGCCTAACAAAGTTTCAATCCATACAAGGTTCGAAACTTACAAAAACAAACAGCAGAATTATTTTGTCAAAGACTATAATTACAAAAGAACTATAGTGTTGACAAAGCGGAACAAAGCAAAGTATGTAGCAGAAAAATAAAAAGTTAAAAAAAAAAGCTATGGCAGACAACAAGTAGGGGAAACCATCAGAAAGCTGTTGTGTCTTCACCTAATTGTGTGTCTTCATGAGTGATGGTTTTGTTGTTTTAAAAGACTCCTAATATGAAACTTTAGGTCTCGGAGCTTTTAGAAAGAGTGAGAATGAGGTGAGAAAGTTTACGGACATAGATGGAGTCAAATCCACTACGCGAAAAAAGAAGGCTCGACGCGGCCTTTAAATGACAGAGCAAGGCAGTCATCTCGAACCAAGCTTGTCTTAAAGTTGTCTTCAACACACCAAATTTCCCTCCTAGCAGGTGCCAGGAACTCCATCCGATCGTATTGTCGACTAATACTTCACCTCGCAGGTGTTTTTAAAAGATCGCCTTGAGGTGCGATATGCAAATGGCAAAATTAGAAATGTTTTATGTGTCGTCACTACTGATCCTTCATGACGAAAGAACATCCCTAATTTGCCTTTGTCTTCAACTGAACCTATCTGGAACACCAACTACCATCCTAGTTGTCTTCAAGGTAGATCAGGTTGAATCATATTATACATCACGAAGATGGTACACACATTAAATTGCCTGATGTGAGGACTTAGACGTACGACTTGTGACTTGGACCTGCTACTATCCGCCTACACAAGAAGGACTCATTTGCAAAGACGAACCCAGTACCGGGTGTTGCCAGTGCAAAGAAGAGAGTGATTTAAAATTTAGAATTCGTCTTCACAAATCAGTTCTTCTTGTTAAGGAAATTTCCCCACTTATTGTCTGCTAATTGCCTTCAAACATGCGATGTCGATAACAAAAAGCGAGAGGAATTACCAAATGTCTACAGCCAATAAAATTACAGATATTAGAAATTAATATACGTCGACATACAATAGGCAAAAAGCGCACGTGGATGACTGATAATACAAAATATAATAAAATATATTAAATGACTGCAAACCGCAAGCAAAGTGTGGAAAGAACAGAGATAAAAAAGGTTGGCTGCATTCATGTCCGTCGATGGGTTTTTATTTCTATTCAATTCGTCTTCATTTAATATATGTCTCATGGCGCCAGTCTGTCGGATTGAACCAAATTATTGTCTGAAATTGTCTGAATTCGGAAAAGTCGTTACTGAAATAAAATGCATTATAATTGCCTGAAAGAGAATCAGATTTTATTTCTGTCTTTACGTCTTCATCTGAATACGAGTTCGAATTCGGATAATATAACGTACGAATTCGAATTTTGTCTCTCGAAAATTTGTCTGAACTTGTGACATCATTATTTTGTCTTATGTTTGTCGAAAATAATTTTTATTTTAAGGTCCAGATCTCGAACTTCTCAGTATATATATATAATATATATGATGGGGACACAGAAGGTGCTTTTTATGTCTTATCTATGGATGACGCTGCCAGCGCCACATGTCCTACTTCTTTGTAAGAATCTAATTGGAGGAAAAAATCGTTACATGGTGTTTTTGTTTATAAACGCTGGTGTACAAAATAACTCACATTTACCTTAATCAGCAAATCTGATTGGTTGTAGGTATTTGGTACTAGGGCTTGTAACCACAACCATAACCAGAACAATAATCACTAAAAACTAAAACAAATTGAAGACATTGATGTGAAAACTAATAACCAAAACAAAAAAATTTCCCCTAACTAATAACCAATAACCAATTCCCATAAAATGCTGAAACCATTAACCAAAACAATAACAACAAAGAATCGGTTTTTATTGGTTTTCATGAAATATCAATATTATTGATTATTTTTTTCAAAAATTACCAATCATTTTCTGGAAAATTATTAATTATAGATAATTTTTTTTTTGTCTATTTTACCCTAAATTTTGTCTTAACCAATAATCAGTAACCACAACCAATAACCAGAAAAGTTGTTTTGGTTAACCAGAACAATAACCTGAAACCAACCAATTACATTTTTAATCAGTAACCAGAAACCAATATAGATTTTAATTGGTTCCCAGTAACCAATAACCCCAAAAATGTTTTGGTTATAAGCCCTAATTGGTACACCAACACTGGCATCTTTTGTCAAGACACTCCAACCCCATGGTAAAACTGAGCCATGTCATCTAAATCATATATGTATCCTCGAAGGAAATATAATCATTTCAATCTATAGCCTCGTTTACACGACGTTGTTTTACCAACACTGGCAGGTGACTGGTAGCCAGTGCTGGTAGTGCTAGTTAGCTGGTTCATTCAAAAGATGCTGGTGAAAAAGTTGATCTTGATTTGTTTGTTATCATTCAGTGTAGATCAGTTCTATTCATTATTCAATTAATTTTCCATATTTTCTACCATAACTTGAAATATAAAATTATTATTGTGTCGATGGTATGGAGAAAATAATGCTGAAAATGCAATAACTCGTGATTGTGCCTGGTAGCAAATAGAGTGGGAAAAAATTTATACTCGAGTGTGTGTAGTTGCGTTTTGGGCAATTTGAGAAAAACTTGATTAACAGGAATAATATGTGTTCGAAAAGAAGTATCATTAGCTATGTTCGATTCAATGAAATAGTGAGTGTGCTACCCTAAAGCTTTAATTCTCGTTGTGTTCTGTTGAGAGTGAGTTTGTAGTTGAGCCCTGTAGTTTCAATTTGATACCAATCAAAATGGATACGCGAGTCCTCAGATAGAGCAATTTGAAGAACTGTTAATATGAGAAAAAAAAAGTGTGTGATGGTCCCCCCTCACATATTTAATGTGTAAACATTCAGCTGAGCGCTGTCAGCTCACCACGGATGCCTGCTTGTGAGTGTGTGTAAGTGTGTATGTTATGTGACAAACAGAATTTGAAACTGGACAGTGTGCCGTGCAGTTTTTCTATGCAATCTCAACTTTTTCGTATGTAATATTTTTTTACACCCAGGAGGAAGCAGACTAGAGAGCAAGAATGTTTACATATTAAAAAATGGTACAACGGAGCGTATAATACAAAAACCTACATGTGATTACGTTTTTAGAAGAGAACTGTTCATTAGAAAGTGTACAAATTATGTCAATCAGGAAGTCGCCATTTTTTGAGAACTATACTTTTTTTCGAGTCATACCTGGGAATGTTTTCACAATTGGTGGCTGCATGTAAAAGCACAAAGTTTTTGGCACATTTTTTGCTACATATTTGTGGTGTACTTTTGATTCATGAACAAAATTATGAGAATTCAGCTTTTTCACCAATATTAATTTCGTTAAAGAAAGTAGTTTACAGAGATTCGTAGCTCCGGTCGAGGGAAAAACACAGTCACAGTTTATAGGGGCATGTAGTATTTTTCAAGAACAACATGTCGAACGCAGTTAATGTTTTTTCTGATTTATCCGCGCGTTTCACTCTTGCATGAAACTTAAATTTTAAATTTGAATATCTTTTCGATGTATTATGATCCATTTTCATTACAGGTTTCTATTTTTTCAATAATTTACACATCTACTGTACGTGTACCTAAAAACTAACCCAGGAAAAATTTTAGCTGTTATTTCCATCTATGTTGGATAATGTCTAATGAATAACTCTCAATTATTGCTTCAAGCTCTGAAGTAGCACCAAAAATTTTTAGCTGTGTTCAATATGGTTATGGTGTACTCCATGTAAAGTTCTAGTTCTGGGCAAGTTTTACAAATAAATTTTTGTTCTCAGTTCAACCCTATGGGTTTAATTGTGTGTTAGTTCTATGTTGATTCTGTAAAGTGACAAAAACTCAAAAAATTAATGTTTTCACAATTAGTAAGAACAATTTAAAAAACTTTGTTGATAAGAAAGGTATATGATGCAAGTAAGATTGAATCCTTGGGAAAGAAATTTTCATCTGAACTTGTTTACTGAGCTAGTTCTGGGAATGTGGCCTTGTGAGATGAAAATTTTTGGAAAATTACCTGGTTTCTTCGAGGAACTACAAGTTCGCACTTCTCTAAATTGAACAGCTTGTTACTTCAATGTGCTGAAATTTTCGTTGTTTTTTCTTTATCAAACAGACTAATTTATTGTCTTTGAAAAATTTTTACACTAATATGTATGTGTAATACTTTATTGTGAAAATAATATTCTCACCAGAAGGTAATCAACAGATTATTTGTGTGTTCTGCCACTTCAAATGTAAACATATGGGTAAGCCAAAACGTGGGCAAACACTGGCAATTGTAGAGCTGGTCTGGATGGTTTATAGAGGGGCTTATTTACATGCACACATACACACATGAGTGGTGCTTACATATGTCCATCTACTTATAAGGGTTGGTTTGTCATTTCTTGTATGGATAAGAAATGGAGGACCAGTTTGTGTACCAAATCGTGACATCAAAATCTTTGTTCGATTAGTCACAATTTGGTACTTGTACGTTACATGCACGTACAAACAAGTGATTACAATTGAATGTAATTTGTGCTTAGATTTTATGTCATAGAAACAAATATTTTCCTGCCTTTCGGCGGTGATTGTCATTGGGGTGTCTGAGCCCCTTCACCTCATACGAGTAATGTCCCTACAATGTATTATGACAAATCTAGAGTAACATTTTTCATCACTTGACACCTTTTTGTTAACAACGAAAATAATTTTATTCTCATACAAATGATAATAAAATTGCTACACTTTTTTTTTTTTTTCGTTTTTCTGTGTTGTTGCTAAAAAGAAAAAACAAAACACAAATAGAAGCACAAAGATCGAAACTTATCGCTTCGAGTGTAATAATCTTTTCAAATTCAGCGGAAACCCATTCAATACGAGTGTATTTCCATAGAATACTTTTAAGTACAAGGTATTAAAAAAAAAAAAGCAGAGAGAAAAATGAAAAAAGAAAGAAGACTTGAAACATGTTTTATTCATGCTTTAGGTTTTACATTTCTCTTTTTCCACCGTCGTCGTCGTCGCCCTTCACTCAATACAAATGTATTACACATTCAGAGCATATACCGTGCAAAAGATCCGGTACAATGTTACGCAGAACAGAAAGAATTTCGTGGTGAGACAAGGAAGAAAGAAAAAAAGAAAGGGAGCGTAAAAAAAAAAAAAAAAAATGAAAAATCTGTCACTTCCTGAGAAAGTGTAAATTTTTTTCATGACTGTGATTTTTCCAGGAAGAAAAAATTTGTTATCGTTGCGTCGCGGTTTTTTTCTTTTGTATTTCGTGTTATACTCTGCGGGTAAAGTGTAAACTTTTTTTTTTATTGCGAAAATTACTCGCCGAGTTTCGCCCCCTCCGCCGCGCTTTCTTTTCTTCTTCCACTTCTGCTGCAACTTTTCGACTTGACGAGCTCTAAATTTGGAATTCATTTTTTTTTTTTTCCACGCCGCGTATAAACGCGAGTGCAATACCAGCGTCGGGTATCCGGAAATTCGAAACTTCACTTTGGAATGCAAAGTATTTGACCCTTCGTGAAAATAATAATTTTTCACGCGAGAGCAGCTCTGCGCGACCGGAGAGTGGAAATATTTTGTAATAAAGTCGAATGGCTGCAACATACTTCTTTTTTTTCTTCTCTCGCCCCTAAAGAGTGTTTTATGGAAGTACTCTTTTTTTCTTCCTCCTTCGCCGAACTTTAGTCTGGACACCATATGCTGAAAATTTTCAGTTTGAATCTTGTCTTTTTTGGCAAAAAATGCAAAACGTAAGTTCTGGGTTCTTATGAAATCCTGTTTTGAGTGAGAACTCGATTTGGTCCCTAGAATTTAGAATAGCCTCTTCAGAAAACTAGCTGTGCTCTGCTTTCTGAGATTTTGAATAAGACACCCAGTTGTGAAAATGTTTAAGTTCCACATTTTTGTTATTTTGGAAATGAGTTTTCGGTTCTTCACGGTTTTAGTTCTGTGAAGTGGAAAAACTTTAAAATATGGTATCTGAAATAGAACAATTCAACGAATGTTTTCGATGGGAAGATCAAGTGATACAGATCGTACCATATCTTTAAAAACGTGAAGAAAAAAGTGTTCTGAAAATCTACTCATCGAGTCGGATCAGAGTGTTCTGCACTTCTTTCGAAAAAGTTTTTTTTCTTCCTGTTCCATTCTAATTAATCACGTGTTGCCTATCTCTAAATCGAACAGCGGCCAGTTAAAAAAGAAAGGTTGAAATTTTTTGGAAGTAAGTACCATATTTTGGTACAGGCTCGTGATCATCGATTTTGAAGGAGGTATCTTTGTATTTTATGGAACTCTTTTTTGTACCATTATTTTAGTCAAAACGTCGCTCAATATTGGCTGAATCCAACGCGTGTTTTAGTAGGTTTTGTATGAAAATCCGCTTATTAGTCTTGGTGTCGTGGAACGACCTGTAGGTTGGGGGTTGATACGTTTTTCGTTTCATAACTCAAGGAAAATCTTGGCGCCCAAAACTCAATTTCATACGCGTATATATTATTTATTTTTTGTTACCACGGTACAGGTCTCAGTATTTTAATCCGATTGTTACGAAATTTGGAGCAAACATTAGTACTAATCCAAGGACCTGGCTTATCGATTTAGGTGTATATCGGCCGTACGGTACTTCCGTTAACACTTTTTTGGTGTTTATTTTGGCTGTAAAATTTTGAATTTTCGACATGTAGCTACGAAACTTGGAACGAATATTCATTATGATTTATTATTACGCAATTATCTAATAACGTTTTAGTAACTAATCTTCTACTTTTTGGAACGGAGCGTTAGAATTTTTCTTCTTTATTTCTGCAACTGGTATATCAAGTCATGCGAAGTTAACTTTCTATTCTGATGAAAATCTAAGACCTCGTGCGGACTCATCGATGGTTGAAACTAGTAATGTGCTTGTAGGCCTGCTAAAATCTCATTTTTGACATCCTTCATAATTCTCTGACACACTTGGCATGTTATCTTCCACTTTCAAAATTTTTTTAGACTTGACGTTGCAGTTGTACGTCACTTCCACTCTTACATCATTTAAGTTTTGCGGGTTGCTGTCATTTTCTAGCTAGGCAGCTTTTCTCGGAATGTACTTCTCATTTGGCATTTTCTCTCGACTGTCTTTCTTTTTTTTTCGTTCTTTTTTCTGTCTTTGTTTGTTTGTTTGTTTTTTTTTTCTGGACTAAGAAATGGGCTTTTATAAGTCTACTCAGTTCGGTTTTTTTGCTCTTTTGTTAGGTACTTGAATTGTATACTTTTCATTTTCTATCCGCGTAAACTACTTGCACTGTTCACCAAAAGTCACGCAACCCAAACCTTCAAATGTAAAAATTTTGAAAAAAGAGATGCAAGGATGAATCTTGGCGCAGTTGCAGAAGTTGGTTACTTAATTATTCATGCAAAGTTTCAGCTCTGTATCTGTAATAATCTAACTTAAAGGAATTTTTGATTTTTAATTATAATTTTTCCACGTTTGAAAAATTTTTAATGGTAAAAGTTCTCAAAAAATTTTGAAACTTGGTACAATAATAGAGAATGATTACCTGGTTAAATGGAAGTTTCACTTCAGTACTTTCATCCTTGTTTTTTAAAGAATTTTTTTCATGGTCTGTACCATGCCTTCAGAACTAATGAAAAAATTTTTTAATTTAAAAAATTTTATTTTATCCTCTCCATTGATCCGCACTTTGGTGCAGTACTTCACTTTATGGCAGAATTTTGTCAACAGTTTCCTTGAATTTGTTTGGGTATGCAATTTTTCATAAGTCAATGTTTTTTTCTCAATAACACCTGCAATCAGTAGTTATGCAACTTTTTATTCAGTGCCTACAAAAAGTTGCATAATCACATAATTGAGTAAACATTTCCCTATCATTGTCCCATGTTTCAAAATTTTTTGAAAATTTTTGCAGTTTAAAAATTTTTTATTCGTTTTTCATGTGTACGGATCACTAGGAAAATTCTTGAAAAAAAAATTGAGAAGGAAGTGAAACTTTACCTGCTTAATCTGGCAACTGTCCTCCATTATTGTGGCAAGTTTCACAATTTTTAGAAAACTCTGGCCACTTCAAATTTTTTAAAGTTTGTTTTGCCACAAATACGAAAATTGAAATTAAAAATTAAAAATTACTTAAATGGACTACAAAGGATACATAGCTGAAATTTTGCATAAATAATCGAGTAACTCTCTCCTACAAGAGTGCAAAATTTCAGCCCTCTATCTTTTTTCTGAATTTTTACATTTGAATGTTTGGGTCGCATGACTTTTAGGTCACCCGGTATTTTGTATTTACAATTTTGTATGTACAATTGTTGTTGGTAAAATATGTCAACATGTATTTTTAGTGTGTTGATGAATGAAGGGCAATGATGAAAAGACGACGTGATCGTTGGTTCGAAGAATTTCATTTGGTATTTGAGTGATTCTCACATAGTACAGGTAATCATAAACTCTTCGTAAAATTCATAACGTGATTTGAATCTGGTTGTTCTTGACACCTATGACTGACCTTCTGGGTTAGCAATAATCTTATCAGTGGGAATTATTGTATCTGATCAATATGATAACTTACACATATACTTGGCAGGTGTTGAACTCAGTTGTGATTGGTAGTGAGGATGAAATTGTTCGTTTAAACATCCTTATACTCCCACTCTCTCTTGCATACAACGTAGTAGCCTTACGACAGAACATTTCAAAAAATCAATTCATGAATAGTGTTTGCTGTAGTTGGTAGCTGCAGCATTGCTTTTCAGTCATGGTGGGAGGTTGGTGGTCATGGCTGGAGTTTGTGGTTAGTGGCTATAATTGTAGAATAAGATGATAAGTAGTGGTCACTGACCGTATTCGATGGCATTACTTAGTAGCTTTGGTTGTCATCTGTAACCACCGTTACTAGCTATGTCGCAGTTGTGATTGTTGGCAAAGGTTAGTTATTGGAGCTTTGTTTGCCAACTTTAGCGCTTGGTGCTGGCCATTGTTTTACATGTTAGTCTTAGTGACCGTGCTTAATTTCTGTAGTCAGTGACCATAATCATTGGTTGCTGAATTTAATTACCGACTGTAGTTCCTTATTGAAGGTAATAGTTGTTGTTATTTGCCATGATTACTAGTTTTGGTTGATGGTTGTTGGTTATTGCCGCGTCTTTGTAGCTAAATGATGTCAATTGTGTGAATCTTCATTTTCAAATTTGAGGAATTTTTGCTTTCAAAAGCAACTTTAATCTATTTATTTTCTTCTGTTCATGATAATTAAGATTATTCTGCGTACTTCAGTGCTCTTGAAGATATTTATTGAACAAATTGATTTGATTTTTGTGTATTGAGATGCCTGTCGGTAATAAAACACTGAAGAAAAGTCGATAAAATGTGATTTGGTCGCTCAAAAGAAGACATGAAATTTTAACAGCTGTATTCCTATTTGTAATTAGTTTAGTTAAATTATTGTGGTTATAAATGGGTCTCATAAAATGTCGGAAAACCGTAAAATCATGCCATTTGAAAAAGAGCCTAAATGGTATGTTGTATTTTTTTGTGTAAATTTGCCCTTCGGAATTATAGAGCATCCTTGTAACATGGCCGTTTGCAAAAATTATTTTCAAAACGAGATTTTTGTGATGAGAAAACAGAAAATATCTTCTAGTTTTGTTCCCTCTTTAGTTGGTGTTTTCTAACTTGTTCCGCCTATGTCTGCGGGGCTTGTGAAATTCAATGGTTATAATAATTTACTTTTAGCTGTTCTTGTCAAATTGATAAGCCAACCCTAACCATTTATTCAGAGAGCTATCAGACAAGTTGAATGGAAGTGTTTTTTCATTGAAAGTGATGTGTAAAGAAGTAACTTCACATAAAGTGAAATATGGCGACACGTAAATCAACAAACACTGACAGCTTCTGTAATTTCCGACTGACTGTGCATCAAAAAAACCTAGCCTACAATAATCATCCCCGAAATCAACGTTTTTCCTCCCACCTTAATTTCCTTTCGTGAAAATTGATACGTCATACGCGGCGCGCCCGGTAACATGTGAAACTTTTCTTATTTGCGATAATTTTCCATTCGTTAGATCTTCCAGAAAACAATAGAATAAGTTTCCGACATCAAAAGAGAAAGGAAATCCCTAATGTAAAAGCATAGCTCAGAGGCACGAAAAAAAAAAAAAATAGACCAGAAAAAAAAGAGAAAAAAAAAAGGAAACAAAGTGACAAAAATACAAAAAGAAGGTGGTTGCGTTTTGTGTATATTGGATGTAGCCGAAATTCAGGAAAACGTTAATGACGAAGTGATATCCTGGCAGATTTTAGAAAGGAAGCCAACAGAGAGAAAGAAAGTATGAAAGAATAAAAAAAAGAAAGAAAGGGAAACGAGATGAAAGAAAGAATTCTATAAGATACGTGTACACCTTTTGATGTTCGAAACTACCGTATAAAATCTAATTTATTCGTTCGTTTCAATCGCATTAATGGTACGAATATAGTCAGTGGTCCTTTTATTCCTTGAGCTCGATTTTCAGTGAAAAAACATGGTATTAAAATATTGATCTTGTGGTTGGAAGTTTGAGTTGGGACTTCGATGGGTTTTCGTTTGTCGTAATTATATTGGATTCGAATTGGACCATTGTGTTTTGAGTGCAGCACATGTCAGTGGTGCATTGGATTGTACGGTATGTAGGTGTTCTTGTATTCAGTGAACGATCGTCTTGTTTAGCGGATTTCTTTTAACTGTTGTTTAGAAATATGCTAGCGAAATTGTTTTTGGATGTACGACTATATGTTTAGTTTATTGGTAAGTTTGGGAGAAAAAATGTTTGTTGACTTACACCCAAGAACACCCACCTCTCTCGGTCTCCATTTCGCTTATTTCTTTTAAGTGGAGAAAAAAATTTATTTCTCTATGTACGACTCTGATAGGTAGATAAGTAATTGGGGACACCTTTTGGCTGATCAACGTAATTATGAGATGAGAAATGGTACACGAAACGTGACATGCAAAATGCAACGTACAATATGAGACTCAATATTCTCGTGCTCCGTGCCCAATTAGAAAATCGCAGTTCTGCCTCACATCTTCAAGTTGTGACTGAGTTTACTATTTTTGATTTTTTTATATACAGGGCTGTGTCCAATTGATTGGTATATGGGAACAACTTTTGAATGGCTGACTTACAAGGAGCAGCCCATAAAAAACGATATAAAATGTTGGCTGTTATTCTTCTCACACGATGTAGTTCTAAACTATTTTTATTTTCTGCATAAAAAGTGTTCTAATGTTTTTGGCGTCGCACCGTGTGTCCATGTCTAATAATTTTGGTGCATGAGGCGACTTTTGGCTGACCATTATACAGCTGACGCATTATTGCAAATTTCCAATTTGCAAGTCGTGGTGTTACTTTCCAACTTGAGGTTGAGTCAGAACTAAGCTTGTTTTTGCCTCATTTGTTGATAGTTTTCTTTCTATAGTTTTTCTTGATATTCCAATGATTTTTGATTTTTGAAAATCTATTTTGGTGGCCGATGAGTATTGCCGCGTCAGAATTTTTTTTGTTTTACTTTTTTCTCTTAAACGATAAAAATTTTCTCGTATGTTATTGGACAGAATGCTTTTTTTTTTTTTTTTTTTCACTTGACATTCGTATTTTAGTTTAGGTAGCCTTTTGAAGTATCTACTCGAAGGGTCGACGACCTTTGCAGGTGTTTTGACGGGTGACGAAAAGTACTTCGTACTGAAACATTCGTCTTCTACGTAAAACTGACAAGTTCTCAAATTTTGACTGACGATCTTGGCTTATCTCCTCGGTATTTATTCTTCCACTGGTGAAGTTGGACTTTTTTACGTGGTACATTCAAAGTTTCCGCAGGTGTTAGTGTTGTAGACGTGTCAGTGGCGTCATCCCTATTCAGATGGTGGAATTACATTTTTTGAACTGTTTGTACCCCTCTCTAAGGGCCGAATATGAGACCAATACCCGAGAAATTCTTCAATTTTTTTCTATTATCAGTTATAAGTATATAGGTACCAGATATTACCAGCAGTTTGGCCCGCTCTGCGCGGGGGATTCTAATTTTTTTCATTCTTTTAATTTCTTTTCGTCCGTTTTGGTTCCGTAAATGAAGAATTTTGGCGAGAATGGACAACTTTGCCGTCAGATGGGCCAGAGACTTCGAAGATGGCTTCAAACTTGCCCCGTAATAACACAAATAAATTGTTAAAACTTCATCTCGATCTCCCAAGCGGTCCTGAAGTTATGGGCGAAGAGATGGCCGTAAGATGTTGTGACACACTTCCCTCTCCTCTTGAGATGAAGCTACTTTTGTCGTTGGTAAGAATAATGATGTTTATATTTGCTTGTTGCTAGCCAGCTCACAATTTATTCAGCGTCTGAATTCGAGTTTCGTTCGTTTTACGAGAATTTTACAACTTACTGTATAATATGATGAAACGATTCCATAACTTTTTGTACGTGTCGTCGAAGTGACGTTCCTATCGCCAAAACCAAATGACTTTGAACAATGTAATCAACATTAGCTTCCTGTATTTAACAGAAATCCCGCAACTCGTCCCTGTGTCGCCGGTAAAATCGTATCTTACGACCGATAAGTCCATAAACTCCTCCCCCTTTGTTCTTCTCCTGCTGTATGAGTACGAAACTAAAAATACAATTGTCTACCCCTTTTCGAAGCTGTTCTACAGCCTGGAAACGTTACATAAATCATGTCTCGCGCTGGTAGCGTGAACTGGATCCTTGAAAATTAATGATTTTCCCTGTAGCATTAAAAAAAAACCAAAAAAAAAAAAAAACCAGGTACACTATATGATAAAATTATTATACCCGGAAACGTTTTGTGCAAAAATGTGGAGTAAAAAATGTGTGTAGCGAATTTTGAACATGACTTTTACAACTTGCACTCGTCAACGTCTCACGTGGAAATGGTTCGAATTCGTTCATACGAAAAAGGTAAAGTTACAGGGAAAACAGAGAAAAAACGTAAAAAATAAGAAGAAGAGAAGAAAATCGTGTTAGTTCTCTGTTATTACGTTCATGTTGAATGATGTTGAAAGTTAGGGCGGAGGGGAAGAAGGAACCCTAAAAGCGAGAAAGAAAACGAAAACGATTTTACAGACTTTTTGGAAGTTTTTACGGCTTTTGATAGGTAATGTAAAATCTGTGAATTATTACACGTGTATTTTTTATTACATTGATTAGAAAAGGAAGGGAATCGAAATTATTTTGTGCTGACTTATCGCGTTTCTAGTGACGATGTAGATTAGGAATGTATGTGCGATTTCTTAATGCTCCTTTTCTTTTTATTAATTTTTCTTCATTATTGGAAAGTATTGCAACAACTAATGGCTCCAATTAATTAACTATGACGAGTTTACATGACATGCCGAAAGAGCCATCCACGAAAGAATTTTTGTATTACAATTCGAAGGTTAAGTGTAATAATTGTGCAGTGGGTGCTTATGATTGAGTCATCAAGAAGGTTTGTAGAGAGGGATCTGCGTGGCGTAGCGGTCTGGTGCTCGAAATGTTGCGAGTTCGAGATTAGTCTCATCACATTCCCGAATCAAAATGGCGGTTTTTTCGGTTTGGTTCTTATGGTGCCCCTGCAGTATGGATTGAAAAAATTCATACCTTGTAAACTCGTGGCGGTCGGATTTCGTCCATCCATTTCCCTCCAATTCGACACCGAAATGTATCCACTTGTTGCTGAAAAATAGCCACGTAGTTGAAGCCCATTTAAAGAAAAAGAAGGAAATTTAATTTGTAATTTTCAAATATGTCTCAGTATTTTCGTTTAAAAAGGGTAAATGTGCATCCCAAACATGAAATAGTATATTGTGTGACAACTATATAAAGTGGACTATTTCTTTACCGCGTGAGAAGGAGCGGAAAGCGAATGCTGCTAATTTCATGAGAGTTGAAATAGCCCGCTAGCACTCGTGGAATGCCGTAAACCTGATTCACTCTTGGCTAGTTTTCTAGCTACTAGCCAGTTACTTGGGGCACTATTCTGTCAACAGTTGAAGTTACTACGCCATTTTAATCATTGAAGTCAACTGTAACTTGGTGGATAGTTCAATAAAAATCTTATTAGAATGTCAAGTTGATTTTAAATGGTTGAAACGACGTAGTGAATTTAACTGTTAACCGAATAGAACCCAAAGTAGCTGACTAGTAGCATAATAAAAACTAGCCAAGTGTAAACCAGGCTATATTTTTTTATATTAATGCAAAAAGAAAAACGTTACAAAAAAAAAAAATTATTATGAAATTGAAATAATTTATATAATCTTTCTTAATAAAAACAATACCAAAAATACAAAAAAAAAGAATAATTTCGTGTAACCAGGCCAAAAAATTATTACGAATTGAAATTATATTTTCTTTGTTATGAGAATAAAAAAGAAAAAAACTAAAAAAAAAAAAAATAACGAATGATATCAGCCTGTATCAGACTGTCCTATTACCAAATAAATTGATAAAATTGTAAAATTGGTACAATTTGGCCTCAGTTTTTTGTGTGTAGTAATTTCAGTAGTGCTTTCAATATTTATTATATGTATCTTGTTGTTTGAAACATTTTGTTTCCGATTCTTTTATTTTGGTCATTGTGCTTGTTGACACCTAATGAGCTTGTTGTATAATTACTTCTTTTTTTTTTTTTTTTAATCCTAAGCGTAACGTATTCTGCTATTTGATTGGATTTCTAACTACCATGACGTTTGAGATATTAAACATTTGCTTCGGAATCAACAAACATGGTGGTGTTACTAGCCTAAAGTTAAAATGAAATTTAGATATTTTGCAATGTTTTTTTAGCATACTGTCAAATTTATTGATACTCCTATCACGTGGTGAGAAAATGGCACCTTCTGAACCGTCGCAGTTATGTATGGTGTACGTGCTGTTTTTTCTTCTGAGAAATCAGAGAAAATACTGTCTATTTTCCCTTATAAATTTTTCTGTAATTTCTCTGGTTAAACTTTTATTAGTTAATGACACCCTCTGGAAATGATTTGATTTATCATTCACTCATTAGCGGTGTTTTCACAATTTGAAAATATGTATATTCTTATATAGGAAGCCTATATTATGAAAAAACTTTTCATTTCCTTCTGATTTAATCATTCGTGCACTCTATAATAAAGAGATATTTTGCAGAACTTCATTCTCTTAATTGGAATAATGTGCAATACACAGACTTTCGTTGTCTAAAATGTTGAATAAACTATAATAATGTCCAAGATCTTGAGTCAAACGGAAATCGCCTCAGCTGTTACTTAATCCTGTATCAGCACCACCAACATAAGAAACAATGAATGGCCTCCCACTTGATCCTTGTAGGAATTTTCACGACCCATTTTTTCCTCTCGTTTTCTTATATGAATTTGTTTTTTATGATGCATGACAATAGCTGATCATTTTCTTCAAAACCTAGACCAAGTGAAAATGATGCAGGGAAAATATGCTCCAATGAACTCTCATCTCATTTGGTTTTTGTAAGTTAAGCAGTAAGTACATGTTAGTGAGTAGGTTTGCTTTGAAACTTTATTGAAAATTGTACTCTTTTCTTCAGCAACCTTGCTGTGACTTCTGAGTGAGTGAATAAATCGAGGAAAAAGTCGGCATCAATCTGGAAAAATAAACCCTAAAATCGATACCAGTGCGTGTACGGTGTAAATATCTCGAATGTGTTTTTTGGATTAAATCCTGCATATTTTTCGAGATAGACCTTGTCTGTCGTTGGAGAAGGTGTAAAATGAATTTAACCTGTGACGACGATCGTCTCGCACCATATGAAAGAGCAATGTGTCTTGTGTAAACACCCTTATAGAAACCCTCTTCAAAAGCTCGCGCAGATAATACGAGAATAAACACAGGGAGGAGAAAAAGAAGAAAAGAAAAAGCCGACGAAGATTAATGAATCAAGACTTATACACATACTGCAGCCCATATACGTAGTATGTTCTTCTTGTACATAAAAAAAAAAAAGAAAAAAAAGAAAAAAGAAAAAGAATAAATTCGAAGCTTTTTCCAGCTTATATTGGGGTATGGAGACTGAAATAAAAAAAAGGCGATAAACCCTCGTAATGAAACAGAAATCCTGCAAATATTACAAATTTATCGATTACTTTCATGTATGCCTACCGTAAAGACCTACTATAAAGTCGATTTTTCTTCTTTTTTTTTTTTTTTTTTTTTTCTAATTCAAGCCCACAACTTTTTTCTACTTTCTTTTTCTTATTTTTTCTCGGCGAGTTTTTAATGCTTGAAGCAACAGTCGTTCGATGATGTTATATTTGAACTTATGTCAAACTGCTCTTTATAAACGGTCTTTAGAAAAGTTTATTACTTTATTTATCGGTAGATGTCTTTCCTTTTTTTTTTTTTTTTTTTTTTTCGCTCCGTCCATTTCTTTTCCATTTGACCAACGATACAAAAGAGTTTCCGCCACCAAAAGTTCCACAATGAAGAGGAATAGTGGAAGATTGAGAGAAAGCGAGTGAGAGGGTAAAAGTGAGGTGGGGTAGGAAAGAGTAAGAAAGAGATAGAGAAGGAGGTTAAAAAAGAGAAAAAAAAAAAAAACTGAAAGAAATAAGAGCAAATAACGATAGTCCTTAACTTTTCCCCACTACCACACCCCAATTGCACGTATATTGTATCTTTATGGGCGATCTTTTAAACAAACTTTTTGTAACAACTCGCCACCGTTCTAAATTTATATATTTTGGACTCTTCTCGACCGTTTCCCAGTTAAATAATAAATTAAGTGAACGGCGACGATGGTTCGTGAAATAGTACGTGCATTTCGTCCAGCGAAATCGTATAGCAGGAAAGATTTCGATGATATATTTTCCATTTGTAGGTGATGATGACGACGACGTACCAAAATGCGAAAATTCGCTGGAGAGGCGCAGGAAATACGACCCATATAAAAGTGACGACCTAAATGGGAAAAAATGCTAATCTTGAACTAACGCCAAAGACCTGGTTGGCTGGACAATTGAAAATTTTTCTCATGCTTTTTTTGTCCCTCATCCCCAGTGACGTGGCTAGATTTTTAATTAAATTTATTGGAGTGGAAATCCAAAGTGATTGGTACAGTGGGAATATGAATCGTTGTGAAGGTCGGAAACGTGTCTGAAGGTAGAAGAAGATGGTCGTCGATGGTTTGGCGTGTAGAAATTGATGAGCAAAAGCCAAAGCAAGGCCAAGATCGTGGTGGTCTCACTTTTATTATTGCTCTTGTACATTCCGTCTTGGTATTGCACCAGTAGGTACCGTTAGTCTTGATTTTGGCTGTGGTCTTACGCAGTCTATTCTTGATCTTAGTTTTGGTGCTGCTTTCGTGATTTTTCTTGGTATTATTGGTGTCTAAAATAATCAATTATATGTTTTCATACTTTTTGGGTCGCTGATTGATTTGGTGATTGTAAACCTGCGAATATAAATCATTGGGAAAATCATTCTATCCCTATTTGTTGTTGCTAAAAGTGTGATTTCAAACGGGTACGATAAATAGATCATTGAATATACAGTATTAGAAAGCAAACACAATCTGATCTAGCATTAAATTTCATTCACGGATGATATAGTACAAAAATAACGCTGAAGGATGAATTCTGCATGTTGTGGAAATTTTCGGTTTCCTATCAAAATGCATTTGGTCATTTTTGAATGCCAAGCGTGAGAGTAAATGTTGCCATCGATATTTAATTGTAAACTATTGGGAGGATAAAATTCATCGCTTTTTACACCAAAATCTCTTTATAGCCCTTTGAAAAATAACGGTTGACGAGGAAGGATTCCTTCCGGACCCAGGATTTTTAGGGTCCTGGCATTCTTGAAAATAATAACGAAAAATGAGTCGATTTTCGTAGAAAATTTCATGAAAAATTTTTAAAAACTCTGTTTTGGTGCTTAGTTTTACTTTTGTGGGAACATTCATGCAATTGTAGCGGACTACAGTGTACACATCATCTCGTGTACGGTTTAATTTACATATTTTGTTTTTCAAGTTGTGTAGTATAGGTATTTAAGAATGAATCAGAATCCTTGAAAAAAGTCTGCGAATGTAACGTACCTAATTTAATGACAAATTTGTTTACTACAATTTCCTAATGCATATTCGCTTTGCTCTTTTTACCATTTACCGTAAACAACTAAAACACTGGTGTGAAAAGTTGTGATATTGGTCGAGGGCCATTTGTTTACATCCTTATTACGTCATAAAAATTCGTTGGCTTCTGCTAACGTGTTCTTTTTGTACTTGCAATGAAGATTAGTATTCCATTTTTTCACCGTCGTGAAAGTTAGTGAAATAATTGGAGTGTGTAGAGAAATGTGTGTTCAAGGAGATGTGGTGATGAGTTCGTAAGACATCCAGGTTGCAGCCAAGTCTTTTTTTTTTGTGGCTCATATAACATCTACTACAACAGTTCTGAAATGAGACCTTAGATACTTAATGAAGGGCGCAGCAAATAGCGCATGCGCACATCTACAATTTCAACCTTGTATGTGTGAGCCTAGCTCAGTACTAAATTTAGACTTCATGTGGTACGCGTATAGCCCATGAACCTAACAGCGTGTTCACCCTATATAATGTAGCGACCAGCCACACAACCTACCAGCGAGTGTACAAATACACCTGTCACCACTGGTAGGAAGTTGCCACAATTAGAATCAATCGCAGCCTGTGACGGAGCCAGACTTGTTTTTTGGTTGGGTGAGTATTGGCCCATAAAACGAGTAAAAAAATAAATATCGCTTCTTGGATACCTAAATAATTATGCATAGATTTATAAATTTCTCTGTACCTACTGGTGAATAATCCAAATCTGATGAAATGATATTTTTTTGAAAATAGTTGACCAAAAAAGTTTTTATTAATTTCTCATTTCTGGTTGATACATTTACAGGTAAAAAGTCTTCACTCTAAATAAATTATTAAAACATTTGTTTAGGTCAGGTATAGTTGTGTTGGCTACCTTGATAGCAGTAGCATTCAAATTGTCTTGTTTTTTCATCTTTTGTAGTGGGCAAAAAAAAAATGTTCCAAAGCTTATTTACCCGAATTCATTATTTCCAATATTCCAATTCAAAATTAGAAAAAAAAAAGCAAAAAACAAATTGTGTGACCCTTTGAGTGAAAATTGTATACAATAATGAATTTGGAAACATAAACTTTTAATTACCGAAGAAGGATTAATTTTGGTCCAAGTATTTTTTTAGAATATAGGAAACTAAAGACTAAGTCCTGGAGATAAGCAAGAATCAGATTGATCCTTGAATAATTACTCATACATCAGTATGTGTGAAAAAATTAAGGAAAAGAGAACTAGGTAAATGGATAACATTGTCCTTGGGTAAAGACTGCATACTTCTCAGGTAGAATTTGCTGCTGCGAGAGATTAAAGTTGAGGGGATATGGATCATGACCAAATCTTTTTAATTTGTTTTTGTTGGCATATGATTCCTAGAGGTGTACTTGATGTTTTCAGGATAGCAGTTCAATACTTGAAAATCACAATTTGTTAATACTGATAATGCGTCATGATGAAATTTAATTCATTCTGGTGGTGTAAGTCATAGAAATGTATCTCATTTTTGTTACAACTGAGGCACAGTCACAGATTTGTTGAAAATAAAGATCTATCACATCATTTAATGTGAGAAACATGAAATTTCAATGCATTGCAGTTGCCAGTGTCCAAAGTCTCCTGTCATTTGACCATATTATAGGTTATAACATTTATAAGATAAAAGTACTACTTCACAATTATGTACCTACTAGTATGATTGCGACCATACTGTTCATAAAATAAAATCATTGTATTTTCAAAAACTAAACAGTTCTCTTTTCAACAGTACCATTCATAATTTCATTGTACATTTAATGTATTTCCTCTCTCCAAATATACATTTTTGCAAGAATTTTTGTAGGCGGGCCTACCTTTGGTTCCACAACTGATCACAATTATTGTTGTCTGTTTTGCATTACAATTTTTTACAAGTATGTTAAAAGAACACAGCTATTGTTTTTGGACAATTTTATCATCTGTCTGCCAAAAGCATCCATTTTCAAGTGTAATGCATTGGAAGCTGCCTAATTGTTCCAAGTTCTGTTGTGTATGCCAAAGTTATTGGTTGATAGAAGACTGAAAATAATTCACTTTTAAAGGGAATGACCTTTATCTTACTAAATTCATAATACATTAGCTGCGTCTACGCCATCCTCATCCTCGCTTATTTTAAATTATAAATATGAAAGTGTGTTTAGATGTTTGGGACTCAAACACAGATTAACCATTGTACTAGTGATTTGAAATATGGTACAAAGAAATTTTGCATGCCTAATTGAAAATAGGTTTATTTTTATCTCAAAAACTTAAGTGGTTCTTCATCAATAAGCAAAAGTTCAGAGCTCCTGTATTTTATAGATCTATGTGTTTATGTGTGTGTGCTACATTTACGCAACATTTTAATGTTTTTTTATAATACATGATTGGAAAGGTAATGTTTACACAGATATTTTGATTGATGAAGCATATAACCTTAGCATGAAGTAAAGGTGCCTTCATGTAAAAATTTTTACAGGGAGGTTTTACACTGGGGCATGTTTGCTTTACATTGAGGCTTGGAGGTTGCAAAGTTTCAACTGATAATGTTTTTATTCTTATTTCAATTGTAATATTATACCCTTTTTTTCTTTTTGTACATTGAAAAAAGTTACCTAACCTCCCACACTATTGAAATTATTTATAAAAATAATATTTATTATTAGAAATAAAAAAATGAATCTTGAGTGGGATTTTGGTACCTGGCACTTCATACATGGTAGACACAGTTACTCATGTCAATTAGAGATGTGCGTTTTAGTTCATTTGGTGGATTTAGTTCAACAGGTCTCAGTCTTTTGAATGAACTAGTTCAAAATGAACGAAATGAGCTGCATGAATCAAACCTTTGAGTATGTATTATTTCATATGGAGAGCAATTCGTATACATTTTCTATACGTAGTTACTTTCAGACATAGAAAGCGCTTTCATTCTCCAAAAACGCTTACTATTTCATTTCATTTTTTGTTGATTGATAAGAAATTCCACTCATGCAGTGATTAACAACAATGCTGTGACGTATAAGAGTGAACTAGCTTGTATGTCTATACAATATAACTTTGATTTGATAATGTCTTTTAGTTCAAAATGAACTAGTTCATTCTCATCTTTCGGTCTTGTTCATTTAGGTGTTTCAAAAGATTAGTTCAAATGAATTAGTTCTCAGTCAACCGACACATCTCTAATGTCAATTGAGGAATGTTACCAATTTTCTATCAGACTGAAAGCACTTCACTCGCCATTAACTGTACCTACACTTGGTTCATGGAACCAATTTGTGCTTTGGGTGTAGGCCAACCAAATTGTTTTTCGGTACTGGTAGTCAGTCGGTTTATTGCCTTACCATACACAAAGCATACATGGTACTGGGGGAAACTGTCCATAGGCACTGTGGTATCATATATGGACTGCAACTGTATTGTATTAGTGAGTATGTATTAATTATGTACTCACTTTTCCATTTAGCATGTACATGCAAATGTAGACGTGTGACGTCTGTATGAGTGTATACAGACAACGTATTTTTGTTTAAAGTGCAATGCACTAATAATTTGGATCATGGACTTTGGTCCGCAACCCATTTGTTGACGCAGGGCCAAGCCCTGTGTGGAGGAGGTGAGGGAAATGTTCCCACAAGAATACTTATGAATCATTTGATAACGTTTCTACACTTTCTGATCATTTATTATAAAAAATATCTTCCTCAACAAGGTTCAAAAGTGAGTTTACATGACTTGGGAATTGTTCACTGGCTGTGCTCATTTTGCAAAGTTTCCCTTACATGTCAACACTCAATTTTGAACTTTGGTGTGTAATATAATTGTGGGAGTGTGTGTGTAAATACACAACACCACACAAATACCAATACAGGTTGGTTGCGTGTATACGGAGTAGTATGTGCGGACAGAGCCCAGTAAACAAGTTTAGCTGCACAGACAAAATGTACAGCCGTGAGCGCAAAAACAGAGTTTGTGGGTTTTACCCCACTGGCCCGCTAGGTGGTTGACAAGTGTGTAGTACACACTCATTCGTCAACAACCACCCGTTGCCACAATAATATTACACAAAGTTTTGCATGATTATATCGGTTCTCACTTTACTCATATGTGTGCATGTGTGAGCCCAGTTGTAACTCTTTTTAACAACATAAATAAATGGGTTAAGATAATTCTTTCGAATGACATGGAGTGATACATCATGGAATATGTTTTTCGGTCGCTGAATTTGAATTTTAGGTTAAATTTTCAATTTAATCATTTGTTCGCACTTTTGGAGCCAAAAAAGGAAGGTTGAGAAAATGTTTTTACGTATCATCAAGTGATTCGTTGAGATACGTTTTTTGAGGTATTGAATTTTAATTAGGTTTCAATTTGCGATTGAAACAATTGTTTGCCTTCTTGGAACCACTAGGAGGGAGTTAAAAAATATTTTTAGATTTTATCAAGTGATACATATGTTTGTTCGAGCACTGAATTCAAATTTTGAACTGATGTTTGATTTAATTAATTATTTGCTCCTTTTAGACCACACAAGTGTGGTCAAGAAAATATTTCTCGATATTTTTGAATGATAAGTTCAATGATGAATATGTTTTCTCTGGTTTTAAATTCTTATTCCACGTTCAATTTTGAATTGAATAAATTGTTTCCTCTTCGGATCACAAAAATGTTAAAGTAGTTTTTTCTTATTTTACTCACTGACACATCATATAGGTAGTTTCCTTTGTGGGGTGTAGAATTCAAATTTTGGGTTTATTTATTGATTAAACCAATTGTTGGACCTTTTAGGACTACAAAAAATCCGTAAAGATAAATTTTTTCAGTATTCGAGTGTGATACATCGTAGGATATGTTTTTTGAACTGCCGAATCAAAATTTCTCCTTAATTTCGAATTAAATCAATGATTGTTGGACGTCAAGATAATTATTCGATAGATTATCATCTGATAATTAATAGGACATATTTTTGGCGGCGTTAAATGCGAATTTTCAGCCCAACTTTTGATTGAACCATTTTCTAGACACTAATTCAAGATAAAATAAAATGGTGTAAAAATAAGGAGAAGAGGCAAACCCAGAAAAAACTGTCATCTCGCGAGCAAAACTACGAGTAAACAGCTAAGTACCTAGCGCATAACATTTGCGCCATGAAATTTTGCCAAAAAATATTCCTCTACAATTTAAAGCATTTGAAACTTTTCGAATCGGTAGTCTTCTTCAATTTTAGTTCTTAGCGCGGAACCTGTTCCTCCTGTCTGGCTTCAGCCGGATTCTACCCCCTCCACCGACCATTACGAGGCGCCAAAAATCATTTGTGTCAAAAACAAGCGAAACTTTTGCAGGTAGGAGCCTTTTAACAAGCTGATGGATATGCTCGACGGATAAAACTCGTTCAGTTTTTATTTTCTCTTTTTTCTTGCCATTTCTTATTTTTTTTCGCGGTGTTTTTTTTTTTTCTCTCCCCCGCGAAGGCCTTTTCTAGCCTCAGTCGCGGATGTGGCGTGCAGCAGCATATCATTTAGCGCAGCACCGTTCACATACACCGCGATAATTCATTGACGTAATTACCTTTCACGAGCACACATCCAAACCGTGCACCGTCAGCCGACAGATACGTGAAAGTTTATGGTCAAATTTTAAGGGGCTTTTACCTCGGCAAAGCGAAACTAGACTTTCCTCCAGCAACCCGAGCGCTCGATATTCGTAGTATTTCATAGTAAGTAGTTCATAGTAGTGGTAGTGTCAGCAGCAGTAACGTCTACACGACACGTTGTCGGGCCCCAAAAAACGAGACACCTTTCAAAATTTAATTTTCGATGCAACGCATTCACACGCTCTCTGTGTGAGCTGGAGCAAAGTCGAATTATTTTCATTTTATTTCAGTCCGTTGAGCCATCGTCCCATTTTCCCTCTAACGCCCCCCCCCCTACACGCGTCACTAAAATTGGCGAAGACGATGATAAAAACGACCACAACAACGAAGATAGGGTGCTATTGCTGCTGCTGTTTCCGCTATTGCTGCTGTTGGTCAAAAATATACGCAATGTAAATTCTTACGAATACTACTTACAGATTGTAATGGGCATCCGCCATGGTGGGACGATGTCGTAGAGCCGTTTTCAAAGCCAGCTCTGCTTCTTCGACCCTTCCCTGTGAGCTTAGGATTGATCCCAAATTTGCGTATGCTGAAAAACAAACCAGAAACGTCGGATTAGCGCTTGTAGGGCGTCGTTAATGAAAATAATGCGGCGTTATTGGGTCGCTTGAACGCATTGTAGCAATCTGTAATTCGATTTTCTTGCTTTCGGTTTTTAGGGAATTGGAAATTGCTGTGGAAGGGGTTGAGGGCATCTCAGACAGCTGGTGTAGGCTAGAGATGAGGAAAATTCGTTAGTGTATTTTCCTTTGGAAAATACAACTATTGCATTCAGTGCGGTGACGGGACCTGGGGGTGGGACCTGTGGAAAAGCGTCGATCCTGAGTCGTAGATTACAAATATATAGGTCACTCAAATTCTTCTCTACACAATATATATATAATATGTGTAACATATATTTTTGTCTATTTTTAGAAATGACGAACATATTCGTCTACACGTTTTCGAATACCAAAAACATAGGTATTCATTAACAATAAAAACATCCTATAACTCTCTGTATATTCATGACCTAATTGTGCCTGTTCCTCGAGTATATCGTGAGTCAGAACAACCCTATAATAACAACCACTTACATACACCAAAAGAGTATATAAACCCTCGATTCGAAGTAACAAAACACGGTTCCTACACATTTCCTAAACAGTAACTTCTCAGTACCTAGAACCTCTCTTGTAGAGCAACTAGTGAACAGACAGTCTTGTCTAAAGGGTTGTGATCCATATTTGTAAACTATTAATATATTAATTGGTGTACTGTAGTGTGCAATTGAATATTTTATTAAATGTGTTAATTCAAACTTGTGTTTTTTAAATATTATTGAGTCTCTCAAATACGTTAGTTGTGGATGATAAATTGAATATTTAAATTAGTATAGAGGTATTAATGCTTATCCAGTATTCAATATCTCGTGTATGGTGTAGCACTGAAATAGTGATGGAAATTTTAGATCTTTTTCGAAGTATAGTTCATTTGGTTTCGGTCATGAAAATACTTAGTTCAATGAACTAGTTCATCGTGACCTAAATGACAAGAATTAAGAATGATAATTTATTCATTATTTTCTTAATTCTTATCCTTTAGGTTATGATGAACTAGTTTGATAATATATGAAAATTGTATTAGGTATTGTAAACTATGAACAGAGAGATATGTTTTGTCTGCTAGTACAGTTAGTGCAATTACATACTAGGTGTGTTCAAAAAGTACCTGGAGTTTTCGTTTTTTCAAAAAAATATTTATTTATTCGTTTACATCAATGTGGTCCCCTTCAAAGTAATCCCCCCCAGATAAAATACACTTATGCCAGCGTTTTTTTCAATCTTCGAAGCACTCTTGATATTCACTTTTTGGTATGTCCTTGAGCACTCTCAGCGATTCGGCCTTTATTTCTTCAATCGAGGAAAAACGCCGTCCTTTCATGGGTCTCTTCATCTTTGGGAACAGGAAAAAGTCACACGGAGCCATATCTGGTGAATATGGAGATTGGGGCATGACTACGGTATTGTTTTTTGCCAAAAAATTGAGCAGGTGCGTTATCGTTTTGCAAAAGCCATGAATTGCAAACGTCGCATAACTTCAATGTAATACTCCTTATTAACCGTACGACCTTGTGGTAACAACTCTTGATGCACTATGCCATTATAATCGAAGAAAACAGTAAGCAAAACCTTGACATTTGATCGAACTTGACGTGCTTTTTTCGCTCTTGGTGACGTTGAATGCTTCCAGGTGGACAATTGTGCTTTGGTTTCGACATCATAACTGTACACCCATGTTTCATCTCCAGTTATGACCCTTTCAAGCAACCTTGGATCATCGTTGACGTCGTTTAAAAGCTCCTGAGCGATATTTATGTGATTGTTTTTTTGTTCAAAATTCAGCAGTTTTAGAATGAATTTTGCTGCCACTTGTTTCATGCCCCAAATATTTGAAAAAATGTTATGACATGTGCCAATTGATATGCCAACTTCATCAGCAACTTCTCTAATTGTGATTTGGCAATCATTCATAACCATTTTTTCCACTTTTTTCACATTTTCATCGATTATTGACGTGCTGGGTCAACCGGAGCGTTTGTCATCTTCAACGTCTTCGTGGCCATCTTTGAAACGCTTATACCACTCGTAAACACTTGTTTTTTTCATAGCAGACTCACCACAGGCTTCTTGTAACTGTTAACAGAATACAACATACCTACCTGCTTATCGCGTACCTATTGTCAATTTAATGATAAGGAAATCGTTACCTATACCTTTCTCATGCCTATGCATGCATATACTCTCGTTTTCGTCATCATTCTCGTTTGTTATACTTATTGAGTATGATTAAAAAGTTTCGTTTTCTTGCAACAAGTATTTATTTATTGATTTTGCTCTCAATTTCAGTAAAAATTACTTATATTCTCGTTTTTATCACTAACATTTTTGGTCCTTCGGGCCGGATTATTTTAATCCAGTATAAAAGTTCGATTTTCTATACAGTCTACTTATAATTAAAACTTTTTGGCGTCATTTTACCAGTAAAATATATTGTTTTCGTCTGTTTTCAACAATTTCGTGTCGTTTTTTCAAAGTTTTTTTTTGCTGTTGAATTCTGAAAACAAATTGTAAGTTGATTTTAATTGTTTATTTGCATTATGGAGCCTATCAAAAAACGTCGTCGTGTAATAAAGCTCAATCTTGTTCGCCTCAAAGATCAGTTGCATGAATTGGTAAAACAAAAATTTTTAAATATTGAAAATTTAAGTAAATTAGAAGCCATGCTGTCTGATTATCGAATTAAAAAGGATTCCTTTGAAGCAGATACCAATGAATTATTGATGCTTATGGATGAATCAGCCCCAGATTATACTGAACAAGCCAATTCTTTGTTAAAAGAAGTAGATACTATAAAAGATATTTTGTTCACCTGTGAAGGTAAGATTAAAGCCTTTCATAAATTATTATCTACAGAAGAATCTCGACAATCATTAGTTCCTGGTACAGCTGATCTAAATGCATCTATTCGTGGCAATACTAATACAAATCAACCTAAGCTCGAAAGAATTTCGATACCAAATTTTGATGGCGATATTTTAAATTTCCAAAGTTTTCGTGGGTTATTTGAAAATTTAGTACATAATAATTCAGAGCTTTCAAATGTTCAAAAATTATATTATTTAAAACAAGCTTTGACAGGCCGCGCTAAAGACATAATTCGAGACTTTGAGTTGGAAGATACTTCATATCCACAAGCTTGGTCGTATATTTTATCTCGTTTTGATAATAAGCGCTCTGTAGTATGTGCCTTATTTCGTAAGCTCCATAACATTAAACTTATCAAAGCTGAAAATCAAATTCGTTGTTTGTTAGATGAGGTTGATGTAATTTTACGTGGACTTAAGTCAGCTGGTGAAGAAATCAACAACACATTCTCTCGTTATATAGCTTATCACATTACGTTATGTCTTGATCCAGTGACTGCAAAGGACTGGGAAAATTCTATTTCCACTACAAAATCGTATCCCATGTTTGCGGATTTACAGAAATTTCTACAAATTCGTGCTTTTGCTGTAGAAGATAGAGCTGCTGACGTCGAATTAAAACCAAAGAAAGAGCAATCGGTTCAAAAGCCTGAGAAAAAGTCATTCGCTGTTACTGAGCAAGCTAAGCTAAAGTGTGTCGTTTGCAGTCAGCAGCATTTTTTGTTTCAGTGCAGTGAGTTTACGAGTAAGAAACCGGAAGAGCGTTTTGACATTGTTAAAAAGCATAAACTTTGTATTATGTGCTTTAACCCACATCATTCTGTCGCCAATTGTCGTTCGAGACCTTGTCCACGTTGCGGTCGACGTCATAATTCACTGTTACATTTTGAAAGTAAAGCCGGTGCGATCATTACTGATAAAAAGCCTGTTCCATTGTCGAGTGTTGGAAAGGTTAACACATCGGCACCTGATTCAGGGGAAAGTAAAAGTTCAAATTCCTTTTCTGGTAATTGTGTGGTTGAATTGCCAGATAAACCTATCGTTCCATTATCATCATTGTCTAATTGTCGTGCTACCAAAGACAAAATTATCCTATTGCCATCAGTCGTCGCCAAATTTCGTTGTGGTAGTATTTGTGGTCGAGCTCGTTTTTTGCTGGACAGTTGTTCACAACCAACTATTGTTTCGGACGCCTTCGTCAAAAGATATCGTCTTCCTGTTTCCAAAACAAACAACACAACTGCGATAAAGGGTGTCAGTTTGAATCCATATTTAACAAACGACTCCGTTAATTTGACTCTCATTTCTCGTGTCGAACCGTTCGAATTAAATATTGAGGCTGATGTTGTACCTGCTTCCACAATGTCGTATTCAGTCACCTTCGCTCAATCACCTATGTTTAATCATCGTTTGAAGAATTTACAACTCGCTGATCCATCTTTATATCAGAAAAACACATCCATTGAAAATATCGACATCATCCTTAGTGCAGAGTATTATGAAAAGTGTAATCGCAATGAAACACTTGATATTGGAAATGTTACATTGCGTTTGACTCGGTTTGGCTGGACAGTTTCTGGTTGTATGTATTCGCAGTCGCCTATTGCTAAATCATCGTTTTTTACTGCGTGCACTACCTTAGAAATAGATCAGAACCTAAAGAAATTTTGGGAAATAGAAGACGTCGTGCAACAAAAAGTTCCATCTACTGATAATGAAAAGTGTGTCGAATATTTTGAAAAAACTGTAACTGTCGCCAGTGATGGAAAGTTTGTCGTTAGATTGCCATTTAAAGAAAATCGTGATGTCGTGGCAAATAATCGTAAACCTGCCATTGCGAATCTTTTTCGAGTTGAAAATAAATTGAACGAGTCAACGAAAAAGGCGTATGTTGATTTTTTGGACGAGTACGAGAACCTTCATCACATGTCTCTTGTCGAGCCTGCTGTCGATGTCGCTTATCACATTCCTCATCGAGAAGTTATTCGTTCCGAAAGTACCACAACTCCAGTTCGTGTCGTCTTCAACGCTTCATCAAAAGGAAAAGGAGAGAAATCTCTCAACGATGTGTTGCATGTTGGTCCCTCGCTACAGCGTGATTTATTTAGCATCATTATCGCCATGAGATTGTACACTTTCGTGTATTCAGCAGATATCGAAAAGATGTATCGCATGATTTGGGTTCATGCCGATGACCGCAACATGCAGCGTATCGTTTGGCGTAGGTCAGTCAATGAACCGATTAAGGAGTACACATTAAATACTGTCACTTATGGAACTGCGCCAGCTGCATTTCTCGCAACTAAATGTCTCGCTACAATTGCTGAAAAAATTCGTGCATCTCAACCACTCATCGCACATGCTATCGAAAATAATTTTTACATGGACGATTTGATTGTCGGAGCATCGTCCAAAAAGGAAGTTTTGGAGCTGCAAGATGGTGTACATAAAGCTCTCAAAAAGTTTGGTTTTCGCTTTCGAAAGTATTCATCAAATTTGCCTGACTTACTTCAAAGTTTAGAACCCAGCCTTCTTGCTAGCAGTTCAAATCACTCACTCAATCATTCAGTGTCATTACTTGGTATTGTTTGGTGTCCTTCAAATGATACTATTCGAATCAACGTCACAATTGCGCCGCTTCTCAATAATATCGTCCCAACCAAAAGAATAATTTTGTCAATCATTTCGCGCCTGTTTGATCCAATAAGTTTCTTCGCACCAGTCACTATCCGTGGAAAGCTGATTGTACAATCGTTATGGCTCGAGTCAAAGTCTTGGGATGAGCCAGTGTCGGCTTCGCTAAGTGAAGTTTTTAAAAGTTTTTGTCGCGATTTAGTCAATCTTTCGTCGTGCGAGCTACCTCGGTCATATTTTGAGAATGCGAGTATCAAAGTTCCACAATGTCAAATCATAGCCTTTAGTGACGCGAGTAAAAAGGCATATTGTGTCGTCGTATATTTGCGGTATCGCGATGAATGCGGTAATATTCAGTGTGCATTTGTTTGTTCAAAAACGCATGTTGCGCCTCTTAAAGCCCTCACAATACCGCGATTAGAGTTAAAGGCCGCTGTCTTATTAATCGATATCGTTTCGAAAGTTGCTAATGTTTTCAATATCGCTTTGAATAATGTTTACGCATTTACAGACTCAACTGTCGTTTTATGTTGGTTATCGCAACCTGCATCAACCTTTAAAGTCTTCGTTTCTAATAGAGTCGAAAAAATTGTTAAAGTTATACCGTTTAAGCGTTGGCACTATGTTAATTCAGCAAATAATCCTGCCGATTTTGGTACCCGTGGTCTTTTAGTAGATCAATTTTGTAATCATAAATCTTGGTTTAATGGCCCTGAATTTTTATATAAAGATAATGCTTTTACATATTTTACAATACCGAATCTCGATGTACAACATGTGCTCGAACAAAGAAAAAACGTATCAATTTTTACTATTGTTATGCCTGATTTATCTCTTATTGATAAGATATCTTCGTATCGTCGCTTAATTAACGTTGTTGCTTATGTATGGCGTTTTTATAATTGTTGTAAAAAACAAGAAAAGCCGCTTTCTTCCATTTTGTCGTTGGAAGAAACCGAACGTGCGTATTGTACTATTGTTAAAGTTACACAATTTGTATCGTATAATGTAGAAATCGAAACACTTAAGAATAAGTCACCCTTAAAGAAGAAAAGTTCGATACTTTCTTTGAATCCGTTTTTAGACTCACATGGGATTCTCCGTGTGGGAGGGCGTTTAGATAAATCAGCGTTTTCATTTAACAAAAAATATCCAATTATTTTACACGTTAAAAGCAATTTTTGTCGATTATATGTTCGTTATATACATGAAAAATTTTTTCACGCTAATCGAGCATTTCTATCAACGTATTTTTCATCGCAAATTTGGTTTGTAGGAGGTCGTACTAATCTATTTAAATTTGTAATTCGCTCTTGTATTACTTGTACTCGATTTAAAGCTAAAACTATGTCGCAAATAATGTCGCCACTTCCGCTAGCGCGTGAAACCATTAATCATCCATTTACTCATACAGGAGTTGACCTTGCTGGTCCATTCGTTTGCAAATGTGTTCGTCATCGCACTGTTAAAACGATGAAAATTTATGCCGTGGTATTTGTCTGTCTCACCACGCGCGCAGTGCACATCGAAGCTGTATCCGACCTCACAACCGATCGATTCATCGCCAGTCTTCAGAGATTTGTATCACGTCGTGGCATCCCTGCCAATATATATTCTGATAATGGCACCAATTTTCAAGGTTCAGCGTCGTTTTTTGATTGTTCCAAAGAAAACAAACACCTCGAGCAAGGTGAAGCTGTCCTAACGCCTGCGCACTTCCTAATTGGTCGCCCAGCTACTGCCATACCCAAGCTGGAAGATGAAGTTCTCGACATTGCTCCTTCGAAACGTGCTCAGCTGATAAAAAGTCAATTAGTCTCATTTTGGAACCTTTGGAGTAAAGATTACATGTCCCAGATGCAGACCCGTAACAAGTGGAAGGCTGTCCAACCTAATTTAAAAGTTGGTGCAGTCGTATTTGTTAAAGAACCTAACTCGCCACCGTTTTCTTGGCCACTTGGAATTGTCGAGCATGTCTATCCGGATGCAGATGGAAATGTCCGCAGAGCCGACATACGTATAAATGGTTCGAGTCGTCTGCGATCTATCTCTTCCTTGATTCCATTACCAATAGATGAAACTGCCGTTTCATCCGGGGGAGCCTGTTAACAGAATACAACATACCTACCTGCTTATCGCGTACCTATTGTCAATTTAATGATAAGGAAATCGTTACCTATACCTTTCTCATGCCTATGCATGCATATACTCTCGTTTTCGTCGTCATTCTCGTTTGTTATACTTATTGAGTATGATTAAAAAGTTTCGTTTTCTTGCAACAAGTATTTATTTATTGATTTTGCTCTCAATTTCAGTAAAAATTACTTATATTCTCGTTTTTATCACTAACAGTAACATTTCACACACTTTGTTACACTTTATTTCATTTTTTACGCAAAATTTAATACAAATTCTTTGACTCTTCAATTCTTCCATTGTTTAAACAAATAAAAATCGCCGAGCTCATAAAAACACATCAAACATTAGTGACTACCTCAGACAAAGTAAACAGTGAATATAGCTGAAAATTTTATCATACTTCAGGGGCATGTATACCAACACATTAAAAAAAAAATTTTGACAATCGGACTCTCCAGACCCACGAAATTTAAAAATTCCGGGTACTTTTTGAACACACCTCGTATATACCTATTCCTTTCCATTCCTTTCTTACCTCATTCTCAAGTGAAGTGACAAACTATATATATGTTTAAAAGATGTCTTCCGAATAACTTGATAGATGGATAAAATAAAAATGTTCAATAAGAAATCAATATTGGAATCAAATCGGAACTTGACAAGTTGACTTTCCAGCAGTACCCGATATCGGAATTTCATTGTTTGTTGAATCGTTTCCAACGTATCTTATCATTTTAAAAATTCAAATCGGTCACGAACTAGTTCTTTTGGAATTTAGGTCTTGGTCATTTAGGTCATTGAATTGTTCAGTTTAAATGAACTAGTTAGTGAACTACCGACTCATCACTACACAGAAAGTGGTTCTAATTAGGTATATTACTACCTCTTGGCCGTTACAATATGGATATACATATATATTTCAACTTTTTGCACATTTTGGAACTTTTTGGAAGTCTGTGAACCCTCCGCTGTTCGACCTATGACTATGAAACTTGGGTTGGTGTTAGAAGCATTCCTGGGCTACACATTAGTATTAAAATTTTTGAAATTCATTCGTTAGTTTTTTAGGAAGGGGTTTTCAAAATGTTGCAAACCCAGCATGTTTTCATTACGATAACTCCCGTAAATTTGTATATTTTGGCTTGAAATTGTTATGGTAGTTTTAGACTATTTGGGACTGGTTTGGTAATGAATTTGAGCGAAATTGGTCGACTGGTTTTCGAATGGCAGCCATTACAAATTTAACACTTTTGGAAAATACATACTTACAGCGGTTGATGCGCGGCAGAGATATTTATTTGATTTTGCGGTTTTGGTGTTGTACTTTCTGCGAGACAGAGACCATGAATAAAACTGGATTGCCCAAAGTCAAGGCCAAGAATTAACCAAGACTGTTACCACTTCATTTTTGTTGTTGCTTCTGCTTATCACTATGATGTTGGCAGACATGTGCCATCTTTCTGGCGGATATATTTCGACCTTGTATCGATGTTAATTTCGTAGAGGTTTTAAAAAGTGAAAAAATGCAATCTTCACGTTGCCAGCCTCTACTTTCTTTCATTCTCCGTGTGTGGAAGTCACTTTGTCTGTAGTGGAAGATTTTACATGTAATTGGAATGTTTCTTGACAAAGGTGAGCTAGTTGCGTGTACATGAACTGTTAAATTTGTCGGATGAGTGTTATTTCAATGTCACAAATAAATAAGATTCAAATAAAATTCAGTCAATATTTTAGCCACCTGATTTGAATATTTTTGGTCTTTTTTCGTTTAGAACGTAGGTGTTTTATTAAAAAAATTTCTAATCCTTGTTTGCTTCATTTGTTTTCGCCATTTTTTGCCACCGTTGTGTGAATGGATCGTGAAATTTCGTGTGTTTTTTCTTTCTTTCTTTCAAGAGCATGAAACTGTGAAGACATAATTCAGTGTACATAATAATTGAACTTTCTTTAAGAACTACGAGTATTACTATCCAGCGTCGAGAGACGTGGAATGAGAGGGAGGAAAGTGAATGTAGCTGGATGTGTAAGTGTGGCGATACAATAAGATCGTGTGGGGCTGTTGGAAAAGTGATGATTAATACCAGCCTCTGATCTAGGTTGGTCGTGAAGCGGATAATAAAGTGATGTGACGAATCCAAATTCATAAAGAAGTGAGGAGGCCTTTATCAGTGTCCTTCGTCAGTCATACCTAAGGATGTAGCGTGCAAACGTGTCAAAACTCAAGCGAGTAACGAAGGAGATTACGTCTTTTCTTCACATTCATTTATTTGATAGTTATAATTGGTTTCAGAAATTTCATTTTTACTGTTAAACATTTTGATTCCAATCTTGTTAAAATATTTTTCGAGAGGAATTAAAATCTAGTTCAGGTTAGGCGCTTGGGATATGGTGGAAGGCAGATCTCGCTAATGAATAATGAAAATTCTTCATTCTTTTTCACCTCAGGGTTAGGGGTTTAAATTTACGAATAATTTCAAGTTTTGGAATTTTTCTCGATAACTTTGCGATTTATGCAATAAGTCTTCGTCGGTATGAAATTGGAGTACATAAAAATAATATGAAATGGAGAAGCATCTATATATTTTTTCTTTCTTAACTATGCATAGGGGTTAAGACTGAGAAGAGGGTGGTAAAGTTTTTTTGTTTTTTTTTTCCAAATCATAATAATGAGTAAAGTATTTTTTCCGAGTATTAGGAAACTGTAAATTAACAGACATAATTATGGCCCAAGAAATTAGTATACTGAGATTTCCTCATGAATGGATATAATATAATCAACGCATCATATTTAATGTTCATGCATACATTCATGGTGTCCCCAATATTGGGAATGAGCAGTAAGAGATATAATATAAAAAAACAACAACAACACAAAAACTGAAATTTGTGTTTCTTATACCCATTATACCTATTATTGCTCGTGCTACATTGTATGAATTCCATTTAAAGTGGTTTAGAATCCGCCGCAAACAAATATTTTTGATCATGTTTCAGTATATCAACTTGAACATCGCGAATATTTACGTCAACTTTTCTTATTTAGGCTTTTTCTCATAATCTACTCAGCATTTATGAGAAAAATGCTAAACACATTTTCTCAAAATTTATAACCAAGCCTGCAAGTCATGCGTCACTCATAGCCCTTAAATATTTTGAAAAACTAATGATGTCAGAGAGTTATGGAGTTTTACAAGAAAAAAATCACAGATTTCGCCCATATGCAATAATCTGAGCCATCGAAAATTGTTTGAACAACAATAACATGATATTGGTCTAGAAATTTCTCGGGATGATCACTCACGTTTGAAAATTTGAAAATTTGGTACCTATTTTTAGGGATTTTTTTATAATAATTATCTGGCAACCGTGCTCTCGGTGTGGTGTCTGTGTCGCTACTTTCGAAATCGTGAATTCGCAACCTCGTCATAATTTTGAATGTTGAAAAAAAAGTTTTTTCACTCTACTACCTCCCTTTGGAGCTTCGCTTACCAACAAGTTATTTTCCGTATTCGACTTCCGTAGTCGTAGCACGCAATACAGATGCTTTCCCACAGAAAGTCGAACTTTCAATGGCGAATAAGTTACCGCATAGGAGACTGAATTTTACATTCATAACTTCAGTCGTCAAGACTACAGCCACCGGATACGCCCACCTGGTGTCAAAGGCGTTGTTTATCATCTTTCGATATTTTAAGCCTTAATTAACTTTTCTTTTTTTTTTTTTTTTTTTTTTTTTTTTGCCAAAGGATTCGTACTTGCAAATAGCGAAAAGCCTGTTGTGAATTCACAATCAGATATTAAGTAACGTTATCAAAAATACACTCGGAACGCGTACTTAGCTATTATTTTGTTTCGTAGAGACCAACAGCGTTTTGAAAACTTTGTGCGTAAAATAATTCAGAAATTATTCATTAGCGTCAAGTATAGGTATATACGGGAGAGAGCGTTTGGCAAGATGAAACGGAATTTAAGAAAGAAGCTCAAGATTGCTGAGGAGAGAACAGAAGACTGCGAAAAACGAGTGAAATTGTGAGAGATTTGTTTCATCGAATTTAATAAAATGTAAATGAAGAAGGTAAGTTTTCAAATGAGAGAGGGTGTACGCCAGATGGTAAAACAAACGCCGAATAAATTCTTTTTTTTTTTTTTTTTTTTTTCTTTTTTTTTCGTGTTCGCACGCATTTTGCATATACAGTTTTGAACGCGAGTTTCCCGAACTGTAAGCGTTCCGCGTACGGATACAGTATAGGCTTCTTATTTATTAATGGTGAGGAAAAATCGACGTCAAAAAAAAAAAAAAAAAAAAAAAAAAAGAAAAAAAGCGTCAACAAATGCGTGGAAAAAAGAACAACGCGTGAAATCGCTTATGTGTGGCTAAATGATATCGCGTGATACTTCAAAGGAAGAGAATTTATGATCCGCCCATTTTCTGGTCTGACTAATTAATTTCACGTGAAATGGAGGAGAAAGTGTGAAACTTGTTTTATAACGCGTGCAGTCTATCATTTTGTAAAATTATCGTGTTTGCTGCATCATATTTTCATTTCTACCTTCCCAATTAACGCCACGGTCATTTATCCTTTTATCAATTTATGGAAATTCAACCACGTCAGTAGCGGGTCGACGGATAATTATCCTGTATTTTTATGAAAATTTCAAGAATTAAAGCAGTCGTTATTCTTTTGGTGTATTATAACCACGTTTGTCCCGTCTATAAACGTCAACCTTATTACTAAACACCATCAGTCTGACGGTAAGCATCATCTCGCAAATAAGCACCATTTAGCTGGTAGACATAACCTTGTTAGTAAACACGAACCTACTAGTGGGCATCAACATAGGTATTTACCCGTCTGAACAGATTTATTGGTCGGGACACAAATTTGCCAGTCAGCACGAAGATATCAAGAAGCCCCAATTTACCGGTATTCGTCACCTTGCTATAAACCAACAACTCTCACCAGCAAGTACCATCTCACTGATAAGCATTTACTGACCAGTTAGCATTAACTTACCAGTTCGTGATTAATGGTGGATGGGTGCCCACTCTTGTTGTTTTATTTGTTTCTCCTTCATTTTCTCCCATCGTTTATTCAATTACGTACATTATTTGATGCTTATTCGGAAAATTCCTTCTTTCTACTAAGTTATAGTTTGGGTTTGTGAGTTGGTGTTCCACTGGTAGTTGGTTCCTATTTTTAAATCGAGTTTTATGAATAAGTTAGCGTTTACTTCTAAAATTGGTGCTCACCAGTTAATGAGTGCTCATTGGTTCCTAAGTTAATTTCTGTTGATAAGTTGATGGTTACTGACTGATACATTCTTACCGTTAAGTTTGTTCGGACTCGTGGACTGGTAAGTTGGTGTTTATGGTAAATTAGAGGTTACTATAAAGTTTGTCCTAACGTACCAGTTTTGGCCTATTACTGAGTTGGTGAAAATTTGTAAGTTAGCGTTAATTGGTCAGCTGGTATTTGGTAGCCACACATATGAGTTGGGGCTTACCAGCAAAGTCTATGTCTATTGGTGAGAATGCGTTTATTACCGAGTTTTTTTGGGGCTGGTAATCAAAACTTGTATTGGCTTTTAGTATTGAATTTTAGGGAGAACCATGTAACGGATTATACTGCGCTTTTAAAACTAGCACCTTGGAGTAACTATTAGGGCTGGATGACGTCACATCTAAGAGGGCCATTTAGTGACATTTGAATCTCATGAAATTTCAGTTCGTTGTTATTCCATCAATGAGAAAGGTAGATGAGGAAAAGACTTTTTGGGCAGAATTTTCCTAAATCATTCACCATTTCTGAAATTTGGGTGGTCTGTGTTGTCTTGGATTTGGCCTCAAACCTGAGAAACTGAGATACAAATCGCACCACCAACTATTTTCTTAGCCCATAATCAGTAGTCCGTACGCTGACTTCTCTGTAGCTTGTCACTTTTTATTTGCAGAAGTAATGCGAATTATGGTTTGCAGCAAGTTGTCGGCTGATTACAACTGCACCATTTGGCAAACTGACAATGAGACCCGCATGCTCGACAAATTTTCCCAATTGGGACTGTCCACAGCAAGTCTCCATCCGGTGGCAAAACTTGTAATCATTGTATAAGTGATTAATATTTTTTCTCCCATAAGAGTCGATGTATTTTTCACAATTTTCAAAAATTTGACAAAAATTGAATTTTCAGAATTATTTAGAGCAATTTAAGCTAAATGAAAGATATTAGACCTTCCTCTTTGAATAACTCAATGAAAACAATTGTACAGAGTTAAATAAACCTATATAAATTTGAGAAAAGATGCCTTATCCCTATACCTGATAAACGTATAGGTCAGAGATTTTTTCGTCAAAATGTTCAACTACTCAGCAATGAAGGAAACCAAATGTAGACAAAAGGACACAGAAAGAGAAAAATAAGAGATGATTTTTTTCTTTTTTTTATTGAGAGGGTGGAAGTCGTGCGATGATGACGTAAAGCAAAGAGGGACTTTAGGGCTCGTGTTTTATAAAATTACAATGTTAAATGATATAAGAAAAATGTAACATTTTTCCATATCTGTATAAGCGTATATAATTATGTAGAAGTTTTTCTTCATAGATCTTTTTGAAGAAGAGGATTTAATTTTTCGTTGCTCTCAAATTGCATCTGAAAATTCCAAAAATTAAATTTTTTACGAATTTTTGAAAATGGTTAAAAATACATTGATTCTTATAGGAGAAAAAAGATCAGTCACTTATACAATTGATTACAATTTTTGCCTCTAGATGAACTCTGTAGACAGTCCCAATACTTACATCCACCATGCATGCAGTGTTTTATGTGCCATCTAGTGTTGCCCTTTCGCAGTACTGTGTAGGTTTAGCCCTAACAACTGAACAGGGTTTGTAAATGTACAGAGGATATAACAATATTAAAATTTCAAAAATGAATTTGTAACGTTTAGTAATGTTTTCGAAGTGAAAAATTCTTACCTGTATTATCCAAGTCCAAATTAGTCATGTTCATGTAATGAAATGGAAAATAGAATCTCAGTTTCCATTTCATAGCCTTGTTGTTGGCGGATCAAAACCGCATTTTCATATTGAAAACCCTGACAGTAAAGTAATGATTGAACCTCTGCTCTTTAATTCTGTTTTGTAATCATTCATTATACTGAATTTTGCAATAAGGTGCAATATGCAGTGGAACCGTTTCTTAATTGTAGAAAAAAATTCGTGTCGTATACTGATAGGTGCAAAAGAGAATGATGTATGTGTGCACTGTGCAAGGACGTCCTGACCGAAGGAATTGGGTGATGATTTACCCCCTCAGCCAAAAAAATCAATCCGCAAATTTCGAGAATAGTCAGCTAATATGAATATTTTTGACAAGCAGAATGGAAAAAATAGAGATTTTCAATAGGCAATTTTTTTTTTTTTTGGCAAATCTGAACATTTTACCTAAGTACTCCAGAAAAATACTTTCGGGATGTCACTGATACTGTGTCGCACCAACTGTAATTTTATAATATGGTTTAATCTTGTACTGAAGAAAAATTACGGTAAACTTGAGTTGGGATTGAACCACGAAGTATTTATGGTTGGTAAGATTGTTGGACTCATGTAAAATTTACGCTACAGTTTGAAAATGGTTTAATTTTTTTTTCTTTGCAACTTTTATTGAATTGGTTTTTTTTTTTTTTTTTTTTTTGTATGAATCTTATATACAGTATGAAAGCTATTTCTGTAGCGCTCTCATATGACCGTAGTTATAGATATATTTGGGTATGCGTATATTTCAGTTTCAGTATAACTTAAATAATTTTTTTCCCTTAATTTTGCCCCTGATTAATTGATAATTCGGACATATTTATTGTTCATGTAGATCTGTGAATTATTGCTGCGTATCAGCTTTGGGTACTCGCTAGTCGAAAAAGTCAAAGGCAATATATATCAATTTTGGTGCGGATAGGCTTTACGGTACGTCTGGTAGGAGTAATTTTGTTGAATTTTTGGCACATTAATGGCTCTAAAGGGAGTAATTTTTCAAGCTATAGTTAAGAAATTTGGTACAGGTATTGATTTGTAGTATAGGTATCTAACATGATTCCAAATTTGGTTCCTATTGGTATTATAGTTCATTCCCTGGGGCTGTTGGAGGTGCTAATTTTTCATGTTATCTCCATAAAAGTTGCAATTATTTTTCACTAGTCACGAAATTTGGTACAAACAATACCTCCCATACGAGGACAGGACCTACCAATTTTGGTTTTGACTGGTCAATTTATACTCAACTTATTAGCTATTCATTGTGATTTTCCCTCTTTTACCCTTCTAATAGTAGTCTTGAAAAATCAATTTTTTAGGCTTCAGTTCTGCAATGTGGGAAATTTTCCTCACATATAATCTTAGTTTTTTTTTTTATATATATATAATTCACAATTCTGGTCGCTACAGAAAAGAGAACCATCGAATTATTTCCTAAAATTGTGCTCGTTAGAATTTGGAATAATGTTTCATTTTTACCAAAAAAATGATTTTTTACACAAAAATTAAAAATTTAATCATAAAATGTTTTGAAAACATGATACTGAATCACTATATTTTAGGTATCGCATGCATCGTTTTTGTGTGATATTGGTAATTTGTTGAGAAATATATAAATATTTTATATATTACTTTATTAGAAGAATGTTGGTGATAGAGGTGATTTTTAAACAAAGAAAATCTACTTTTTCTTGCGAAGCTTGCTGGGAAAGAGTTTTTTTTCTTTGTTTTCAGTTTCATCGATAGATCACATTTTGTTGAAAAGGTTTCCTCAGCTGTACTATGTACCACCTAATAATGTACGAAGTTCTTCTTGTAGAACACCCTGTATATTGCCAATTCCAGATATACTTTTCGGAGCTCTAAAAGAAAAATGGCTTTTACAACGGTCGCTGTCAATGACAGTGTATGTGCTTAATGCGTGTGCGTATTTCTTGGGCCTTTACCATTTTTTTTCCTCTCCCATCTGCTTCTTCGAATCTTGTTGGTACGACAAAACCAGAAAGAGGATAAAAAGGAGGAAAAAAGATGAAGGAAAAATGCAAAAAAAAAAAAAATAAAATAAAAAATAAGCAAAAAAAGAAAACAAAAAAGGTGATTATAAGAGCCTTGTGCAAAATTCGATATCGAAATGATTCTGTTCTCTTTTACTACGAACGGTCTACTACATACTTCCTCTGTGGGTTGTCTCCCTTGGGGAATTTGGTAACGTGAGTGCACATAAATTCGTTTCCACAGAATTTAGTCCCATGGGTTGAAAATCTGAGGTAAACCTCGAAACATTTGTAAGAGAATTATTAGGAATGGTAGTCGCATACGAGAATAACAAAATAATAGACACAAGAGGTATGGAAGATAGAGGAAAAATTTGGCGCTAGGTTTTCTATTTTGCATTTCAACCTTTTATTTATTTATTTATTTATTTATTTGTGATCCCGCCGGAAGATATTTTTTCAATGTCTAAATTTTCGATTTGAAATTTTGATGGTTTTTTTGTTGGTGTTTTTCAGCGGTAGTTACCATGTAAAATCTTGACTTGGTTCAGCTGCCAAATAATCTCGACCTAGGAGATTTATTTTGGACTTGACATTTGGCTGCTTTCAACCACATTGCGAACGAGCTGTTTGATGCCTGTGTTGTGGACTAGGGTTTGGTTGTTGGTTGAAGACCAACCTAAAACGGAAATTGAAGCTTGTCATATATGAATGTCTTCCTGTCGAGACAGTGAAAAATTTAATTGGAAATTCGAAAACTCATTGCCAGAACCGATTGACCTCCTTCAGTTCGTAAACACAACTTCGTTGAAATATTCAAAAACTTTTAAATTGTTGGTTTTCTAAGGAGAGTCCGTCCAAGACAGCGTTTGTGTAACAGGTAATTTACGCTGCTATAGAAGTTCCGTTTGGTATTTTTGATAGTTGCGATCAGCCGCATTTGTGTACTTTAATATTTGTTTCGGTCTCGCTGCAAAGTCTTTTTGAGGTACATTTCTTTCTGCGAAATTTACCTCGTGGGACATTTTTAGATTTTGTTTAAGTTCAATTCATCTTCTTTACTTATATTTCAGAGGACAGTGAAACGTGTATGTGTTTGAAGTTATCTTGTTTCCCTGTAAGCGGCTTTATGCAGTAACGCTTCACTGTGCTTTGCATATCTTCCATGTTGATCCCGGTTTTTATATTGTTCAGACACCAAAATTCATTGAAACTCTTGTTTTTTGTTTTTTTTCTTTCGTTTTTTAATGAACTTCAATATTTTTATAATTTTTAATAAAGGACACTGGAGGGTGATGTGTCTTATGCACGTTTGATTTATTTATTTATTTATTTTTTGACATTAGGGTAAACTACCAATTTTAGATCACTTTTTTCTCATGGTCATAAGTCAGAGAAAAATTTATGGAATGCAATTTTTAGAATTCGCAATAAAATAGGACTATTGGGCAATCCCTATCACTTACTGAAATTAATTTTGTCTCCATCTTCTATGAGCTATGAGCTCCCGAAGGGTAGTGGCTTGACCTGAAATATGGTGTCATTAAAAATTCCGCATTAGTTTAGCCAAAAAATTTTTTCAAAGCACGGTAATTCTGTATACAAATGTAGACGATCAGCCTTGTTCGCATATTTCCTAAACCATCTGGTTCCAACATACACCTCCCCAAAATTTTTTTTTTGCCAGTTGTGGGTTGAATCACAATTGGTGCGACCCACAACTGGCACTAATAAGTAAATATAATTTAAAAAAAAAAAAATTAATTATAAAAATGAATAATATTTGTGGGTGTGTGTATATGTAAGTACACTACACCACACAAACACCAATGCAGGTCGGTTGCGTGTATACGAAGTTGTATGTGTGTGGGCCGAGCCCAGTAAACAAGTTTAGCTGCACAGACGAAATGTACAGCCGTGAGCACCAAAAGATAGTTTGTGGGTTTTACCCCACTGGCCCGCTAGGTGGTCGACGAGTGTGTAATACACACTCGTTCGTCATCGACCACCCGTCGCCACACCACTCTCCTCCTTGTAAGTTTCCGAGGAAACTTACGGTGACCTGTGACGTCAGTCAAGTGTGGCGTGGCGTTCACTACTATGCTCACAGATGTTGTTTACATAGTAGGATCGCCAGGTCTCTTTGGTTTGGGCTTACCGAAGTTGGCTGGGAGAGTGGGATGGGAAGGACGTGTACGGGGTGCTCGAGGCTGGGGAGTAGGACGCACTCGAGTTTGTGATCTCATGAGCGGAATCTGGGGATGAGATGTGGGAATGCTCATGAGGGGGGGTGGGTAGGTTATTGGCGGCGCCATTAAAGGCGGAATAACCAGGGCCTGAAGGTAAACCAGTGCCAAGAGTTGTAGATGCGGGAGAATAGGAATTCCGGGTGGAGGCATCACAACATGGGGAAGTGGCATCGGTGTTTTCGCTAGGGTGAGCGACAGGGCGTTATGTGCTGCAAGCACGGCAGTGGTAAATTGCTCCCATGGCTGCAGTGTTTGATTCTGCGACACAGGAAGAACCACCGGTTGCAGAACAGGGGGCTGTACCACAGATGGGGCAGGCTTCTGTGTGGAAGCCTGAGGTGGAGCGGGAGTTTGGGTCCGGGATTTGCTGCGTCTTTTGTCCCATTTAAGCTCCATATTGGAGAGACCGCAAGCGCAAGCTTCATGCCAGGCGCAGCCACCTGCCTTACAGTTTAAACGGGGATGCTTCGCCAGTTTGCCATCAGCTGGGGGACTCTTAGCATGAGAGGTGGATGGCTGAGACTCGGGGATATTTTCCGGTGAAGATGTTGTCGTTAAGTCGATAACGGATGGGTTATCGACAGCACCACTTTCTGTTGGTTCAACCTCTTCACGTACTGGTGAGAGTACGCGTTGAGTGACTGACGTGGGGGTTGGGGGGAGATGGAAGGTTGGGGCCGGAGTTGGGTTGACGTCCATCGTCGTCTTTTCCTGGGCAGTCGGTACGACCGAAGGGCAAAGTAGAGGCGACTTGCCTTTTGGGACTGACGATGCCTTTTGCGTGGCTACTGGTACCTCCGTGACTTTGGAAGTCGATGGTTGGGGGGACCGCTTTGTTGCTGCAGACGGATGATTACCGCTGGTATGCAATGTGGCTGTCACTTTCACTTGGCGCTTCCAAAGAGGAAGCGGTTCAATCTGCTTGGCCATCTTGAGTGGCGGGAATTCCCCAGAGGGGAGGCCCGCTGAGAAAGACAGTTGAGAACCGGGCAAAGGTCCCTTAGATTGAACGAGCTGTACAACTTTGGCAAATGTGTGGGTGTCAATCCGCACATTGCCTAATTGTACAGCGGCCCGAGCATGAGGTGGCATCTCCAACGAGTACGTGGTCTTCCTGGGGAGTGGCACAAAAACCCGAGAATGAGAGCTACGGATAAGGCTTGACCCCTGGCAGCAGACTCCACCCTCTGCAAAGGAGTACAATTTGCACCCTCTTGTGCAGGTCCGACAGAGGTAGGCGTCACGGATGACGTCGATACTTGATCGGACATAGAGGATACAGGCGATGTCTGCTTCATTGGTGGAGTGGTGGCAAAAGCCGTGGAGGAGAGAGACGGGATAACGTCAGCAGGTGACATCAGGGTAGTGAAGGAGGGAGAGAGGGAGTGATGGTCGTCTACACGAGGAGATGACAGTGCATTGCCGTTACCGCCCTCTGTTGGTGGAAGTGTAGCCCTTAAAAGGGCTGTTTCTTCATCTTCCTAAATCTCGGACATGCAAGGGGAAAGACACTCTTGGGACATTTCACCAGTCTATTATGCTACGTGAAATATAGTTAAAAGCGCCTGATGAACAGCATGTGATGAAGAGTATAAAACTGCTGGACGTGTCAAGAGAAGAGTGAGTTTCTAAAACACAAATTTTACTCGTTTCCTTGACCGTAACTGTCGTTTATTTTCGTCTTGTAAACACGAACGAAGGTGCGGTTGTGTCAGCTGTTGCACATTAATATTACGAGTTCGTTCTGTAGGCGGGGCCAGTTTGTCTTCCAAGGAGGAAAACGCGTCGTACTGATGCGACTGGGTGGCGCCACGAAACAATTTTCGTAATATGTCGTCGTCTACAACGCTTGACTTTTTGTCAGTTGCGTGAGCCGACTCAGACCATTGCAGGAGGGGAAGGGAAATTGCAATCGGTTCGTCGTCGAGCGTAGCATTAGCTGTTCGACTAGGAGACTGGCCGATGGGGTGCGATTGTGTATTTTCCTTCGATAACGCTTCGGGATGCGATTTTTTATTTTGATCGTGTGTAATTACGATCGGGGAAGAATCAAGCGTGTTGTCTGTGTGTGGAGACGACGTTGAAGGTTATGGTGAGGCATTTGGGGTGAATCGTTGTTTTTAGGTAAAACAACCTCAGATGACAAGTCAACTGTCGGTCCCAAAGGATCATCGACGGAAGTTGAGTCATCATGGTCGGCTTCTATATCTGTATAGACATAGGCCAACTTTAGGCGATTGATTGATACGCGTGTGTGTCGTCCATGTATGTGGATGTTGAACCATTTATTCGTACAATTGAGGACTTTGTATGGTCCGGAGTACAGTGGGTCGAGTGCCTTACAAGGTGTATCAATGCGTAGCCATACGTTTTGGGCTGATTTCAGATCAGCTGGGACGTATGAGGGAGAGTCGCTGTGGTTGTGGGTGATTTGGGTGAACGCATTCGCACTTTCACAAATGCGTTGTGGAAGGTTGGTGCTGTCGATGGAAGTGACAACACTTGGTGGGCTATCTTCGAAGAAGTCAGCCGGGAGACGGAGCTCTTCACCATAAAGGAGTTGGGCTGGGGATACGCCATGGTCGGAGATGACCGTCGAGCGTAGGCCAAGAAGAATGAGAGGCAAATTGGCTGCCCATTCTGCACGCGAGTCTTTGGAGTTCTCACGGGAAATGATGGTGGCTTTGAGAGTTCGATGCCAGCGCTCTATTTTGCCGTTCGATTGGCGGTGATACGCCGTAGTTGAGATTTTGTGTATTCCCAACTGGCACACAACCGAGTTGAATAAAGCGCTTTTGAACTGGCATCCCTGGTCCGTCATTATGGTTTTGGGGACGCCAAAGGAGGACACCCAGTGTTGGACAAAGAGTGTTGCCACTCAATCCGCAGAAATATCCGTTGTCATGATGGCGTGAGGCCATCGTGTGGCGCAGTCAATCATTGTCAGACAATGACAAGGACCGCTAACCGTTGGCAACAGACCCACGATATCGATGTGCACTTGCTTTAAGCGATCAGTATGATGGAAAGCTTGGAGAGGGTCTTTGGTGTGTCTACCCATTTTAGCTTGTTGGCATGTGGTGCACTCTTTCAACCAACATAGGCAGTCAGATCGTAGGCCAGGCCAATTGAATCAATTAGCGATCAGACGGGCAGTTGTCCAACTGCTCAGGTGCGAGAGCCCATGAATCAAATCGAAGATGGTTCTTCGATATTTGGTGGGTATGAAGGGTTGTTTTTTCCCCGTGGATGTGTCGCACGTTAAGAGTAACGTGTGTCCGGGTACTCTGATCAATTCAAGGATGAGGGCGAGTTGGGGTCTGCGAGGTATTGGGCAAGTTGAGGGTCGTGTTGTTGGCAAAGGGTCATTTCATTGTAGGGCACAACACAGGGAGATGTAATGGCGGAGATAGATATATGCGACAAACAATCAGCGGCTATGTTGTCCTCTCCTTTGATGTAGCGGTTATCCGTCGTGAACTGCGAGATATACTCAAGTTGATTTTGCTGGCGTGGTGAAGCTTTCTCGCACGCCTGAAACAGGGCAGTTGTGAGGGGCTTGTGGTCCGTATAGACGGAGAAAACACGCCCTTCAACCAGGTTACGGAAGTGCTTCTTCGCTGCAAAAACAGTGAATAATTTACGGTTGTATGTTGGATATCGGTGTTCGGTGTCTGATAATTTGCGGGAGAAAAATGCCAAAGGCTCTAGCGATTTGGCACCGTGTTGATAGAGGGTAGCCTCTATCGCATGGATAGACGCGTTGGTTGCCAAGACGAGTTGTTTGGACTCGTTGGGATGCGCCAAAAGAGCAGCAATTGCTAACGCCTGCTTTAGGTCGTAGAAGGCGGTTTTGGCAGTGTCAGTCCAAATTATCGGGGTTTCGTCACGTTTTTTATTGGAGTGGATAAGCACAAAGAGTTTACTCTGAATGTGAGCGCAATGTTTAATTGTACGCCGGTAGAAATTCACCATTCCGAGAAAGCGCCTAAGGTCATGAACGGTTTTGGGAAGTGGGAAATTGAGTACAGCTTGGACACGTTTGGGGGTGGGTTTGATACCTGCGCTGTTGACTCGATGGCCAAGGAAGGTGAGCTCTTTACGTTTATGTTCCGACGTGTTACCGTTGACAGTGAGGCCAGCGTTATAAATAAGCCAAATGACCTCGGGGTTGGAGGCGGTAATGAGGATGTCATCAATGTGATGTCTCGCAACAATCCATCAATGTACCGTTGGAAGGTTTGGGCGGCATTTCTTAGTCCAAAGGGCATATAGGGAAATTTGTAGAGACCGAAGGGGGTTATTACGGCTGTTTTGGGGATGTGTTCTTCGGTCATTGGGACTTGGTTAAACCCCCGCACGAGATCTAATTTTGTGAATAGTTTGGCACCAGCTAGTCTGGCGTGGAAATCCATAATATTTAGGACAGGGTATTTGTCGGGGATAGTTTATGCGTTGAGTGCTCTGTAGTCACCAAGCATGCGCCATGTTTTGTCGGGCTTCATGTGCATATGCAAGGGGGATGACCAGGCACTTTTGGAGGGTCGGCAGTCACCACGTTCGAGCATGGTTTGGAAGGAAAGGCGGGCTGCCTTTAACTTCTCGGGATGTAGACGACGGGCACAGCAAAACACTGGTTGACCTACAGTTTCGATGTCGTGGGTGACTTCGGTAGGGGAAATCCTCGGGCGTAAGCCTTCTTTACTGGTTATGCCGGGAAATTTATCGAGGATTTTTTGGAATCGACTATTTGAGTGGGTGATGGTCAGACAAATCTCTGGGGGATAGTCGATAGGGCAAGGTTTACCTACTACAGCTAGTCCAGTGGTCTTATCAAGGAAATGCCTTTCGCTAACATCGGGGAGCAGTTGGTAGTGGCTGAGGAAGTCTGCTCCAATGATGGGATCAGTGATATCGGTGATGATAAAGGCCCACTTAAATTCGCGTCGAAGGCCAAACTTAACTCCGTAAGTACTAATTGGAGTTTAGTTTGCAGCGTAGATTTGGAGCTTAGCGTTGCATTTCTGGTCTTCAGCGGTTGGAGGTATAGCCGATATATCCGCGCCAGTGTCGACCAGGAAGTGATGCTCGCTAAGCAGATCTTCCACGAATAGACGAACTGAGGTGAAAACGAGTGGGAGTGCTGTCTTGACTGACTCATTTACTCGTTTCCCAAACAAGTAGGGGATTTGGAATTGCGGTGATCTTGATTTTGGGGTTTGTCCCACCATGAACATGGGGGTCAGAGCAGTTATGCAATTTCTTCCCAAACTGTTGGTGATACCAACAGTAGCCATCGCGTGAATGGGAGGGTGAGCGGGTATTTACTGGTCTCTTACCATCGATGATTTGTAGCGTCGTCCGTGGTTTCGAACAACCGGAGCTAGAGTCACGAGAGCGCGATCTGTCTCTGGACCTGGCGTCACGTGAATGCAAACGCCTATGTTCGGGGAATGTGGCGGGGTCTTTAGGGGGGTTGACAGAACTTTTTTTTTTCCAGCCAAGAGCTGTTGAAGCAGCTGGGTAATGGTAGCTAACTCCGAGGAATTAGCCGTTGGTGCTGTCGACTGGGATGTCACGGGAGTTGCGATAGTGGAGATAGTGCTGGTTGCAGGGGATGTCGCCGGAAAGGTTTGCTCAAGGGCTGTTGCCTCATCAGCTGCGCTGCCTGTCGAGAGGTTGTGGGCTTAGTCATGGCCAATGTCTGGCGGATATTGACCAGGAGGGATTGGAAAAGAAAGTTATGGAGGACATCGTCGTTGACTCTTCCTTTGTTTAGGGTTACGAGGCAGCGGTGGTACACCGAAGGCCTCTTGGAAGGTTGACGATGGGAATTCTCCAGCAGAGTTCTAATTCAGGTGTAGGAGGAAGGGGAAAATTCCTGCTGGATTTGGTTGTGAAGGTTTGACCAAGTGTGCAGCGAGTCGTCGGAACTGTACAGTAATTCCGACACAGCATTGGCTACCTGGGTCAGCAAGTGGCTGGAGATCACCACGAAGAGCTGAGACTCACTGGTATTTCCACTGGCGCAAACAAGATTCTCGATCTGCTGCAGCCAGAGACGCACATTCTCGGCATTGAAAGGTGGAAGGCCTGTGAGTAACTGGGGGGGATGAGCTTGTAAAGGCGGCAAGGTGGTACAGCCAATTGCGGCAGAATTTGCTTCCTGCTGGTGCAATTGCCGATCGAGGATAGGGGATAACCTCAGCGCTGAGCTGTCAACTGGCTGGTGCTGGTTGACTGGAACCTCCTTGTCCGGGAGGTAACTGTCGAGGAATGGGCCAAAGTTTACAAGCGTGGAGGACTGCGGGATTGCCGAATTTGTTGGTATATTTGACAAACGCATAGTGGTATGCGGCGTTGAGTGGACAGCAGTTGTGGGGTTGGGCTGATTCTCCATCCTCCTGGGAGGATTGCTGACTGTGGCCTTCGCAGGTGTCAGAGGGAGAACCGGGTCGTCAAGGGACGACGGGGTTAGTTCGGAGGCCATGGTGGTGATTGAAAAAAGAGGCTATGTTTTCACTTTCCTCGTCGGCAACTGATTGCCGACTGTTTGTTTCTCTTTGGGATGGCTGGTCGGTACTTGCGTACTGACATCGAGCCTGTGAAGAGGAGAGGGAAAAATGAAAAAATAGGGTGATGGAGAGGGAGGGAGAAGGAGAACCTTCTCTGTCAGCAGTCAAATGCCGACTGATTTTTATGGACATTGGTTGGTACTTAAGTACTCACAAGCAACGTGGGAAAGGGGAAGGAGAAGGAGAACCTTCTCTGTCCGCTGATGAGAGCCGACTGAGTTACTTCTTTGGTTGTTGGTGGGTATGCCAACGTTTGAATAAGGGGTGTGGTTTTGGGAAATCAGCTGATGAAAGCCGATTGGTTGTTGTTTTCAAGCTAATTGGAAGTGGTGGGGAAGGAGGTGACGGTTCCTTCCCCTGTTGACGGTGAAACGTCAACAACAAAAATATAATACTTACGTCGGAGGTCACCACTTGTGGGTGTGTGTATATGTAAGTACACAACACCACACAAACACCAATGCAGGTTGGTTGCGTGTATACGAAGTTGTATGTGTGCGAGCCAAGCCCAGTAAACAAGTTTAGCTGCACAGACAAAATGTACAGCCGTGAGCACCAAAAGATAGTTTGTGGGTTTTACCCCACTGGCCCGCTAGGTGGTCGACGAGTGTGTAATACACACTCGTTCGTCATCGACCACCCGTCGCCACAATATTCATATTTAATTTGCTTCGTGTGACATAAGATGCATGGTATGTATTTTTCTACCAAAACATCAAAAAAAAAAAAAAAAAAAAATGAACAAAAACAAATGGTAAAGTATCAGTTATGGGTCATACCAATCATGGATTAAAAATTTTTTCTCCTCAGATGTTGAAATGTAGGGGAATACATTTGCATATGCTTCTATACTTGCTTTTTGATGAAAAAACCAAGAAAAAAATATTTTGTGATTTAAAACAAGAGACTCTTTTCGAACTTTAATTCACTCCACCACATGAGTCTTGTAGGAGGAAAACATTTAAAATCAATTGAAATGTGTTTTGTGGTCTACTTTCTATCCATATTGTCTCAAAAATAGCATAAATAATGTCCTTAAATTGATTTATGAACCTCTGAAATAAGTAGTTAAAATTTTTTACATGAAAAAGAAAAAACCTGTTTTTTGGTATTACTTTTTATGCGCTTTAGAATGAAGCTGATAATAGTAGAAAAAATCAGTCAGTGGTGAAAAATGTTGAGAATACTCTCTACTCTGATTCCCAGTGGTGTGCTGCCTATTGTAATTTTGCACAATACGAGTTGAGTCCCCACAATAATATTGTGGATAAACCTTGATACCCACAAGCATTAAATATAGATTTGCGTATTTCTTATTACCATTTTGGTAAGGCAGCCAACCTTTTACAACATGGTAACTGGAAAATAACGATAGGCATCGCTGGGATATAAGTTAGGCTACACACGCATGTTATCCACAAGTATTGGGAAAAATAGATGCGTGTTTGTTACTTAACCTAGCATTTAAGCGTTGTATATTTATGTACGCTTGTTCACGCTAGGCTATGTTCATAACATTTAAGCTAAATGGAGAATGAATTTTGTAGTTCTTCCGTTAGCCCATGTGCTACGAGCATGCGTTTATGTTTTTACATCCGTAGACTTGTGGACTTGGTGATGGACCAAGTCCACAGCTTTTTGACTGGGGCCAAGCCCCAAAGGAGAAGAGGAACATGGTCCCCACAAATATAATAGAAAATCCTAAAATAATGACTGTAATTTACTTCTTTTAACGAATTATTGACCCATAAATAAGTGTACAAATTACCTCTTAATTATCAAAAAAAAAAAAAAAGAAGAAAACGTAGGCAGCAAGCTTTGCAAGAAAAATTAGATTTTATTTGTTTAAAAATCATCTCTATTTCCAACATTCTTCTAATAAATTAATGTAGGTACATATAAAATATTTATATGTTTTGGAAAAAATTATCAATATCATACAAGTACGATGCATGTGATAAAATATACTGATTCAATATCATGTTTTCAAAATATTTTATAAGTAAATTTTTAATTTTTGTGTTAAAAATCATTATCTTTTTGTAAAAATAAAATTTTTTCAAGTTTTAAGGAGCACAATTTTAGGAAATAATTCGATGGTTCTCTTTCCTGCAGTGACGAGAATTTTGAATTATATATATATAAAAAGAAAACAACCTCCCAAAAAACAACAATTATTTGTGAAAAAAAGTCACTTATTGCAAAATGAAGTATAATGCAGTTGTCTACGTGTTGGTTAGAAAATATTAGGAGATTTTTAGTGTCTGAGTTCAAATCTAGTGTGCAGAAGCGGGTGGTGGGTGGGCGAAAATCGATCTTGGGAGAATGTTAGATATACTTTAAATCAATACACGTACCAAATTTTCTGACTATAGCTTGAAAATTACTCCTTTTAGAGCTATTATTTTGTCAAAAATTCAACAAAATCGCCCCTACCAGATATAGTAAAGCCTATCCGCACCAAAATTCGTAGGTATTGTCCTTAACCTAAAGCACATACGTGTCCCAAACTTCAGACCTATCGACTGAAAATTGTGATCTGTATGCTGTTCAATAAAAAATGCATAAAAACTGACCTACCAGATGGACTATGGGCTCGATCGCAACCAAAGAAAATAGGGTTCTTCCTTAGATGGATTCAAATATGTGTTTCAAATTTTGAAACCATTCGATCAAAATTACACCTTGAAATGAACTGCTGAACGGGGTTCATATTGAGAAGTCCGAGATCTAGACCTTAAAATAAAAATTATTTTTGACAAAAATAAGACAAAATAATGACGTTACAATTTCAGACAATTTTCGAGAGACAAAATTCAAATTCGGACATTATATTATCCGAATTCGAACTCGTATTCAGATGAAGACGTGAAGACAGAAATAAAATCTGATTCTCTTTCAGGCAATTATAATGCATTTTATTTCAGTAACAATTCTTCCAAATTCAGACAATTTCAGACAGTAATTTGGTTCGATCCGACAGACTGGCGCCATGAGATATATATATTAAATGAAGACGAATTGAATAGAAGTAAAAACCCATCGACGGACATGAATGCAGCCAATCTTTTTGCTTTATCTCTGGTCTTTCCACGCTTTGCTTGCGGTTTGCAGTCATTTAATATATTTTATTATATTTTATTTTATCAGTCATCCACGTGCGCTTTTTGCCTATTGTATGTCGACGTATATTAATTTCTAATATCTGTAATTTTATTGGCTGTAGACATTTGGTAATTCCTCTCGCTTTTTGTTATCGACATCGCATGTTTGAAGGCAATTAGCAGACAATAAGTGGGGAAATTTCCTTAACAAGAAGAACTGATTTGTGAAGACGAATTCTAAATTTTAAATCACTCTCTTCTTTGCACTGGCAACACCCGGTACTGGGTTCGTCTTTGCAAATGAGTCCTTCTTGTGTAGGCGGATAGTAGCAGGTCCAAGTCACAAGTCGTACGTCTAAGTCCTCACATCAGGCAATTTAATGTGTGTACCATCTTCGTGATGTATAATATGATTCAACCTGATCTACCTTGAAGACAACTAGGATGGTAGTTGGTGTTCCAGATAGGTTCAGTTGAAGACAAAGGCAAATTAGGGATGTTCTTTCGTCATGAAGGATCAGTAGTGACGACACATAAAACATTTCTAATTTTGCCATTTGCATATCGCACCTCAAGGCGATCTTTTAAAAACACCTGCGAGGTGAAGTATTAGTCGACAATACGATCGGATGGAGTTCCTGGCACCTGCTAGGAGGGAAATTTGGTGTGTTGAAGACAACTTTAAGACAAGATTGGTTCAAGATGACTGCCTTGCTCTGTCATTTAAAGGCCACGTCGAGGCTTCTGTTTGCGCATAGTGGATTTGACTCCATCAATGTTAGTAATTTTTTCACCTCACTCTCACTTTCAACCAAAAGCTCCGAGACCTAAAGTTTCATAATAGGAGTCTTTTAAACAACAAAACCATCACTCATGAAGACATACAATTAGGTGAAGACACAACAGCTTTCTGATGGTTTCCCCTACTTGTTGTCTGCCATAGCTTTTTTTTTTAACTTTTTATTTTTCTGCTACACACTTTGCTTTGTTCCGCTTTGTTGACACTATGGTTCTTTTGTAATTATAGTCTTTCACAAAATAATTCTGCTGTTCGTTTTTGTAGGTTTCAAACTTTGTATGGATTGAAACTTTGTTAAGCTCTTCTATCCGCACAACTTAGCTTATTGCTGATTCGTCATATTAATTTGCTGAGGTATGAAGACAAATGTAAGCTGTGTTTTGCCGTGTCCGAAGAAGTTTAATTCAAGTCAAGAAGAATTCAGTTGTAGGACATAGTCAAAGTCAAAAAAATAAAATGTCTTGAAAACACAATTCAAGACCCCTCGATTCAGTGTTTTGGCTGCATAATGTCCTAACTTTAGGACATTGTGACGTCATTAGCATTTAAACACCACTGTACATTAAAGGTTGACTTTATGACACGTGACAGGAATCGATTTCGTATGCCTCATAAAATATGGCGACTGTGGCAGGAATCGATTTCGGACGCCTCAATATAAAAAAAAATAAGTTCTCAAAAATAGTGCCAAAATTTACAGAAAATTATGAAACCAAAAATGTACCCACTCCTACCTCTGGGTCTGAGTACTTTTGTAACTTTAATAAGTATTTCAAAAATATACTTGCAGATGAGTTTGTGTAATTGTTAAATACGATAATAGACAGCCCTACTAAAAATAATCAAAAAAATTTAAATATAGTCCAGTTTGCCTTTCAAAATATCTTGAAGAAGTAGGGTGTGTTTGTTACTACATATTTTTCATTGGGTCTTGGCACTGAGCAAATGGGTCTCCTTATAGTTACTCCTACCCTGATCTGTCAATTACTCCAAAAAATGTGACTACTCATCCTTCTACCTTGTTATATGTCGTTTTTCGTTTGTCTGTTGAGTTTATTACCCTTTTGTTACACGACGAGTTCATTTGTTGTCAGTTACCATGTCGTGGATTCGCTGTATTATTTTCATCTGTTTATTCATGTACTGTGATCTGTTTCCTATGTTTTTGATTTTTAATGTGGGCATGGAAGTTGAACTTATTTTGAATTTGTCTTTTTTCAAGGTGTTAGTAATTATTCGCGTCACAAATCAAATCTTTTTGTTTTAATGATTCTAATCATAAAAATTCGAATCATGCCCAACCATGGGGTTCATTGACCCACCAGGATTCGACAAACGTTTAGCTATACCGTGTGTCTGATGAAACAGTGGCCATATTTTCCTGGTAGATAGTACATTATGAGACAAGTACAAAAATTTTATTTCAACATTTTCCCTACATTCCATTTAAGGATCTATAAAGGTTTTAACTTTTTGAACAATTGCTTAAAACATTCAGACTGTTACACATTAGGTAATCATGTCACTGCTGGGAGGTTTTGTGGATTCACGAAGTTATTTTCATTTTGCACATCCGTGTGCATATGTATAACGAATCGCATAATTTTATTATCAAGAGTGGCAGTGACTCCAAAGTCATCGTCGTCGGTTTTTGCCGTTTCCACCAATGCACACGTGTAAAAGAATTTGCATAACTTGCCTTTTGAAAGGAATTTTTTCCATTTGTGTCACCCTGTATAAGGTACCAACGAAATATGGTCATCGTTTCACCGTACACCGTGTTGTGTTGAGTGTACACGTGATGAATTGAGATTAATTCAGCTAAAAGCTGTGTAACAATGTTCCTTGCTTTCCCCTTAAATTGTATAATCATGGCCCGTTGAAAGGTACAGGCATGGGCACGATGGTAAATGATTTGATTCGCAAATCATTATCAATTTTGTTGATATGATTCGAATCGCTAATCGAATTTTATTTTTTATTACTCTGAAATTTTTAAACTTGACCGACTGTGGTCCGTGCTTACACAATATAATCATGTTTGAGATTTACTGGATAAGCTGGGTAGGATACAGACATAGAACATTGTTGGCTTTCTAGTTTACTGTTAACTGGACCTTTCGAATATAGTTTTTTGTTGCCTTTAAAACGATCAATCAAACTGACGCTACATATTTGGTTTTTGAAGAAATTTTATCACAATTCACCCTTTACCCTCCGATAATAATCGCTGACGTGTTGCCGATCCTGAAATAAAATGAATGACGAAAAATCGTCTGAATATTGCGAGTTTTTTCTCGACGGTCTAAATTGTTTTTATGTTATTTTTTTACTCGCCTATACTTCGCTGTTCATCCCCCGTGTTCATTGTTTGTTGTTTGTACGTTGGCCCCCCTCTTCAAATGTTTGATTCTCATTATTTTAACATTTTAAACATTTTTTCTGCTTGCATGGTTTTTTCTTCTCCCCCCGTCCGTCTCTACGACAAACAAACATTTTGCATACGTTTAACCCTCGAGAAAATCATCGTCGTCGGTAGCAAAACATTTTTTTTTTTTTTTCATTTTTTTTATTCTACTAGCGCCTTCCAAACTATAAATATTCATAATTTCGAACCGTTCGTTACATCGAGATAACCTCTCGAAACAGTGGAGAGGAATGTCGTTCAAAATATAAGTAAGAACGAGTAAGTTGGCGATAATTTTAATTCAAAACTGTTTTTCGAGCGACACTCTACTCCCCCATACTCGTGTTTACCCTTTATCCTCAATTTTTTCTCTTTTGTCGAACTTCGGTTACATTGTTACGGATGAAAAGCGATGAATGGTGAGAGAGTATTAGGGTTTTTTGGTGGCGGCTGCGCCATTTTACATATTCAGAAAATGCTAATACACAAGGAGAAGAAATTGAAGCGGTTGTTTTGACATGCACCATAATCCTGTGGGAGTAGTTTTACTTCAGGTACCCAGCTCACGTAATTCCCAACTCCTATACTTTCACTAAAGTTTAAGTATCATGCATTTCTTCTTTTCTTCTCTCTCTCTCTCTCTCTCTCTCTCACTCTCTTATTCAGCGCATTTAACTTTTTTTCTTTTCCTTAGATTTCTTTTTTTAGGTACATCCTTTTTTCTTTTAGATTTTCTTTTTTTTTTTCTCCTCTTTCTCTTTCTTTCTCCCACCGTAATACGAATGTCTTCGAATTTCTTGCCACTTTTTTCTTTTTTAGTTTTACATTTTTTCCGCAATTCTATTTTGAATATTTTGTTCGCTGTATACTTTTTTCGTCTTCTGCTCCTCATTTCCTTCACTTTTTTTTTGTGCATCAGTTGGACTTCTTTTTTTTTTTTTTTTTTTCTTTAGCTCCGACTTCTGCGACATATACTCGAAAGTTTTTTATTCGTAAAGCGAATAAAACGCTTCGAATGTGCGGAAAAGTTCTACCGCGAAGTTTTCAACGTGTTTTTAGGCGTTTAGCATATCGTATTGAATGGATTTTGGTCGAAGCAGTGGATAATGGTGGGATGGGAGATGGGAGAGATGTGGAAGGAAAGAGCATTTTTTTGATCCTGTCGCATTATCGAGACCTTTTCTCTATGGTGAACGTTGACTGTGTTAGTAGAATTAGCTAGAAATAAAGATGTTCGAAACAAATTTTGATCTTTTTTCTTTCTTCGACTTTTCGAATTTGAAAGTAACGATATTGAGATTGTAGAATTTTTGTCGCATAAAAATGGTCAAGTGCTGACGTAGAATGTTGATGGCGAATGTTCTTCAGATCGATCTGAAATATCAATGAGGAGGTCTTGTGGACGACAATGAACTAAATTTATTGATCGTGGCATGAATGCTTGCCACTTCCCGCTTCTTTTTATCTCAATTAATTCTTAAAGGTTCGATTTTCACCTGGGTTTTTCAGTTAGTGAGCATTCCGACGCTGATGAAAATGAACTTGTATCCTTCCATATTGCACACAAATCTTGAAGCTATCGTGAAGAGAAGTAGCAGAAGGGTGGTGGTAAGGAGTCGTGGCACCGCCCTTCATTTGCAATGTTGGTTGTGCCACCTTCTGCCAGAATAGTCCATGGAAACCATATTAAGTAGTTGGGAAAAATGCTAAATTTATTTGTGATGGAGTGGCTGCTGAGGAAAGTATGATTTGAGTTTGACTCTCGACTTGGTGCCTGCAGTACTCAATTCGACGTTTAACATTTTCGATAACAGATATTGATATCTATCTGTTTGTGAAACCTGTAGTATTCGAATGTTAACGACCCTTAGTCATTACCAAACATAAACTTGTGCGATTGTGCGATAGAAATTCCATCAGCCTGCATAAATCATCCGCAGTTTTTAAACCTGTTGTTAATCTGACAGTACTGCGTTGAAATTTCAAATTAATTTTTGTGTTTGGACTCTTTCTTAGCTCTCTATTGTGGTTATTAACTGGAAATAATCAATACTTTCCAGTGAATTTTTCATACGTAGTAATCTACGTTTATTTTTTCAATGTAACATTTTTCTGATCTCACATACGGTTGGAATATGTCAGGTGATAATTTGGAGAAAATCTTAAATGTAAGTTTGTCTTATATTTTTTAAATCTAAGAAATAATTTGTAGTATTTAAATGCGATGAAATAATTAAGTTTAACGAGAATTAGAGTGAAATGTTACGATGTCTGGAACATTGGACATTTGGGCAGTGATCCTGGGCATGGGCATTGGTCCTGGCCTTGGTCAGTGGTCGCGGTTGCTGGTTTTGGTTGTTTCTATGGCAATTTACTGTGTTTGATAGCCCTGGTCTGTGGCTACGATTTTGTGACAATTCACTTTCATGTCTTTTGGCTCCAGTCTGACACCTATATCTTGCCTGCTTTTTAGTCTGATTCTTAAATACGACTGCAACTATGATCCTCTGAGAATCAATCTTGAGTTTTCATTTTTCTGTTATTTGAATACGTTCATGAGACGTATTGTTGTTGGGCGTTTTGGTACGCTAAAAATAAGTAAAATAATCCTATCCATCGAAAAAAAATATTTTTTTAGTTTGAAAAAAAAAAAAAAAAAAAAAAATTGACTGTTCTATCTCGTCGTCGTCTTAAACAGTAGGTATTTATTTGCAATTTTTTCTGTCACAACCGTTTTCATTGACTTTATAAATGTCATCATTTTTTGAAAGGTCATGCATCGGTAATGATATGAAATTATGTCTATTTACCGTTGAAGTGGCTTTAAAGTAAAGGATTATATTTTGATATCGACTACGACGACGATATAGTTTTTCTCGATGGTCAGAACACGTAAAATATTTTTTCATCGTAGAGAGGTAAAAAAAAAAGAAAAAAAAAAAAGTGCCGATGGAAGAGATATAAAATGTAGGAATAATGAGAATCAAACATTTCAAAAGCAAGTATAAGTGGACGAAAAGAAGACGACACGGTGGGAAAAGTAGAGTGAAAAAACAACAAACAAAATAAACAAGCTAGCTGCTCCCATCGTTTAAACTTACAAAACTTGAAAGATTTTTGACATTTTGTTTATTTATTTTCTTGTAAGTAAAATAACTTCCTTTAACGAAAAAACTGAATTATTATTATTATGTATATGTATTTACCAGGTTGATTTTTATTTTATTCTATTATTTATGTAAGTAAATGAGATTTTTTACTACCTTGTTGTTATATGTTGTCTGCCGTTTGTCGCTTAAATGGAAACGATTCGTTTTTATGGTTCATGCCTTGAAGCCATAAAATTCTGGCGTGCTCGAAAATTTTAGTTTAAATTTCTGCCTTACCCCAAGTTTACTGAATACAATTCGGAAATTTTCACATAATTTCTCATTCATTCGTTTTCTAGTGGGTGAAATGAAATTTAATTAGACTAAAATTTTATGCGAACCGATCTCGGTACCCTAACCACCGCATTCTATTTTAGGTGTCGTAATATTTATGGCCAGCATAATTTTTTGAAATAATCGCGTAGTTGGGCGAAACAAAGTTGACTCGGTGTCATTGATTGAAAATCTTTCTACAAAATCTTTGTGATTTTTAATTTAAATGGGCTGGATTTAGGATTAATGCCTTAGCATTTCAATTGCAACAATTTCAACGTGAACAGTGTAATTGAACAAAAAGTGAAGAAAAAGTTTGCAATATTTAGGTACAAAAGTACCATCGCCAATTTTTCATCGATTGGCGAGCTAAATCATGTGGACAAAATACGTATGGATAATGGCTAAAAAAATTTGATCAAGTATGTTTGCAGAAGACCTGTGATTGAAAAATTTGAGACGGTAGTTTGTTTGATGTCTTACTGCATTTTTATTTATTTATTTTTTTATTTTTTTATTATTGGACCACTAAACTTTGACATAACAAAAGTTCGTTAAGTTTTGTAAAAATCCATAAATTCTTGGATGGAATAATTTTCCTCTTTGCAAGTGACGAGCAGAATAATTGGTCTCGGGATGTTGGTTTTGCACTATTTGTATGAAATAAAGACCAATTCCATAACGAGCGCAGCGGGACTGAGACAAAGATCAACTGTGCAAAACGGAGACTAAGATAAAAATCCTTGACCGAACGCAAAAGTTCAGAAAAAATACAAATATTCACAATATTTCCGCTTGCATAATTAATAATGGACTATTTAGTTTGGTGTTTAATTTTTTTATCATTTATTTGATCAAAATACTGGTTTCTGTGGTGGTTAGAACGTCATGAAGAGCATGTTTTATTTAGTTATCATAATTTATGAAAGAATCATGCGAACGAGACTAAGATTGGGACCAAGACTTGTTTGTGTACTTGGTTGTACACAATCAAAAGTAGGACGAAGTGCCGTATTCATAGAAGACCCTAAACCTCAGCTAAGTATTAGGCATGTCACACAATGCAGCCAAACTAAGATTTATTTATTTTTAATGGTTTTAAATATAAAAAAACAATCACCGCTTAGTTTCGTTGAAATTTGTGACATCCCTATCCATCAGCTAAGTGTTGGCAAACTGTTGACTGTCACAAACCTCAGTGACGCTGAGTTACATGTTTTTTTGTAACGCATATAACCGAGGCTTTAGGGTTGACGCTGAATACCGTCCTAAGAATAACAGTATCGATACAAGCTCAATACCGAGACTAAGATTTCAATGACCTTGGTTTTGCTTTTGCTTTTGTCCATCATTACTCCTCGCTTATTGCCTGAAATGAGTGCTGATATAATATTTACCTGCTCTCTGCTGCTATCTGAACAGTGTCTGATGAAGGTGTTACACTTTAGGAACCGTTGTTTTCTATTTCTTATTTTTCCATCGGTTGTTGATTTCGAGCATCAAGTGTAAAGATATTTATTGACCCCCTCCTCCTTTAAAAAAAAAAGGCGTGCGAGGGTCCCTCCTCACATACTTAATGTGTAAACATTCAGCTGAAACGCAATAAATATGTATATAGCTTGTTTGTGTGCGTGCATATAATGCGCCGCAAGCTTGCCACAGTGTGTGTTATGTGACAAACAGAATTCAAAACTGGACAGTGCGCCGTGCAGTTTTTTTATGCAATCTCAACTTTTTTGTATCTAATATTTTTTTACACCTGGGAGGAAGCGGACCAGAGAGCAAGAATGTTTACACATTAAAAACAAACAAAAAACGGAATTCCCTGTAATCAAATAGCTTACCACGAATTGTACGTAAGCAATAGCGAAGAAAATTGTTGCGATAGAACTTTCCCTCCATATCTCTTTTTCGCTATCTTCGATTCTCCTCCATTATTTTCGTCTTATTATAAAAATATTGCACTATCAGCGCTTTTCTCGAACACACCACCTTCTCACTCACCACCTATGCAAATAAATCAAAACCCATTTATACGTTGCCAATTTGTTTCGTATTTTTTTTTTTTTTTTGTCACCTATTTTCTTCGAATTATATAGCCTCATAAAGGCGAAAAATATTTGGTACCTACGCTGCTCTACCGAAATGCAAAATGGAAGCCGTAAAAAAAATGTCTCGGGCACATGTACGATTTTTCAACGTTTGAAAAATCGAATCGTACGTTGTTGTTCCAGAGCTTTTGCGTTCCGGTTGGCAAAAAAAAAAAAAAACTAATCATATTTTATTGACTTTTTGTTATCTTTCACCCACACTCCTGTGCACTTTTACGTTTACAATTCTCTTAATAGACGGAAATTCGTGGTGGAAAAAGAGTTAATAAAGGAAAAAAGGGTGGAAAGAAGAATGAGGGTAGAAAAAAATGGGTAAAATAAAAAAAGAGAGCTTTGAAAAAAGAAAAAAAAATATCTCGATGAAAATCTTCGTCTTTTTGCTTGGTTATCAGCGTTGTAAACATTAAACGAAACCATTTATTGGTATTTACTTTCGAATTCTTGGAAGAACTTAACCTAATCGTTTTAAAAGATGTTGAAACTCTGTTTGGACTTTTTTCATTTCCTGTAGGGTAAGAGAGAATCTGAAACCACCCAGAAACAAAATAAGTTATTCGATTATCGGTACTTGCGATCGTACAGGTATGTGTATAAGGTGGGTGGGTATTAGTCGGTGAACGAAGGAGAAGAATAGTTGGGACAAACATTTAATTAAAAAGCTAGAGAAAACTCGTTCATTTGGTACCTACCTGCTGCTGTTCATCGACCCTTCAACAACCCCGTTCTGTTCCATCAGTGCCATGTCGATGTGTTTAAGTTTTGGGCATTTAATGTTTCTGTGTACTTATATCGGTAGGTGATGAAAAATATAAAAAAGAAACGCTTTACGTTTTCGATTTATAAATTGTAACCAAACACCTCGTATATGCCTTTCGGAGTGCGATTTTATACCTGTGACTAAAAGTGAAACAAAATTTTATTATTCGACGAATGGCTTTCGTACGCTTTTAATTTACTATTTTTGTTTAATGGGTTTTAATTATGAACTTGCATCTGATTCGTGGAATGTTTTGCGACTCGTGCAACATATTCGCGAATGGAATGCTTGTTGAATGATTTGTGGTGCATTTTATACTTCTTTTTGATTTGAAGGTAGACCATGGAAAGGGTTGAAGTGTGAAGTGAAATTATTTTTTATCCTTACCATATTTATATATATATATATATATTGAGGCGTCCGAAATCGATTCCTGCCACAGTCGCCAATATTTTATGAGGCATACGAAATCGATTCCTGTCACGTGTCATAAAGTCAACCTTTAATGTATAGTGGTGTTTAAATGCTAATGACGTCACAATGTCCTAAAGTTAGGGCATCATGCAGCCGAAACACTGACTCGAGGGGTCTTGAATTGTGTCTTCAAGACATTTTATTTTTTGACTTTGACTATTGACGCATGAGGCTACCACCCTTTTTTTTTTTTGGAATTTTCTTGAATTTATAACTTCTATTTCGGCAAATTTTTAAACAAATTACTTTTCTTATTTACAACAAGTCCGAGGTCTATTCATTTCATCTTCACTCTAGTATATTTTTCTTATCGCATCTCTGTCTCTCTTGCACATATTTCTTCTTTTACCTATTCTACCACGGTCATTCACGTCATGTTTCAATCACTTTTGCACTATTTTCACGATATTCAAATCCTTACATGATCGATTCATGTTTCATCTCACAGCTCTTTCATTTTGCGTATATATATCTTTTATCTTTAAACCCGGTACTTGTATTGTCTCCTTCCTCTTTTTTTTCTCGCCGAATATTCTATATTATTCTATATGTAATATATCTTTTTCTAAAAACCTCGGAGGGAAATTCTTTTTAAAAATATTTATTGTGTTTTCTGATGTTCTCGGAGCAACATGTTTCTATACTTGTACATTTTTTTCTCTGGTCATTACAATTGGTGTTTCTGAAAATGTGTTAATTATTTAAAAAAGGCATTGGGCAATAATTCGGTGATGTGGTTCCTGATTTGTATCTAGAGCAAAATAGCAACACGTAAGTAATTCTATGGATTCCCGAGGTATGTAGGTTTAAAAATATTATCGTTCCACGCTGACATCGGGTCCACGAACTCTGGTAGGCTGAGCCGGTCGGGGGCAACATTTTGAAGTTGCCTCCCTTTGCAAGTGGGACATGGCTCGTGTTTTTCAACCGTGGCCGTGGGTTTCTAAAAAACAATATTGTGCGATCTGTTGGGTAGTGGGTCCTTAGTAGGCCCCCCTGGCATACCACACTATGTCCTACAACTGAATTCTTCTTGACTTGAATTAGACTTCATCAGACACGGCAAAACGCAGCTTACTTTTGTCTTCATACCTCAGCAAATTAATATGACAAATCAGCAATAAGCTAAGTTGTGTGGAAAGAATAGCCTAACAAAGTTTCGATCCATACAAGGTTCGAAACCTACAAAAACGAACAGCAGAATTATTTTGTCAAAGACTATAATTACAAAAGAACTATAGTGTCGACAAAGCGGAACAAAGCATAGTGTGTAGTGGAAAAAAATAAAAAGTTAAAAAAAAAAGCTATGGCAGACAACAAGTAGGAGAAACCATCAGAAAGCTGTTGTGTCTTCACCTAATTGTGTGTCTTCATGAGTGATGATTTTGTTGTGTAAAAGACTCCTAATACGAAACTTTAGGTCTCGGAGTTTTTGGTTAAAAGTGAGGGTGAGGTGAGATAATTACTGACATAGATGGAATCAAATCCACTATGCGAAGAAAGAAGGCTCGACGCGGCCTTTAAATGACAGAGCAAGGCAGTCATCTTGAACCAAGCTTGTCTTAAAGTTGTCTTCAACACACCAAATTTCCCTCCTAGCAGGTGCCAGGAACTCCATTTGATCGTATTGTCGACTGATGCTTCACCTCGCAGGTGTTTTCAAAAGATCGCCTTGAAGTGAGATGTGCAACTGGCAAAATTAGAAATGTCTTGTGTGTCGTCACTACTGATCCTTCATGACGAAAGAACATATCTAATTTGCCTTTGTCTTCAACTGAACCTATCTGGAACACAAACTACCATCCTAGTTGTCTTCAAGGTAGATCAGATTGAATCATATTCTACATCACGAAGATGGTACACTTATCAAATTGCCTAACGTGAGGACTTAGATGTACGACTTGTGACTTGGACCTGCTACTATCCGCCTACACAAGAAGGACTCATTTGCAAAGACGAACCTAGTACCGGGTGTCGCCAGTGCAAAAAGTGAAGAGTGATGTGAGCTTGAGAGTGAAAGAAAGAGAGTGAGTCTTGATTTAAAATTTGTCTTCACAAATCAGCTTATTCTTGTCGAGGAAAATTTCCCCACTTATTGTCCGCCAATTGCCTTCAAACATGCGATGTCGATAACAAAAAGCGAGAGGAATTACCAAATGTCTACAGCCAATAAAATTACAGATATTAGAAATTAATATACGTCGACATACAATAGGCAAAAAGCGCACGTGGATGACTGATAAAGCAAAATATAATAAAATGTATTAGATGACTGCAAACCGCAAGCAAAGCGTGGAAGGAACGGAGATAAAAAAGGTTGGCTGCATTCATGTCCGTCGATGGGTTTTTACTACTATTCAATTCGTCTTCATTTAATATATGTCTCATGGCGCCAGTCTGTCGGATCGAACCAAATTATTGTCTGAATCTGTCTGAATTCGGAAAAGTCGTTGCTGAAATAAAATACATTATAACTGCCTGAAAGAGAATCAGATTTTATTTCTGTCTTCACGTCTTCATCTGAATACGAGTTCGAATTCGGATAATATAATGTCCGAATTCGAATTTTGTCTCTCGAAAATTTGTCTGAAATTGTGACGTCATTATTTTGTCTTATGTTTGTCGAAAATAATTTTTATTTTGAGGTCCAGATCTCGGACTTCTCAATATGTATAAAAAAAGTTAGTGGTGATTTTCTGCAAAATTGTTGGTTATCACACCTATCGTTTTAAATAGTGGAATTGATTTGTGGAGATTACTTAGAAATATATTATGTAGCGATAAACTTTGTTGAGTTTCTGGATCACCGAGAACTGACGCAAGGTTATCAGTGTGATATAGAGGCTGATTGTAATTTTAATTTAAGCATCAGTTCTCAAGTGGTAAGAATTTACTTTTGAAAAATTTCAGAAAATTAATTCAAACGAGCGTAAGTGAAGCCCAAACAAATGACACTAGTCTCAGTCAAATCATAAACTTTGGAAAAGTTCTTTGCTTGGAATATACAAAGTCCCCCATAGACCTGTAGTGTAAAGAGTAGAGCGCAAACTTTCTCCAGCAGATATACCTACTTGCTGATTTTTTCCTCAAACTTGTGGAGTTTAGTCTTTTCATTGGAGGGCAGTTATTGATGGTGTAATTTTTGTAAAGCAAAAACAAAACACAATTCTATTATTACCATTTTCCGTAAGATGGGAGCATTTTGAATTTTGATCCCATTCACCAAGGTTTGTTCATTTTGGGGAGTTACAAGGTGGAATGATGATATTGGGGGTGCTGTAATCTTGAAGTACAAACAATCCATAAACAGTATTGGGCCAGTTATATCTAAATCGGACCATTTTGAATTTTTACCTCTATATTCAAAGATTTTTTTATGTAAGGGGTGACATGATGCAGTAGAAATTTTGGGGTGGACATATTATTGAAGCACAAACAAAGCACAAACAATTGACACCAGTTTCGAGTTAATCTGGCCATTTTGAAAATCCATCACATGTAAAACTTGTAAATTTTTTGAGAGGTAGGGGGTTGAAGCTTAAACATTGCGGTTTGAAAAACAAACAAATCACAATTGATTGGCTTTAATAAAATTGTCGATTTCATGTCTCCAGCCCTTTAATGATCTACTTTCATTTTTTTCTTAATAACTTTTGAACAAATTGAGCACAAACGACAAAAATTGTAGCACAAACATAGCACTAACTAGCATTTGCCAAAATTCAAATTTGCATCTGATGGGAGCAGGGGACATAGTGCCCTTGTTCCACCAATTAATTGTTGTTCTATTTAATTTTGGTAGCCTTGAATTTTGTTGCATTCAATGTGTTTATCCGTGATTAAAAAAAGTTTTATTTCAAAAATCAAAGTGGTCATTTGTTGGTTCTGCAGTTCTCTTTTTCTTGTTTTACATTTCCATGCACTGGAAAATTAGATCATCTTCAGTTTTTATTCGGCAACTTTCTGGAAAAATTTTTTGTGCACTCTGTATTTCGAGGCCAGGATATTTTATTACTGTTATTTTTTTCCAATCATTTTCTTTTCTATGCTGTCCCACTTATGAGCATCTCTCAGCACTTCCTTCCTTTTACAGTGGTGAATTTTTATTTAACATCCTCTGACCTTTTTCAAAGTCTTCATTGATCGTTACTTTGGCTGTCCTCAGTATTCAACATAGTTGTTGCTGTTATCTAGATCGTAGCTGATTTTATTTTACTCATTGATTGTATTCTCAGTGTCCGTAGAAATAAGAGTAGCAACAGTTTATTTTTCTTCATTACAGGTGTAATGTAGAATTTCGCTGTGCATTAATATATTTTTTAACTCATTGAAAGCATCTCTGGCATGGCTGCTGTGGGGATTAGACAACACTCGTATGAGGATATAGGCTCGGCCTATCGACGACAGTCGTCACCTTCGGTGACAAATATTTGTGCATTGCACGTTAAACAAAAATGTAAGTTTGTTTGTTTGTACTTGTCTATCTTTGTAGATAGACAAGTTACAAATCTCAGTCCGTGACAAATTGAGAGATAACAATCTCCGTGATGTCACAAACTGATACAGAGATGCATTGTTGCCATAGAAACTGTAAAGTACGATGAATAATCTACACGTTAGCCTATGTAATTGGTACATAGGTGTGTATGTGTGCATGTAGGGAGCCGGGTATATAAGACCAGAAAATCTTAGGCTAAATCGCCAGTGTTTTCCAAGGTCTTGGCTCCCTCATACCTTCTAGATATTTTGGCTAAAACACGCAAATTGTTCTGTTGAACACCTTCTGTTGTTGGTTTACTTTCCACGATGTAAGGTATTCCACAGCTGCTCCTCATCTTTATTTTTTCATATTTAAATAATTTATCAACCCTGATTTCAGAGTATTTATCACTCCTAAAACTTTTGTTTTCACAATAAGTATACTGGTATACCTAATATCTACATACTTGTAGAGGTGTTTTAAATTCCTGACTTCAAAATTTATATACGCTTGCTTGCGATTGATAAAAGTCACTTTACTCTATTGGAGAATTTGTTGTGGCTCTGACTCCGTTACCAAAGCTGTGTGCTATGTAGGATGTAGTGATGGCATTGACTGACCCCATTTTATGAGATTCGTCCAATATTTTATGTTGGGAGTCTGCTAATGTCAAGTATAATTCACAGGCAGATAAAAGCTGTTGAGGTGGGAAAGTACGTATTATCACAAAAATCCTTTGTTTATCAGCATCTCTAATTGTGTTTTAGCCTTTGTATACCTTATCACACTATGAGTCTGTGATCTAGATTTTAGTAACCCCCAAGCATTAGAATAACATGGAATACAACATTTTAATCAAACCTTTTTTGATTAGTTTGTAGATAAACGTGGATTCAGGTTTCTGATTTTTTTCAATGCTCTGAGGGAAATAGATTGTCGTCTTTTACTTTTAGAAGAACATTATGTTAGAATTTTGGGCCACGAAAAAAATCTCAGCTTTGCCGCTCAAAAATGTGTGGAATGATTTTCTTTTGTTGGTCTTGTTTTTATGATGGGTACGTAAGCAGCCTAAACTGTTTCGTGTTACAAAAACCCCTTTTAAAATTTATTAGAAATTAATTTTCCTAATATTTTCATCTTCAAAATTGCTCAGAACATTCCGAACAATTGTCGAATTTAAGACCACGTGTTTTCATTATTCCTCTTTACTCTTTCTTTTGTAACAATAGAATTGTAGTACTGCAATTATCCACGTAAAGATTTTCATTCGTTTATCTCTACATGCGGTTGAAATTGACCCATTGACCTATATTTCACTAGGCCAATGATCTTTTATATAGGATGTCCCCACCTTATATAAAATAATTTTTTTTCTTTTTTTCCCCAGATTTTTTTGGAGATTAAAAGGTCGTATTTATTCGTCTGTCAAGCTACATATATTATACACGAAAAAACTTTTTCTATTTTTGAAAAATTTTTTGTGTTTGTGTTTGTCTATCAACAGTCATCCCGAATAAAAATACTACATGTCCGACAACCAGAATATGGAAGTCGATCCAAATTTAATCGTTGCTGATCAGGGTGCTGACCAGCAACAGCGACCACCAGTTCATTTGGAACCAGTCGTGCAAATTCTTCCAGTGACTCAGGGGATTGAGCCATGAGAACAATCACAACCAACTGCTGTGGAAAATCCACCCTCTGCCGATGATTGACAAGGTGACCCTTGGAACTTGCAACAGCCACGTCAACACTCCCCATCGTCTTCTTTGGGTGAAAGCTACACCGGTGATACTGATGACAATATCTCCGTTCATTCGAAGAACTCCACAACTTTCATTGATTTTTACTAAGCCAGCATATGGGAAGTCGATGACTACATTGAAGAATTAGAAAAGCTTCTACGTAGTACGAAACTAAGAGCTGACAAAGCCCTTAGTAAATTGTCGGCCATTGTGAGAATGATTAAAGAACTCCAGAAGCCAAAACTGGAGTTACAATGGAAAACCTGATGTTGGTGAAAAAGAAAATTTGTCAACTGTACGAAATTGAAGGCGAGATAAAACAACGCTTTCAGACACCTAAGCCAATGCAAGTTAACTTAGAGCAACAACAACAACAATCTTCTGATCCTTCAGCAGCTCGACAACGTAATGCCAAAGTTGTGCAGGAGGACCTCAACCAACAGGCTAAGGAGGAGAGACGCGCCGTTGAAAAAGCTCGAGCCGAGGAAGCTCGACTCGAGGAAATTGAAATTCAGAAGGCGGTTGCGGAGAATCTTTACGCCATAGAGAAGATTTTGAACAAGGAGTCTGAGTTGGAACTTGTCAAGCGTGATCTTCAAAATTTGAAGATCCGCATAGAGAATCACTTCGGCATTCCCTATTGTGAGTACACCTTGTGATCTCAAACTTGCCCCCCATTGGACAAGGTATAAATTTTAATATTAATTCTGAAAATTCATTTTCTCAGAAATGTAACAATGTAGACGAATTAACTGCTGATACTTTGGCTCCACCTACAAAAAGGCATCAACCCGAACCAATGGTAGTATCACCAGTTCATTCATCTATTTTTGACAAAACTACTGAAGGTCCATCTCTTGCTGTGACCCCACCAGCTTTGTTTACTATTCCTTCCGCTACTACAGCCTTGGTACCAGATAACCTGATATCATCGCCTCATACAAATAGCAGTGATAAAAATATTTTTAAATTAATTCCTTGAATTTGGGAAATTGACCCTTCAGAATCATTAGAATCAGCTTCTATGAATCTGAAGGCATCTAAATTTTACTTAAACAAATGAGATGGTGACTTAATTACCTATCCTGGTTTTTTAAATGGCTTCAAAAAATACGTACATTTACATACGGATATAGCCATCCCACAAAAAATTTATTTACTTCAAGGTGCCCCGCTGAAAGAAATTTCTGACAGGATTAATCATCTTTCTCCGGACGATATAGGCTACATCCAGAGGTTAAAATATTTGCATGACCTCTATGGGGATCTTAGTAAATTAAGGGAGAAACTTTTGTATAAAGTTACTGCCTTTCCAAATTCAGATAACACCCTTCCTTCGATTCAAGATAGGATGGATGGACTAGCAGTTTTAATCGATCAGTATTGACAAGCTACTGAAATAGTTGATAAAGAACAGCTATTTAACAATAGGTCAATGAAATAAAAAACATCCCTAATGTTCAATATTGTTATGTGCCATCAGCAGATAATCCCGCTGATGTAGGATCTAGAGGAACCACTGTTAAAGACATGCTTCAATCTCTATGGTGGACAGGTCCAGCCTGGTTATATTCAGACTACCAATCCTGGCCACCTACTGATCTCCATATTATAGAATCGTTCCCAGATTTGACGCAGGAAGAAACTTCTATGCCAGTTTTCTATACTTTACAACAATCTTTGGGAAATTTGAAAAAATTTTCTAAAACCTTTCGTGAGAGCTCAGATTTGATTTTTGATAATCATCGCACTGCGAAGATGAGAAGAATCGAGAACTCTCGCAAAAAACGATGTCCTACATTCCTTTTAGAACCTAAATCAAATGCTTGTAAACTACAAGTGCCAGTTTGTCCAGTTGACACCGATCGTAGTCAGGACCCATTTCATTGCAACAAATCTGACTTTGAAAGTTTACCTCCTGCAAGCCTTCCAAAGGATGATCCTTATTATAAAACTCCGTGGTTGAGCTTTATACATCCACCCTTAAATTCACCTTTCAATATTCAAATTGAAAAATTTAATTCACTTAATAAACTTATAAAAACATTCTATATGTGCCTTTTAGCTATACGACATTTTTGTGCGAAAAGACTACGTAGAACGCGGTCTGTAGCACCTTACGCCGTGTTACCCAAAATCTTTCAATTCGGATTGATGGCTTTCATCTATTCCGATCAAAAGAAACATTTCAAAGAACTCTTTGATGTGTTGGAAAAATTAGGGCCACAGAGTTTTGTGACCTATCAAAAATTTCATATTGAACTTGATGAATTGGGTTTGCTCTAGTTACGGAACTATATTGCAAAATGGCCACATTCGGATGATATTCTATCACCTACCCTTTTGCACCCTGATTCCCACATGACTAAGTTAATTCTGCTTGAAACGCGTTTGAATAATAGCCATGCTGGACCTAAGTTTACAATAGCTTTGTTTCAACGAAACTATTTTGTATCTCGTGCATCTAAATTACTTCCAAAAGTATTGAAAAATTCTTGCATGGAATGTAAAAGGTCTAACAATAAGCCTTACCATCAACGGACCCATTTGGCAATGCCAGACTTTCGTTTAGTACCGTTTACACATCCATTTACCTACACGGGTGTGGATATTTTTGGTCCTTTTCAAATTTTTGATGAGTTTGTACCTAAAAAGAAGAGACAGATGAAAGCTCTGACTTCACCTGTTAAAAAGAAATGGATACTTATATTTACTTGCCTTTCAACTAGGGCAGTATACTTTATTTCGGTTTCGTCTCTAACTACAGGCAAAATATAGACAGCGTTTATGACGTTCTTTGCTGATCGTGGGACACCTAAGTTATTGTTGTCCGATAACACTGCCCAGTTCCATCTCATCTCTACGTATTTGCCAAAATTTTGGTCTACCTTTAATTCCAAATATACCGTAGCAGATAAGTTAAATGAAAAAGGCATTGAGTGGCATTTTACTCCACCCAAAGCATCTTGGTATGGTGCCCCGTATGAACGTATAATCGGAGTTTTCAAACAATCCTTTTATCACTTTGTTGGACATCATCCTGTGCATCAGCACAATTTTCAGGCAGCCTTGAAAAATATTCAAGTAATGATCAATGAACGACCATTATGCCCTGCTGCAGATGAAGCTGAACAGTTAACTTTAACTCCAGCCCATTTCCTGTATGCAAATTTTCAAACTTTTACACTTGATCTTGATTTGGAGCTGGCTGAAATTACATCAACTTCGAAACAACTCCAAACTTTATGGAGAATAGACCAAGAGTATATTCACAAGCTTTGGGTAGCTTGGAAAAGATATTACCTAATACATTTGAGAGATACTCCTCCCAAGGGTGTACCTAACGCCTATTGTACTTCTCCCTTTAAGCCAGAAGTAGGTGACTTGGTCCACGTATTATATTTTATTAATAAACCAGGTGTCTACAAAATTGCTGAAATTGTAGAACTTGAGAAATCCAGTGACAGAGAAATCCGTCACGCTAGAATTGAACTCCCGAGCAAGATACTGACCTCACAGCCACTAAAGTACCTTGCACCTTTGGAGCTCAATTGCTCGAAACTAGTGGTTAACAATTATGTTCTACCTAAGTAGAGCTTTATTCTGAAAGACTTTAAAACCTATGTTAAAGTGGATTATGTTAAACTTGACTGTTCTACATATTTCCGACCCTAACTGTTGGTCTAAGGCCCAGGTGACCTCTAACCTAGCTTTTTTTGACACCCACTTCTGTCATCGAGCACTTTTCACGAAAGAACGCGGATGGTAGGTGACGGTGCATGCATGCAACTTACCTTAGATTTAATTATCTAAGTGTCTGAGATTTAATTACCTCAGTTAATTAGAATTTGCTAATTTCCTTTCTTATCCTTTCAGAAAATGAATTTTATGGCCATTAGATTCATATGTCTCTCCTCCGTCACATTAGCAGTTCGCCATCCTGAAGCCAAAGTTATTTTTTGACTCAGTAGTTATATTTTCTTTTCCTTTAGCATATATAAGTTTGTTTTGTTTTGTTTTGTAATTTTTTATTATACATTTTATATAAACTTGTTGTGTCGACCAATTTTTTCTTTCAGATCAATTATTTTGAAGGGACCTCCAAAGGCCCCTTCTTGGTACACCACCCCCAGTGTCGTGGGCTCCACCCCGACCCTCCTGCGCACAACGCAATGAGCAGGAGTGGTTAATAGGCACTGATGCTGAGGTAGTTGCGGTAGTATGAGCTCTGACTTGAGTGAGAGATCATCGTATATTTTGTTGTCCCTTGGACGTTGAACCATTTATAATATTAAGGAACTATTAGCCCACTACATGAACTACACTCGGTTTTTCAACCTTTTTTTGTCATGAATTTATTCATTTTGTGTGTGGTTGCTGGTGTTCTTTGTAGTGATTTCGTCCGTATTTTATTTTTTGGGTTAATCAATACCCTTTTAGATGGAGAAAAACAGGGCAGTAATTTTATTGAATGATCTTCCATTTTTGTGTTTAAATGTTCGAACTATAATTTTGAAGAATGGAGAGGAAAGAGTATAAATGTGTCTATTATAAATGAGAATTGTACATCTTCGTCTGTTAGAAAAAAAAATCCGAAGTATCACCCAGCATATTCGAGTACATTCTATATCATCTCTTTCAAATGGTATTGAAGTATTCGAGAATGCCAAAATCAAATAGCAGGGAAAAAAATGTTTTTCTGTTAAAGATCTAATTCGTTACCGAGAAAAACTTAAACGACTTGTCCGATCAGTGAAAGTAGGCGAAAGGAAAAGAAATTTTCTCTTTTCAATAGCTTCACATCATGGACATTAAATATAGCTGACGTCGTGATGGTAAGCCGAAAAATGGCGGAGAGAAAGAAATAGAGATGCTTGCAAAAAAAGAAAAACTTCTAATGGCTTAGAAAATTAGATCCGATGTAACATATTTAACTAGCGAAAGAAGATAAAGGGCATCGCAGATTAAGCTGAAAAAGAGCTGAACCATCGTAACAAAGGTCATTTTTACGTTTCCAAGATACTTTTTTTCCGCCTTCTCTTTCTTTTACTCTTTTTTTCCTCTTTTCTTCTTCTTCCCCTTTCCCACATTCTTTTTTCATTACGCGTCTATAATCTGCGTCGCTTTTAAGGATGAAGATGAGATTTTGATGAAATAAACCTTTTAAACGGTGTGTTTCGACCTCAAAGTAAATTAACCGAAGATGCTTCCTCCTTGAAATCAACATCGGGTATCGTCAAAACCTGCACACCCACACACTCGTCTACTTGAATATCGTAATTCGTGTTTCCCTCCGTAGAGCTATATGTATGGTTAAAAGTTTTCAGTTGCAAAATCAGAATTGACCAGTGGTTGGAGATGAGTATATTTATGTTCGTGTTATGTTTCCTCGACATTGATTCAAAAATAATTTTTCTGATGCAAAAGCTGTTTCAAAAATACCTTTGATGTTATCTTACGAATATAAATTACTGAAAACCTCTCAGATTGTAAGCCATACAACTGTCACAATTCTATAGTTAATCCTTCTCTGTAAAAATAACCGTCGTAACTCGAAAAATATGGTTTTGTAGTTTGATAATCCTGGGACAGATGAGGGTTGATATATAGAGGAAAGTAGGGGAAAAAAAGTCAAGGAAGCGTCTGTTATTCATGATTCAGAAGACTAATATCATCCAAATAAGGGATTTGCATAATTTGATCACACTGCCACCTAATTCTCTGTCACATTGTCATCGATTTATCTTTTTTACTCTTACTGCAGGACTTTTTAGAATGTTTTTCACCGTACATAATACGAACTTATCCATCCTTTTTACTTTATTTTTTTGGCTCATGATACTTCTTCGTGAAAACCCTTATGCAGTACCCATCCATTTACTCTACATTCTACTGCTAACAATTCTGTTTTTTTTTTTGTATGAAAGACATATTGATTTAGCCACATCAGAGTCAAATTTTTCTTTCGATAAATGTGTGAGGACGAACACCTCTGAAATAATACACGAGACATTTTATTCTCTCAAAATTGGCTCGTAATATTTTCTCATCAAAAACGGGTGGGTGTAAACCTACAAAATACTGGAAATATAACTCCTATCATCACGTAATGCCAAAATAAATGATTGGTTTTATTTTATCTCAACTGATGATGATTTTTTTGAGAATGTAGATTTCAGTGGAAAATGCTGAGCTGAATTTAGTGTTAATATTCATTATTCTCGTACCTACTCCTACATCACTGTATACCGAAAGGTTGCAAAATGACGATATGGCATTTTCGCTTCGAATTATTCTAACATACTGCTGCCGCACAACCACCAAGAAGTCGTACTATGGTAAAATAGAAAGAGTTTGATCAGCAGTTTTCTCATTGTAGGACACTTAAGACCAAATGCAAGAACGATACTTGAGTAATTTTTACATTTTTTCCATTATCAATTATATCTGTACATAAGCATTTATAGGTATAACTTTGTTAAAATAAGATACATAGTTCTTAAGTCATTGCTGATACTTCAGTATCTTTTATGCATAGTGGCCGTTGTACGTTGAAATTCGTGTTTTTATTTTATTTTAATAATCCAAAATTGATTGTTGAACATTATTTTGTTGTAACGTATTTTTAAAATGGACTCGATACGGGCTGTACAAAAAACTAATGTGGAGCGTACTTTCTGCATTGGAATTTTGGCACTGCAGTTTTGTCCACTTGAAAATTCTGAAATGACGTTACTGGAGAGGTTTATTTATATTGTGAGATTAAAAAGATATTAATTTGCGTTTGTTGCGATAGAAGGATATACTCAATGACGTCCTACTTGCAGTATTGCTTCCTATAGTTTTCATTAAATATGTACGTAGGTGTGTGCTTTTGTGGTGCTTAAACCAATTAAAACTTAGCACTTACCTTCCTCATTAGAATTTTGTAACCGCAAATGTAGGTGAGTGTAAATGTATGCCTGAAGGAGAACATTTGATGATTGAAAGGGCTTTTGGCAGTAACCTTTTAAGGAGTCGAGGTCGAGTTGACTTCATTCAAGGGTGGGTATTTATTCTTTGATTGGGTGCGTGTTTGTGTGCGCGGATTGTTTCCTGCGATGAAAGTGGTATACCTGTAGTTTTTTCGTATGAATGTGCGTAGTTTTAAGGCCTTGAAAGATCGAAGAAGTGTATTTGGATACCAAACTCTTACTTTATTCTAATCTAACGACAAACAATCGCAAATTTGAATGAAAATTATTTAATGTACAATTTCCACTTGAGTGTAAAATTACCCCATTAAGTCTATGAGGAAGTTCTACGTTTAAAAGGTGCAAATGTCGAGAACTAAGAATTTATAATTTCTGGGACTAAGATCTTGAAATACGTGGAGAGCAGCGTTTCAATCCCATCTCCAGATCGAATATGATCGATTTCAAGCTGGTAATGATCATGGACAGGTGATGCGACATGTGTAATTAACTTACTAGCGGGTATCCGATGCTACAAAGCAGCAATAATTCACACATACCTACATAAATGCGTCGGAATTATCAGTTAACCAGAAGCCTTGATATGATATGATATAAAAAAAAAAAAATTAATTCCAGTTTGACTCAAATATACGCATAGCCAAATTTATATGTAAAACTGGTCATGTGACAGCTTTACAGAAGGGCTTGTATAAGGCAATAGCTCTGTTTGATAGGATTACACCAACTTACACCAACCTACACAAGGAGGACGATTCCACAAATACTGGAATGTTATGGGAGTTTGCGCCAAGTTTTACTTGAATATTTGTGGAATATCTCTACCTGCGTAGGTTGGTGTAAGTTAGTGTAATCCTATCAAACAGAGCTAATGTCGTTTACATCACAATTCTTGTCTGTAATCTCACTGAGTGGATGAATATTTATAAAAAGCATCGAAATATAGGAATATTTTGTTGCTAATTGTCTTGAAATAAGAGATAGCTACTTGTTCGTCATAAATGAAATTTTAGAGGACACTTCAATGAATAAAATAAACCAAAGAACAAGAAATTTGAGTCTTTAGAAGTAGAGAAAATGATTTAATTCGATGTTATCATTGTACTTAACCCTGCAGACAATAATTCATAATACCTCTCAAAAACACCAATTTGAGGCACAATTTCATGTTTTTTTTTTTCGATTCTCTTGGCTTCTAAGGGCTAAAATTTCTTGATTTTTGGTTTATTCTATTCGTTGAAGCTTCCTCTAAAATTTCATTTATTTTAAGACAATTATGACCAAAAATTCAAATATTTCCTATGCTTTTCATGTGTTTTATCCACCCATTGAGATAAAACAAGTCACGTGACATTGCCTTATATATAAGATTACATTCTTCGAAAACAGAAACACGTTGCGTCTCACTAAAAAATTGAAATTTTAAAAAATTCAGGCAATTTGTGGAAAAAGAGAAATTTGTAATGATCATCAAAGGGATTTTTTATTGCTTTTTGATTTTATGAGGTATTGTAAAATAGTAAGAAATATGAATTGTTAGAAAAAGGTGTACGCAATTACAATTTACCAGGACCAAACTTCATGTCCTTTAATTTTGGTGTGTGCATTGAAGTTTAACGAGAATATTTTTCAAAAGTGAAATTTCTGAAAAACAAGTCACAGAGGTGGATAGGAACAAGAATAAAGCTTAAGCAGGGTTTGTGGGAGCCTGTGAATGAATGATCTGTGGAAAAATCTTTGTAGGGAGAGTGTTTACTGCGGTACGTTGGGGTCAAATAACATTAGCTATGTACGTTGACTATACATAGCAACTATATGAATTAAGTATAGTAATAAGAACGTGAAGGCAAGATATCTTTTATAATCATAATTGAAGGAATAAAGTTCTTTCGATTTTCCTTTTTATCGACGATTTTTGATATGGTTAATGCTTGAAAGATCTGTATAACAAGTGATAAATGAAGTAATTTTAATCAAAATGAAAAAATTTCAGTATTCGATTATTAATAATAAAGTTGCCGAAGTTTTTGTAATAAAAATCACCTTCCGCCAGTTATTATGTTGCCCTCACCTACACTGTAACGGCCAACCATATTAAGCTCAGTCCATATAGTTGTATCAGAGACAATGTAGGTTCATGTGTGTTAAGGTTTGTCAAGACGAGAAGATAAATTCCAGATGAACTAAAACAGCCCAAAAAAAAAGAAGGTATGCTATTATTTTTCTTTTGCTAAGAATAACAAGGTTGATGATTTCTATGTTTGTATTCAAGTCAGCTGTGTGTAGTTTTATCATTTGACAATGCAGTTCGATATGTTCTCAAAGTAACAATAATTTTAGGGGTGTGTGTGTGTGGGTGCGCTGGCGTTGTAGTGGAGGAGTTTACTTGTGTTGGTTTAACGTCACAAGGACGAATAAAATATATCGTTGTCACACACCTTAGCTCTCGCCTCGCTGCTAGACAACTGGTTGGCGTCGCCTCAACCCAGTCTCTCCAGTCATGTCGAGTCCTCTGCGCATCGCCAGTGCGCACAGGACTCGTGGCTACAGCCATGACACTGGGGGCGGTGTTCCTGGGTGGCCATCGGTGGCCACCTCCGAAGATTCTCCTGAAATCTAAAAAGATTAGACGAACATGTTTATATATAAGATGTTATTTTATTATAAAAAAATAAACAACAAACATAACACTTATAATATAGGAACATGTGAAAATAGATATGTACAGAAATAAGAAATAGGAACAAGTTTCTTGTTTTTCTGTCGTTACGATCCCGTAACGGTGACAAGTGAAAAAGAGACTTTCGACGAAAGTTCTTTTCGATCGCCGGACGCTGCATTTTTGAGGATGAGACGAGTTATTGGCCGTAGATCACAGATTCTGTAAAAGGGAATAGTTGGGAATTAGCGTATCGTATGGGCATCGACGATGCATAAAGTAGTGCACTCTGCCACCTATTACCCGAAGCTGATTATAAAGCACATGACAGTAATAGTGGGTGCCAAAAAATCGTAGTTATGCCGTTTTTAGGAGCATAATGTCCAATTATGGCGTACCCCAAAGTCAGTAAATTGGCTTGTCAGTCCAGTCTATTTTTGTCATAATCAGGAGAGATCTAGCGGAGAACGATACTACGTATCGATGATATCTACGTCTCTGTCATCTAACTCCAGTGGAGCCAAGAACTTGAGAGGTCTTGTAGATATCTGCTTGCTTGAGAATTCTATTTTTGCGTGACGCACTTGTCCATCACGAGATTTCTCTAAATCAATGATTTTAGCAAGTTTGTAAACGCCAGGTTTGGATGTGTAGTCCAAAACGTGTACTATATCGTTTACTTTCGGTACAAATGGTACCGTGCGCCCCGGATTGGATAGCGCAGTAGGTGGTCTATCTCTTAGATATAAGAGATATTGTCTCTTCCAAGTTAGCCAAAGGTTTGTTAGGTAATCTTGGTCGAGCTTCCAAGTCTCCATAAGCTGTTTTGCTGTGGGAGTTGGGTCTTTAATCGATTCATTAATCGGGTTACTTAGGTAACCTAAGTTTGCCCGCAGGAAATGTGCGGGTGTCAATGTCAACTGGTCTAGCTCATCCGGAGATGGGCATAGTGGCCTTCGGTTGATCATTGTTTGTATATCTTTCAAGCTTGCTTGAAAGGTATGTTTGTAGATTGACCGATGACCGTGGACTTTATAGAACACTTGTTTTATAATGCCGATCAGTCTTTCATAAACTCCACCATACCATGGTGCTTTAGCTGGGATGAAGTGCCATTTAATGCTCCTTTCATCTAAGCTAGTGTTTATTTTTCGTTCTTCGGAGAACGTTTTCCAGTACTCTGGTAAGTACGTCGCAATTAAGTGGAATTGCGCTGCGTTATCGGATAGGATAACTTTTGGCGTGCCTTTATCTGCGAAAAACGTTAAGAACGCTGTCCAGATGTCCTCGGTTGTCAAATTTGACACGGAGAGTAGGTGTACTGCTCTCGTGGACAGGCACGTAAAGATCAACACCCAATTTTTAATGGGTGTTGTAGTTGGAGTTGCCAACTGTGCTTTCGTTTTTGGCAGGTATTTGTCAAATACCATGAATGGGCCAAAAATGTCCACACCTGTATAGGTGAATGGATTTACGAAAGGTACCAGACGAAAGTCTGGTAGAGCTGAAAAAGATGGTTGTTTAAACGGTCTTGTTTCAGCTTTTTTGCATAGCGTGCATGACTTTTTTAGAATTTGAGGTAACACTTTTAGTGATTTTGGCACAAAATAGTGTCTTCTAAAGTCCGCTATGGTAAATTTCGTACCAGAGTGTACGTTTTTCAGATGCGTATGCATCAGAATTAATTTTGTTAAGTGAGACTTAGGATGCATCAGTATTGGTGATAGCATGTCTCTTGCGTACTCAATATCGGGTAGATAATTTACAGTACGTAATATCCCAGATGGATCAATCAGGATATGAAATTTTTCGTACAGGATGTACGGAGGGTGATTTCGTTTTTCTAATACTTCGAGTAGTTTTGCGAAGTATTTCTTTTGGTCAGCTCTGATGAAACAGAGTAGAGCAAAATGAAAGGTGAAATCTAACGATGCATAAGGTGAAATTAATCTTTTCCTCCTTATTCGTTGTTTACTAAATCGTCGTACGGCTTCTATACATTTTAGAAGTGTGCGTACGAGTTTCGATAAAGTATTATATTTCATTATATCTATGTTGAATGGAGTGTTCAACGGTAGATGTATGAAACTTTCGAAAGGTATTTCATCTTTCGGAATATAGCATGATTTGGTAATTGTCAAATCAAGTGGCTGAGTTTGGTTTGGTGGATCAGCTATCCACTGCTGCGACAGAACTTCTGGTTCTGGTAGTGTCACTTCACATTGATCTGTATTTGGACCAATGAAGAAGTGTGGTATGAATCTTTTTGCAGATTTCATCTGCCTTAAGTATTTGGCAGGATGACGTTTGTCAAAAATTGATTCGTCATCAAGTGTTATGGATACGGATTGTTTAGAAGTTGAAGATAAAACTTCTTTCATTGTATGAAATACAGGCGTATCTAATTTGGTCGGTTCGTCTGGTAGACTTTCGATTATATTCAAATCTGTTTTTGGCCAAGATTTTTCATTTTGGGATAGCCAAGTTGGACCGGACCACCAAAGTGATTCGGAGAGTTCGTGGATAGAGGAACCACGTGAGCCAATATCGGCTGGATTGTCCGTTGATGGGACATATCTATATTCGACAGGTTTTATACCTTTTATTTCGTCGACTCTATTTTTTACGAATTGTGGATGGACTTTTCTTTCTAATAGCCATGTGAGAACACATTTGCTATCAGACCACAAGAATGTTGGTGCGTTCTGTAAACTGAGCGGTTTACGTAGGGAACGTAGTCCACATGCACCTATAAGTGCTGCGATCAATTCGAGTTTAGGAATTGTTATCGGTCGCATAGGTGTTATGCGTGCTTTTCCTGTTACAAATCGTACTGCATGACAATTCGATTTAGTATTGCTAAATCTGATATATATTGCCATTGAGTACGCTACTTGTGACGCATCTACGAATACGTGTAATTGATAGGTATTCGGATTGTAAGAGCCTAGATAGAATTGTCTAGGTATACAATAGTTTAGGCTATTGCTGAGATCAGTAATTATCTCAGTGGCCGTTGGTTCTAGATCATCTGGGATTTTCTCATCCCATTTCAATCCTTTGGACCAGAGTACTTTCATGAACGTTCTCGACGGAACGAATGCTGGTGCAAACCAACCTAAAGGGTCATAAAATGACGATAATACCCTAAGGAATGTGCGTTTCGTCCATTTTGACGTAAACGGTTTTGGTTTGGGCATGTAAAGTACATCATGGTCCATATCTCAATATAGGCCAAGCACTTTTATAATTGGGTTGCTCAATGCGTGCATTGGGTTAAAGTTTTCTCTTAGCTGTTTACAATTGGTGCCCCATTGGGCGAGTTCCATTGAGATATCGTTGAATAATTTATTCGATTTGATGTATAAATCGATTGCTTCTTCGTACGTTGGTACGGAAACAATTAAATTATCAACGTAAAATCGTTCTAAGAACTTGTCATGGAACTCCATATCGACCAATCGGAAGTGATGTAATAGCACTGCTGCAAGTAAGAATGGTGCCGTTATGATTCCAAAGGGAACCCGACAAAATCGAAATGTTACCAAATTGCTATTGGTTAACGGATTGTTAGGATTTTTAATCCATAGGAACCGTGTGACATCTCTGTCATCTGGGTGCAATCCGATTTGATGAAACGCTTTTTTAATATCAGCGATTATTGCGTAAGGATTCTTACGAAAGGTTACAAGCATTGCTATTAGATCAGCTAATAGTACTTTCCCTTTGTGCATGCAGTCATTTAATGACAAGTTAGACTTTTTTGTTTTGGCCGATCCATCAAAGACTACTCGGAGTGGAGTGCTTTTTGTTGGATCGTAGATACCCTTATGTGGTAAGTAGTGTACTACTTCCGTGGGTCTATCGTTTTCGATAGGTTCTATCATTTCTAGGTCGATTAGTGAGGTAAAATACTGATCGTATCTTACGAAAAATTCTGGATTTTTCTGCAATTTGGGCAATTGCCTTTCTAATCGTTTGAATGCTAACTGTCTATTGTTGACTAATGGTGGTGGGCTATATTTGTATAGCCACCTGATTTGGTATCGGTTGTTCACTAATTTTATATTTTTATAAAATAAGTGCAATGCTTCAGTTTCGGCATCGTCCTCAACGAGGTTTTTGGTTTCGATACCAAGGGTATCCAATTTCCAAAAATTTTCGATACTTTCAGGTGATGTGAAAAATAATGGTTCGAATGAGTCACATTCGGTTGGTTTTCCTAAGAAACCTCCTAACATTTTTCCGAAATCTGTTTCGATTAATGTCAAGGTTGGTGATAACTGTTTAATGTGCTTTATAAACGACCACATATAATTGTTACCAACTAATAAATGTATCGTAGATTCTCGGTCCAAGCCAGAAAAGTCGATATTAGAATATCGTGGGTAACGGTTTTTGAATTCGTCAAAATCAAATTCGGATAGGTTATTCGCGATGTGTGGAACCGTATTGGCTTCCATTTGAACTTTAGTTCCATCGCGTTTGAATAATTCAAATTTTACAATTTGTGTGCGAATTTGTTTTGACGTTTGTCCAGCTAGGCCTCGAAATTTGATTGTTTCTGCGAACTCAGAAAAATTTTCTCTGAGGTGTTTATAGGCATATGTGTAAAACATATAACTATGTTTGCTTCCGCAATCAAAAAAGCCGTTAATTTTCACTGGATGTTTGGCATTTGGAGCGAGAATGTACAATGAAAACGTTAAGAAATGAGCGTCATTATCTTTAGTAGTAAAAAATGATAGGCACTCACTTAACATTGGAACGGCGGACACGGAACTCAGGTTCTCATCCTCATGGCGTTGCTGGGCAATGAGACTACCGGTTTCTTCTTCGGAAGCTGCAGTCGTCTGTAATTGTACAGTTTGTTTAGGATTGGGTACAGGTAATTTTTGTTGCTGTTTATCAAACAGGTTACCTGGTGGCAAGTATTGCTTGCAGTCCTTCAACTGCTCGATCCAGGCCGCCACTCTGCCCTCTGTGATCGGATACTCGATCACAGGGCAAAGGTTTGAGTGGTGATCGCTACTTCCGCATTGGAACCATTTGCAGTTCGCGGGTGGTAGCGCTTTGCAGTACTTGGTACTGGGGTGTGATGTTGCGCATCTCTGGCATAGCCGGTAGCGTTCATAATGTGCGCGCCGTGACTCCAACGTACCCTTATTTCTGCAGAGATGAGCATGGTGGTCACCTTTGCAGAAAATGCAGGGTGTGTTTGGAGTCATCGGCGTACGCACCGTTGACGCTGGGATGCGTTGGCCGGATGGCAGTTGGACCCATAAGATCCCCTCTGCATCTGTAGTAGATAGAGATTCATTAGTGTCCCTATATTTTGTACGATTCGAACGTGGTGCTGGTCGCTTTCGAGGATTGGATTTATTCTCTCCTCTTTCGTTCGCTTTCTTTTCTGAAGAGATTATCGCAAAATTTCTCCTGCCTTTAGGTTGAGAGGAATTTTTATTTTGTGGGGTGTGATTAGGTTTATCGACCTTTTTTGGTACAGAGGTACAGATAGGCTCCGATAATTCCCTAATTTTAATGAACGATCTAACCGCTTCGAACAAATGTTTGACATTGCGTTCGTTACTTTTTAAAGTATTTTGGTACGATCGGGGAGGAAATTTTTTAATTACTATATTGAATAGTTGTTCCTCATCGATTACTTTTGCAAGTAAGCGATACCTATCTACCATAATGGTAAGAGTGTCTAACGTGTCTAAGATTGACGTTGTATCGTTAGTGGTCGCCGTGTATGCAGTTATTTTTAGCCACATTTCAGCTCGAATCTTGGATTTGTCCCCATACCTACTATCTAGGAATTTTAGACGTTGGATGTAGCCAACGTTGTCAGGGGAAAAATGACTTATTTTCTCTACTAAAACTTTCGGTAGAGCCCCTTGCAGTAGGTTGATCTTTTGTGGAATAGCGATATCTTTTCGTTTGTTAACGTAATTGTTAAATCCGTTAATAAACCCAGGATAGCCTAGGATATCGCCATCCCACTTTTCTAAATAAAATTTAGGTGGTTTGAGATTTGCAAACCCGGCATCAACTTGATCTTTTGGATCATGTTCCCAACATTTCGAAATATAGTTTTCGGATGTTGGTTTTTCGATGGAGTTTGAGTCCATCGCTACTGCTAGGGGTGTTACGTTTTCTATCGAGTTTTGCGATAGCTCGCGACACGACGTGTCGATTGATTGAGAATGGTTTTGAGATAAAGAGGGTTGGTGGGAACATTGCCTTTTGGGGCTAGGTTCACCCTCATTTATGTCAGGAAATATTATATTATCTAATGAATTTGAATTTTCATTACCTGTCACCATTCCTGGATGGCCCCGTTCTCCCCTCGCAGGGGTTCGATGCTCCGCGGCCGCTGGTGATGGTGGCGGAGGCGAACGTTCGCGTTCGGTTGCCTTTGTGGCGTCCGGGAGGTATTGATGAATGAATTGCGCTGCTTGGACGCCAAGGTCCTCATGAACCTTAGCGGAGAGTTCGCAGACTTTTTTCTGCGAGGAGGTCAGCACCTTACGGGCGGTGGCCTCCTTACGCAGAGCGTCTCCAAGCTCTCTCGCTAGTTCCAAGGCCCTAGCATCCCAGCGTTCTTGTTCCTCCCGGCGACGCTTCTCCATAGCGTCCTCGCGTACCTCCGGTACGAATGGGGACGGGTGGTGCGATTGTTGCTGCTGCACATTCGATTTTATGGTCGACTGCAGGACCAGCAACTTTCGTTTTACCTGCCTGGCCCTGCGCAAGGTTTCTCTTGCGAGGCCACGTGGTACATACTCGAGGTCTCGAATGGTCGCCTCGATCGCACTGTCTTCGTTAGACAGTGCGTTGATTTTGTACTGTGGTACGTGTGGTTGCTCGAGTTTTCTTTCGAGCGATTTTGCGTACTCCTCAGCATCCTCGAGTACCGCTACAAACTGTTCGCGCTCATTGTCACTATCGGTGACGTCGCTCGTGCCGTGAGTGGACGCTCGGCTGATGGGCTGTACGTCCATTCGTACGGGTGTGGTTGATGGGTGACTCGGAGGTTGCTGTGTGCCCGGCAGAATAGCCGCCGCTTTTTGCAGTTCCTCCACCTCGATCTCATCTACCCAGCGCGGTTGTGGCGCTGGGGTCGCATCTGTTTCACGAAGCGTTGATGCCTCGGTTTGCTCCTCCTCTTCCATCAGTAATGACTCTGGATCGAGGAGGACATTGATGTCGTCGCTACGCGACGTATTTTTCTGCTGAATACTCATGTTCTGAGAACAGAAATAATTAAAATTGAGAGGGTCATGATCGATCGATTTTAAGAAATCGTTTTTTGTTTTTTCGATTTTTTCTAAGTTTTTATGAAAAACAAAAAATCGGGCATGACCCTTGGGCGAAAACATTATTTTCGATTTTGCGAAAAAATGTTTTCGAAATTTTTCTAAGTTTTTAGGAAAAACGAAAAATCGGGCATGACCCGTGGGCGAAAACATCATTTTCGATTTTGCGAAAGAGATGAATTCGAAAAATTTTTCTAAGTTTTTTGCAACAAACGAAAAATCGGGCATGACCCGTGGGCGAAAACATCGTTTTCAAATTAACCCAAACGAATAAAAATATTCGAATTCATTTCGGTTTCCATGTTTTATGCAGCCAGGAATTTATTTCAGCGCAAACATGGGGTCACAAACCGAATTGATTTCGTAATTAAATTACGTATAAAATTACTAAGCCATGTGCAGCTAAGATCGTTTTGCGATCTTGGCTGTTTTCAATTTGTTCGGACTGAATATTGAGGTTACAAATTTGGGTAACAAATTAATAAAAATTATGTAATTCAAGTCCGAATACCTATAATTTAGGCTCGTAACAATGGGTTACGAATGCATATTTAAAATATGGAGGCACTTTAGACGATATACTAAAGATTTAAAAATTTTCGTAAGTGTACTTACGGTTTTTGTGTGAATAATCGGCTGCACCTTACGGAAACTACGCCACTACACTCCAGGGGGAATGAAATTCACAGATCGCGTAATTAATTACGAAAAAATCTATTAATTTTCGCCAAAATTGCAAATTAATTAATGAAAACACGGTCAATTGCGGAAACGCACATTCAACTCGATCACAATTTGACAAGGAATGATTGTGATCGTGAATATATTCGTACACCCTGGGTACGTCGTGTTAAACACGCTGATGTCGCTGCCGCTGCAGCGTGATGCATAATTTACGTTTGTGTGCGTAAATGTGTAAAGGGTTACGAACCTTTTTACATATGTGTGCGTATTCAACAAAAAATTCATACGATCTTCTTCAACTGTTCATCGGCTGGTGAGAGCCGATTGGTTGAAAACGAATCTTTTGTTCTGAACACGATCGCTACATTTCCTCAGAAATTCGATCGAAAAGAAGGTATTTTCGTCTCTTTTCTGGAACGTTTTTTAAAACGCGTGAGTGCGAGAGAGATAGGGATGATAATATTTTTCTCCATCTCTCTCGTTTTGAAGGACGGATATACCATATGCGCTAACGCTTAGCGAAGTTTTCTGTATCTGATACAGCCTAAATATTTTTAGGACGAATTGTTGAATTCGATGTATATTATTCTTGGAATAATATACGTAATAATATACGTAATAAATGGCGCTGGGGGCGGCGGAAAAATAATTGAAAATTATTTTTTCGTCAGCGTTATTTGAGCGACAATTACGAACGCCATTTTTTCACTAATTTACAATTAGAAGATAGTTTACTATACGGGGTATAGAGAAATAGAACCGAATTGAGATTCAGTCTCGTTAGTCAAACTGTTTAGGTTTGGGATTAACTGATTAGGTTAATTCTTAACGAGACTGTTAAGTACGTACTAGGTACGGATGAGAGTCATTGACTAGTGGAAGCGTGTGGGTTCGAAATCAAATTTCGATGTTCGAAATTAATTTTCGAATTTCGAAACCAGGTTTCGATCTGTAAAATTTATTTTCGATTTCCGAAACCAAGTTTCGATGGGCGAAATTAATTTTCGAATTCCGAAACCAAGTTTCGATTCGCGAAATTAAATTTCGATTGAAAACGAATTAAATGAATTCGAGGTCCAGTGTAAGACACCGTGCTCCTGCTACCATGTAGTGGAGGAGTTTACTTGTGTTGGTTTAACGTCACAAGGACGAATAAAATATATCGTTGTCACACACCTTAGCTCTCGCCTCGCTGCTAGACAACTGGTTGGCGTCGCCTCAACCCAGTCTCTCCAGTCATGTCGAGTCCTCTGCGCATCGCCAGTGCGCACAGGACTCGTGGCTACAGCCATGACAGGCGTATTTCTGATTTTTTTTTTTTTTTCGTTTCTTGATTTTTATTCTTCTCTTGCCACAACTCTTTCGAAGGTTTTTTAGTATTTTCGTTGCTCTTTTAGTTATTTTATTTATTATTTAAATTTTTATTTTTGTCATTTTTAATTGACAGTTTCTGCGTGTTTCAAACGCCTATAATTGACTTAGGTTCTTTTTTTAGCCTTTTTTTAATAATAACAACAACAAAAACAACAACAAAAATCTCAATTTTTTTATTTTGAATGGGGGCAGCGGAAGATGTAACAAAACAAAATCGAAAATTGAATAAAAATTAACAACTTCAGTGCGCTGCGACAAGTAATGCCAATAGGGTTTGCGAGTCCATTATCGTTCCTCTTGTGCTTTTCTTCTCGTTGAAAACCGTTTCCTGGGGGCTTATTTTTAATTGGAATAAATTCGAAGTGCACCGAAATGTCGCAGTGTTTTGTCTGAATGAAATTTCCGTTTTACTACACGCTCTGTATGTGACTGTATGTGCCTAAATAACCCGCACATATATTGGTATTGGTCGGTGCACCTGCATTAATGAAACCCAGTATAGAGATAGGAGTCTTTAGAAAAAAGGCATTGAATTAAAACAGCCTTTTTAGCGAAATGATGCCCAGGGGAGTAAAAGCGGTCGCAAGTGAAAATACTGGAAATGCAGCGAATACCACAGTCCACAGCACCACGCATACCTACGAATATATGCGCAGATGGCGATGGTGTGCTGCCTATATGGGCTGGTGGTGGAGAGGTTTGCGTTGCCTCGAGTCTGTATACGGGTTGTTATAATAAATCCGTGTAAATACGACGGTGCATCGCGAAGGGGACTCGAAAAGGGTGAATAAAAAAAGGGAGTGAGATGGGAAAATAAAAAACAAGGAAAAGGGAAAAAAGTTCACACACCCACCAAAATACCGAAGCATGGTGGAGCGTTTGTGAAAACAAACTGTGCGAGTGTAAAGGAAACGAAATTATTGCTGGGGGGGACAAGTAATGTATGCGGATTGTGTAATGGGGGAGTGTAACAGTGTAGCTGCATCAGTGCCGCAAAACAAAACCGCGGCAAGAAATTCGTCCCCAGGCGGCCATTTGCTATTTCTCACTCGATAAATATTAAAGTAAGATTGAGTCGAAACGAGAGGAAGACAGACAGACAGATGGTGAAGAGAGAGCTTGACAAAAAGGGGCACACTTTTTCAGACGCTTTATTTTCAACCTTGCGCTATATTCACGCCAGCACAATGCCGTCGTATTCAACCCTTCCTCCACCCCTTCTTACCAGTGCTGCCAAGTGCCAACTATGAGTTATCCGTATCTGAGGCGTGTGTTTATGTGTGTTGTGTGTGCTCTGCGAGCGTGTCAGTGTGTGCGAGTGTGACTGCATTTTAAGGTCTCCACCAAGGCGTATAATACATGTCCACCGACCCCCACCCATTTCATAATAATTCAGCAAATGTTTGGGAAAACACGTGAATGCTAATGGCTTTTTTTATGGTTTAATCGGTGCGTGGTCCATGAACTAGAGATACTGACGTTGTAGGTTGTACAGAAGTGGATGTGAGGGTAGGTAGAAAGGCGCTGTAAATAGAGGAGGTAAATTTGTTGGAGATGAAAAAAAAAAACTGGAGAGTCAGAATTATAACGCTTTCTAATTACGAATGAATATTTTTCATCCAACCACCTCGTGGTACTTATACCCCCCTTATGTTCGCCACTCGAGTTCCCCCAATTCACACCCCAGTTCTGGAAATGGGGTTATTTACGCGCAGGTTAGTTCTGTTTGAAGAATAACGTTTCGGTAAAACAGGACGGTGATTGAGAAAGAGGGTGGAAAGAGTTGGAGGAAGTTAAAGGTGAGGGATTGAGAGACCATGGGATACGGTTCGGAAGCGAAATAATTTTTTTTACCTTTTTTGAATTCGCCTCCCGAATTATCACGTATTTTCGGTATAAATTTTGCGAAAACGTTTGTATTTTGTGTGCCTGGCGATTTTAGATTCCGTTTTTCCTTCATTTAACGATGTTTTACGAGAGCGGAAATGTTTTTTTTGAAGATTTTTTTTTTTTTTTTTATGTCTTTGCTCCTTATTTTTTATTTTATTTTCGCAAAGCATTACCGAAGGCCGTAACTTGTATCGATTTGATAAGCAAGGTGGAGGGAAAAGGAAATAAATGTTTAGCGATTTTTTGTTCTTTGAGACCTGTTTATGGCGCCATTTGACTTTTTGCTCATGTTGGTTGAATGTACTATACATATAATGTGAAAAAACTCAACTATGTTTTTGTTTCAAAAACATATCAACACGATGTCAACTTTTGAATCCAAAGTTATCATCCTGTTAATACATATATGTATATCAAAAATTGTATTTCACCTCATTAAGAAACGAACCCCTTAGTATATAGTATACTACGATGAGAAACAATTTCGAATAGAATTAGCGAAATTTGAAATGTTTGTATAAGCTGTCTCTTTCGGATGACTCGGAGTCATTCCTCTAAAAGATTCGTTCATTGGAAATACTTCCAGATGGAACAACACATCACTATGGATGATGCATCCAGGGTTTCCAATTTTAGCAGATGAAAATACTGGTAAATAAACTTTTTTCTTCAATGCTCCCAGTCCATTTGCCTAAATATTTCACTTATAAATTTTTGGTCACTTCGCTCGCATTCAGAAAGGTCCCCAGAGTACTTTATGCTTGCTTGCTATCTCATTCCACCTCTATACTGATAATACCTGCAACATTGATGGAATACTTGCACTGATTCTTCCTTTTTTTGTACTGGCAGCAGTGTCTAAATACTGGCATGCGGTATAATATTGGGTAGTTGGAAACCCTAGACACACATTTCAATAGTACACTCCGCTCAAAATGATCAAGGAAATTTTGAAACAAACTTGCCTCCTCACAAAATTAAATTGTCCTTAAGGTACCCACTTACTACTAACGTGTTGGATCATGGAAAAAAATTAATAAATTAAGTTTAGGTTAAAAGCAATTTTTTAAAAGATAGCCTTTTTTTTCTTGGCTTAATATCCTTATATGAAATAAACATTATTTCCAAGCGGAATATTGGCAGCAGTATTGGTATATTTTATAAATCACAGTAGTGAGTAGAATAAAAACTTATTTATAAAAAGAAAACTTTAAAGATGAACATATCAACTTTCACTTATTTCTGATATATGTTGGTTTTTAAATTACTTGTGGAGGGAGGAGAATGGAGTACAGAATACTAAGTTCGAATTTCAGATTATTTCATTGTTAGAATCACTCTCAGTTGTAATGACAATGTAACTTATGGAAGTTATAGCTCCAAAATGTTTTTATTAACTTTCGTTGAATGCCTTTCCCTCCCAAAAAAAAAAAATATAGAACAAAACTTAATACAACCCTCCAACGTACATCGATGGTTTGCAGTGTTGAAGTACCTATTCTAAGGCCGGTGTTCATAGTTAACACTACTCTGAGCTAAATATTTACTAACCTGATGGCCTGTTTTTAAAATACAATGGAGCAACCAAAGAAAATATAGTTTAGCTGAGAAACGTAGTTTCAATATGACAAATACAGCAAAGCTGTGAAAAAAACTAATTTTGCCGCAAAATATTGCTGAAAGCTGCAGGTTTGAAACTGACTTTTAGATAAGAGAACACTTAGCTCGGGGTTAATGTCGACTAGGAATGCTGGCCTAAAAATAGCATTTAAATAGTAATTTCATGTTGGAGATTACCTAAGAAAGCTGACAGTTCTTATTTTGAATGGACTATAGTGTTATCAGTGAACTCTGACTACCCTTCAAAATATTTTTCAACATTTTAGTCAAAATATTTGTTTCGGAAAAACCCATCCTGAAATGTCTTAATTTTTTATATAATAGTATATTACGCAACATGGAATTGCATGCGATACTTCATTAATTAAATGGACAAAAATTTTTAAATTTAAAAAAAAAATGGTGTTTTCATACTTGTTTTCAACAATCTTCAGTCATTAACATTCATGCTCCAGTCATGTTTGTTATGAAAAACTACTCATATTGTGATATATATGTGATGACAAAAAATAATGCGGTACTTTTCTCACTAAGGAGGTAAAGTAACAACTTTACTCCCGAAACATTGTTTTTATAGTTGTAAACAGGATGATAACCCCTATTTTTCATTCGCGTAGTTAATAAAAAAAGAATCCATTTTTATTTAAAAATTAGTCTTGGTAAAATGGTAAATCATTTTAGATTTTATTTAAAGCACAGAACAACCATATTTTGCAACATTAAATTTATGCAAAACCAATTCAGTGCTAAAACTTTGTCTTCTGCATGAATTGTGGTCTGTTGTAGATTCTCATTAGACTAATTGCTGCATCGAAACTTTTATCTTTCAAATTGACCCCGTTTTTAAATAATTCCTGAATTGTATTTGTTTCTGTTGATAGGACGCGATTTGATCAGAACTTTCCAAGTTATTTATTAGATTTCAGACAAGATTGGTTTTTGTGACATGGTCGCATATTGGTTAGTCACTATATCATGCACAAGTCGATGAAAATGCATTGTTTAAATTTTCTAGGTGAGTGAATAAATTTACATAATTTTTTGAAAATCATGTTCGAAAATCAAGTAATTAATCACTGGCCTACGTGACAGAAATGTTGAAAATGAGTTTAAGAATAATTTTCTATAAATTTCGTAAATATTTTCCTCAACTACAATTTCAAAAAAAAAAAAAAGTCGGAGTTTCCAGATTTTTTGCTCTTTTAAGTTGATTTCTTTTGAGAAACTGTTTTCATTGATTTTAGTTTTCGCAACAGGCTTCTAGGAAGGACAAAAAAACAGAAACGAGAAAAAAAGAAAGGCGAACTATCATTCAAACATAAATGCTTGCTGCCAGACAAAAACAATTTTCCACATTTGGCCAATCTTTCACGACCTGTCGAGTTTGATTAGAATCTGGTAGACAGGCAAGCCTATTCAATACTGAAATAGTATGATAAGAGTACAAAATATACGAATGTAGAATAGAAAAATCTGGGGAAATAGATGGTGAGGAGGCAAAAAAAGGCACAATAACAAAAAAAAAAAAAAAAAAAACTAGAAGCTCAAAACCATTCGATTTATGCCACGATTGATAAATGCCAGCGAAACATCATTCCAGTTCGATTTTTCTGACGAGTAGTAAAAGAATGGGAGATGAAAAAAAGTTTGAAAAAAAATAAAGATAAAGCATCATCGTAATGATGACTGTTTTCGCGAAGTTTGTAAAAAGAGTTTGCTGACAGGACGTCGAAAATACGCGTGTGTGTAAAGATTAATCCGCAACATTTTTAACCTGGAGAATACATACCACATATGCTGTGTATGTGTTTCTATCTTATATTCCCATTTTAAAGGAGGTAAAAAAGGTTAGAGGATTTTGTTTTTACTTCGGGTGTATTCGTCCAATTCTGCGGGTTTTGTTCAAACGACAACATAAAAATCGTTTTAAAATTTTTTCACCTAGAAAGTCAATAGTTTAGAAAAAAAGAACCTCTAGAGGTTGTAGATCGAATGTTTGCAATAATCGAAGAATTAATAGAGATTTTTACAAAGTCACATCTCAGAAGTGTAATTGCAGCAGATTAAGTATATAAAATATAGAGTATGAGCTGTATGAAGTATACGAATATATAAGGAGATGAATGAATGAGTTGTGGAACAAGTATTAGTGTAGCTGCCAGTATAAATAGCTCTGTTTGATTGGATTACACTAATTTACACCAACCTACACTGGTAAGGATATTTCACAAATATTCAAGTGTAACTTGGAACTTTTTTTTTTTTTCTCGATGGCTGACTCTTGCCCAAATGACGTAGACCTACTGGAATAGACGGATTTTCCGAAGGTACTACGACATGTACGTAGAATGTTCGAAGGATAACCTACTATTTATAATTTTTAATCGCTTCAAATTTTAAAATTTGGATATTTTTGGTATCATTTTATCAGACCGGATTTTAAAGGCCGAAAATTTTGTCCCTATAATTGTTAAACTAAGTATGTAAAACGAATTCGACTACCTTTGCTCGTCATTTTGTGAGTTTAAATAGCTAAAGTAAATAAATATAATGTGCATGAACTATTCATAGGTACATATTTATAATCAAAACTAAATGAATTGTGTTAGGTTATAGTTAAAATCAGATTTTTATGCCCTAAAAACATAAAAATATGCCCATATTATATTCATTTATGTATTTGTTTAAAATTTATTTTTAATATTTTGCTATGGGATTATAAAACGGTTGCTGCCCTTGGAAGAATTATGATCTCAGCCAAAGACGATTTCGACGATAATTGAAATGAACAATTTTAAATATCTCAAAATAACGAATTTTGTTGATAAAATTCGCAACTCTCGTACACGAATAGAATAAAAATAAAATAAGTTAATTAAATTTGACCTTTTACCTGGTTTCCTTAAAAATAACTTAGAAAGAGAACTGCTTTAGGTTCATGAAATTAACCAAAGATTAGAGAAGTTGAAAACATGAAAAATCAGGAGTTAGTGCTAGATGATGAAAGTGTCGATTCCATTCCACAAGTGATTTTGATGTAAAAATGGATTTTCTAAGTCGGTTAATATTTGGGGGTTTAATCAGGCGAGGTGCAGTGGTTTCCCATATGTGAGTAAGCAAGGCTGTCAAAACCCTGATTTAATGGAAGGATTTTCCCGAATTTTGGGAATTTTGGTGTATTCGGAGCGAATATTATCTAGTTTCTCATAGGGTGCCAGCGAATACATGTACTTCTGGGCAAGCAGAGAGTTTTGATGGTTTAGGATCAGAAAATTGACTGTATTTGTTCAACGAATTTATATCCTCGTTGTATAAACAACGATAATAATGTTGAGATCTGGGTTTTTAGCCAAAACTGGTTGAAGTTTCTTTTTAATTTTTATATTGGTGGTTGCAGCAGCCAAACGAAGAACTTTACTAAGGATAAGTATACAAACTATATTGTAATGAGATACCTGGTGTCTGTAGCTGTTTTACTTAATATTTATAAGCAAAAATAAACGATGTTCTTGATTGGAACAAATAGTTCTACAAGAACTTCATCATCATGCAACAGTACTTTGGCTTGGTACGCGATAGCAGCATTTCCATCCTTTAGTTTCTCCACTCCTCGTCTAACCAAAATTTTTCTAAATATATTCCGCATTAGTAAAAGGCAGACGTGCGCCATCTGATACGGATGGGCTCAGGTGGTAACATCAAATCAGGAGACATTTCCTTGAATTTTTCAATATGTATGCTGAGCTTTTCGCTACACCTATTTTATTGAATTTATCAGAATGTATGTTTTTGGAAATAACGTTCGTTTTTGATCAGCCACAAGATTGAAAAGCATGAGCGAGATGTATAAAATGAACCATTTATGAATACAGCGTATTAAATCTTTCCCTACTTTGATCATGTATGAAGTTCATCGCTGACAGATAAATCAACTTCATGTTGTATTTCATCTGGCTATATAGTTTCCATAACAACACTTTTTCTTTGTATGGTTCTACTATTTATTTTTGGAATATCCTCAGTATGACAAAAATCAATGTAATCGGAAAAGATCCAACTACAGTATTTTCTTTTTTAATTATTATTAGTAGTATATAAGTTCTCCATGACTCCGAGTATATTCGCAGGAATATTTTCAGTTTAATTTTCTGCTTTGATGAGATAAGGTTTTTCCTTTTTGGAAGGAGAAGGTAAATCGTCCCTATCTGAGCAAATGCACACCTTTTTTTCAACTTGTTTTTATCGTACACGAGCAATAAATTATAATTTTACCGTCAAAGTTCGTTTGCGAATTTCATCAGACACAAATTATGAGAAGAATTGCTAACTCTTTGGACCATGAATATTCTGGAAAACCTGAAGTGCAACATTTTGTTTTCTGTTTTTGGCATTATAACATTTTTCCAACTTGGCTTCTGAACTAAAGTAAGTTAATGACATTCTCGATTGCCTTCGTGTACAAAATTTTATTTTTCCAACTATTGCGAAATTAATGATTCGTTCGGAAAAAATCAACACATTTGGCTTTTGGCGTAGCAGAAATTACAAGCAATAAAAATAAAAATTATAACGTGAAAAAAAGAAATCACCATAGATTGCAACAATATACCAGAAACTATTCTCTCGTTTTGGTGAAGAATTGAAAAACTTTATGGGTAAACTCTGTTCGAAGTAGGAAACAAATAATAACAAGGAAAAAAAGTTTTAAAGTTCCTGAGAAAATTTTAGTTAGTAACAGATTCGAAATACTTGAGCTATTTGATGATTTTTTTCTCTCATTCTTTTCATTCTAAATTGAAATCTTTGAGAGTGAGATGTGGGGAGAGAAGGTTGTCCTTGCTAGTAAAAATCGTAATACAAAAATTAAACTTGTTCGAGAAAGTTAAAATTTCGTAACTGCTGCGCTGTAAATTTCTTGTAATTCACATTCTGCACCTACCGTACTTATGCATAATAACTAAAGACAAATTTTCTTAATAATTTCATCACTTTCCTAAAAGAAGGATTCTCCTTCAATGTGGTAAATGAATATTTAATAAAATTTTGTATTATCGTACATATTATGGTCTACCTTTCTGAGAAATACATTTGCAACAGCCAGAAACATGTTTGATATCTTTGGCCAGTTGCATTCATTTTTGAGAACAAGTTTATTGTTGACTGTTAAATAAGTTTTTTTTACTCGACTTGTTATATAAAAAATATTTGTTAAAATTCCCTTCGTCTATATCATGTAGCATAGACCTTACATACCTATCAAATAAGAACAATTATGAAGTAAATAAAATTTGTATTTAACGTCATAAAAATAAATACCAGTGAACTCTTTAGTAAGGCCACAATCATAATGAAATGAGAGAAAACGAAGAAAGTGAAATTTTTGCATGTTGACGATGAAAGTATAAGGTTTGGAGAGTGAGGGATTCCAAAAATAAGCCGTATTGGCTTTTGTTAATTTAGCATTCCTATTAGGTTGCACAAAGTACGCACCATGAAAGACTGTTAACGCGTGTGGTAAAAATTGGTTGTGCCGATGACAACCATAATTTTGGGTGTGATTTCCACTATATTCTTGTAGATCAGTGGACGGATATCGAAATATCTGAAGGTAGGTACCGTCATAATTGTGCCATCGCCAGGCCCGTAATTAATTGGTTAATTTTTAATTTCAAAGTAGTTGGTGTAGTGGATGTAGATTAATTGAAAACTGATGTCACAGACGTTGGTTTGGATTTGGATGGTGGGTTATTGTTGGAACTATTCATATGTTGGTCGAGTACTAGTTGGCTACACTGATTGTTACTTTTTGATCAGTCACTATGTTCATCTATAATTTGTTCTGCGTCACTTCTGTGTTTTAACTCTGTTGAGTAATAACTAATGAATTGTTTCTTTTTAATAAACCTTTTCTCTTGGTGCGGTACATTGTGTTTTACTTATTTAATAGTGTAATATATAATATATTGTTTCCATTCACCTACTTGCTACATCGGACAACTAGCCCCCTTGTCCAATAGTTATTCACATAGATTTCGTTGAATTTTATTAACACTTTCTCGACAATGAGAAAACAAAACAAAAAAAATATCGCGTGACTTGATTATGTAGACGAGTATATTAATTTCAGTATTATTTTCATTATTTTACTCCACGGTCTGTGTGGCATAGCACGTACGTAGGTGCCGGACTTTGTAGCAGTGCTGCTAGACGTAAGGAATTCTCAGTACAAATACGGATTTTTTAACCTATTAAAATTGCGTATGGTATTTTGTACGGAATTCATGAGAAGTACGGAAAAAATACGGATTTGTTACAGAAAATGAGAAAATAGAAAAGAAAATCACTGCAATAGAAAAACAGAAAAGAAAAACTGAAGAATTGTGCTTATTTCTCTAATCTGTTTATAAACTACTTGTGAGTTTATATATAACTTAATAAGTAAAAAGAGAATTATGTTTTCAGTCACGAGAGAATTGTTGATTTTTAATCATTGCTGAGTGGATTTATTGTTCAGTATTATTTTTTGTCTTCTTGATCTTGAATTTTGACTCGGCAGTTGGCTTTTTTCTCATCCTCAATTCCTCACTTTGTTTTCACATGTGACATGACACCATTACTCATTATCATCACGTTATTAAGTCATCACTCAACAATCTCGAATTCCCGACATAATTTGCTACAGTATAATAAGTTATTGAATTATAATAAACTCTGGTAGTTTAAGAACTCATCGTACAATGATTAAGTATAATAATTTATTGAATTATAATTAACTCTGATAGTTTAGGAACTCACCTTATAATGATTAAGACGTGGAAACGAACAATAAAATCCAATTTTTGTTGAAGTATTTTTTATCAGTACACAACAATACTAGGGTATTACAGGAAATACAGGATAAGAAAACTAAGAAATGAAACAGTATTATAGCAATCATCTGTATATACTTTTGGAATCATAACAATCTGCAGTTAAATTACATAACTGAATTTGTCGAATGTCAAATTGGTCAGTTTGTTGTTATAAACACTGTTACTTTATCACATGCAGTGGGAAGGAAAAAAAAAAGGTTGTTAAAGTTGTTTTTGGGCGTACGGAAAAGTACGGATTTTTAGGACTCATTTTTTAGTGAGAAATACGGAAATGGAAAACTATTGACCACGGAGCTAGAACGAATCTGTACCACCATCCAGTGTTTTTCAACTGTCTTCTTCATTTAATCACCTCCATCATCTTAAACTCTTCACCATGATTTACAGAGATTTACAGGAGGCGGCCATGGCTCTAGAAGAGAATATAGGCAATGAAGTTATATTTATTATTTTTATTTATTTATTTATTTATTTATTTATTTATTTATTTATTTATTTATTTATTTATTTATTTATTTATTTATTTATTTATTTATTTATTTATTATTTTAACGGTGATTTGTTGTACGTATTTTTATTTTTTACACAATGAAATGCAGTATTAGTTATTTACTTTTTTTAATTTTTTTAATGTTTTTTACGTGTTTGCTGTCATCGAGAGGCGAAAGGGATCTTTTCGAGAACGCGGGGGGCCTTGGCCAAGACATGCCACTTTGTATGTCGCCGATCTCAGATGAGGGAAGGGGATTTCAGGTTGAACCACTTTTCGATGATGATGGATATTGCTCAAACAAAATATATCAGATGAAAAATGTTTTTTATAAAATATGGCTGTGTCAAATATCACTGAATGACTGCATGTTACTAAAATTATCTTATTTAGAAAATATTTTGTTATCTTTGCATGGTAAAAGGTTAGGTGAGGACTGAAGTGGGTTATTTTTTTTTTTTTTCAGTTCAAGAGCTATTTGTCTTATACCTTCTGTTTGTGAAAAGTGGTTAGGTGAGAAATGAACGTTGATGAAAATTAACCCAAGTTTTGATGGCGCAATTGAAATTTAATAATTTGCGTGAATTTGATAAGACATTTGCGCAAATGAAAATGTCCAGAATTTACTGTACTGCTGCATTGATTCAAATTTCCTTACATGTTAGTATAGTGATGGTACTACTTGTCCGTAACTATTCACGTTTCTTCTCATAATCGTTCGCATTTCTAATCGTCATTTATCCGCGAAAGAGTTTTATTTTATGTTGTTATCATTCTCTCCTGTCTCTAGTTGTTATAAATATCCATGATGCGATCAGCAACCAACTTTGGTCAATTTTCATTGAAAATTTATCATATAGCAGTGATGCAAATTCTGTACATTTTCATTTACGTAAATGTGTTAGGAAATTTGCCAAAATTATTAAATTTCATTTGCGCAAATGTATTAATTTGTCTTTCTCCCAAACCTATCTATTTTTTTTTTTTTTTTTTACCATTTGAGCAAAAGTAAAATACCTGGTTTAAGTCAGGTAATGGTTTTTCATTCATTAGAAATATTATTTTTTAATATTTTTTTAATACATTTTGGGAGGTTGGGTATTTTTTTTTTCGCTCCAGATTAAAAAAAAATAATCTGCTAAAACACATTTATGTGATAACTTGTTTATATGTCCCATAAGATATTATAATCGTGCTTTGAAAATTTACTGTATGAAATAATGGTATATTACCCACAAAGAGTCAAAAGTACGCAAAATAAGCGCAAAAAGTGAGCAATTCCTGAATCATGTTAACTCACTTTTGAATCTTGTTGAGAAAGATATTATAAATAATTAATGATTAGAGAGCAATAAAATGTTAATGATGAATCTTGCACAAAAATTATAAAAAACGGAATAAAATATCAACCTTCTAATTGTGGCAGATTAAAAATTTCATTCTGAAAGTGTAACCTTTACCTCGATGTAAGTAGAACATATTTCATGTAAAGTGAACAATTTCTTTTATATAAAAAGATGTTCCACGTTTTTACATGGAAGCGTCACTTTACATCAAGGTTACATTCATTAATGATGAGAGCTACTTTTCACTCGCAAAATACCAGCGTAAACATTGCCTTCCTGATCATGTATTACATAACATATATTCGTTTCGGGTGGTTTTACATGATATTTTTGAATGGAGTCCTTCTCATTTCTGACATTGTTTGACCTGCAGCTGTGATTTTGAGAATCTTTTGTACTTACTGTTACTTAAAAGTTCAGTGGACATTGTCCCCATTTCGATTGCTTTTTTGTTTATACTACCCTACATATAATTTTCTGGTTGTTATCCTTTCATCTTCGTTGCATTTTTGCATGAAAAACGGGGCATTTTCAGCTCGCAATTTCTTTAACGCTACGATATTTTTCCAATTCAACTTCTTCAGAAATTTGTTTCGTCGTCAGATTAAGAGGAGAAATCCGGTTTTTCATTATTTTCAGCACTTCCGAAAATTACAATCATTGAAAAAAAATAAATGTGTAATTCCTATTCGTGTATGTGTCTATCTTCGCAGTAATCACAATTATTCCACCTTTATTGACACAGCATTCTCTCACTCAAACCGAAGAAGCTTAGGTCATCTATTTTTTTTTTTCTCGAATAGCGTAGAAAGAATGAAAAGGGTCAAAACCATTTCTTTTTTTTCTATCGGACATTTTTCTTCTTTATTTTTTGTTTTTTGGTCACTTTTTTTTTTTTTTTTTTTTTTGTATTTGTCATTGTGATCAAGATGCGCACATTCCTTACAAATTCATTAACTTTGTTTCGAGATTACCCGAAATGAAATCCAAGCGAACGACATGAAAACTACGCAAAGAGACGTAAAATGTATAAGTGTGTGTGGGGGGGGGGGAAGTTTGAAGGAAAGTCATGAGTAATGGAGGAGGTAACAGATAAAATACAAAATCGAACAAATTTTGAAAGCTCTTACCTAGAGGATCAAGTTGAAAAGGTTAAGCTTTTTGGGTGTGCATTTGCGATGGTAGTAAGTGCTGCGATAAACAAATATCTTAAGCACTAACCCTTCTCAATTCCCATCCTCTTTGCATGCATACTTTTCGTCACTGTAGTAACTACCCTTCCTGGAAAAAAAAAAAAAAAAAAAAAAAAAAAATTGGAAGCAGTAAAAAAGGAATGGATTAACAACATTTCCATTTCGTTCGGATTTAATGGTCTTGATTCTCGCTTTCACTATACGAGACAATGGGTTTTGTCTTAAAAAAAGTCCGTGCATTCATATATACGACGACGATTGTGGAGTGTCTGGAGAGCAACAATTGTCGACAGTGAAGTGCAAGCATTGAAAAGCACTTCAAATGGGACATTCGAATGTAAATTTGGTCAAATAGTAGAGGTGTGATACGTGGGATTACAAATGAAGAATAAATTCTCTCAAGGGAGAGAGAGGAGTTGTGGATAGTATAAAATCGATAAAATAAGTAAGTGAGAGCAAAATCCCAATTTTTTGACATCTTGTTGAACACAGTGCGAGTCCATTGAAATTGAACAACATAGCACGAAACATGTATAATATTGTTTGTGCATTCATATATCATGTACATTCTGGAGTTTGGGGTAAAAAATGTGTCTGAATTTTTGTGTGTGCGAGGGCGGATCTCAAAATCTTCGAGACTGAAAAATGTTGAAAGGAGTACGTGAATGTGTGGTTTCCGAGTGGGTGTAGTTCCATATATAAAGAATGCATTCCTACACGACCATCATTTATTTTAAGAGGACCAAAGTTGGACAAAATTTAGCAAAACAAAAAATTTTATTTTCTGAGTGTCCAGATAAGCTAAAATCTGGGACTCCGTAGTTCTCAACAAGTTTTACTACTATTCCTAACCATTAAAACCAATAATAATTTTATTATTGCCACATTCTCATATTTTGTATCACACCCTCCATCAATACCCACTCAGTATATTCAACATCTTGACCGTTGCACCCTAATACCCTTAATTTACTGTAGTCATAATTTTTTTTGTTTTATTTTTTAAAAGGTATTGATAAAGATAGAGGCTTTTATAAACATCAGAACTAACAAGCTCATTTATCAGTCGTACTGAAGTGGACTGAAAAACATGTTCGCCATTGTAAGAAGATTGATGCGAGTACTCTTGTAAAAAAAAGGTCTTGGAGAAAAATCGATATTATGTCCAGTCAGTTTTTAATGTAATTCGATTTATTGTTGTTTATGAATTGTCACTAGGTAGAACATACGATACTGAAGGTCACTCTGAGTCTGGAATCTTTCAATCATTGTTTAATTTACACTGCAGAAAGATGTTAAATTGATGGACTGTATCAAACAAATTCCTCAGGTAGCATCATATCTGTCACCTGATATCTAGAGTGAAATATTTTCTATCATGGCAAAAACGTCAAGAAAAAATTGTCTAGGATTAATTGTAACTCTGATGTACCATTTTCTACAGTAATTGTAGGTGACTCTTGTGATTGAAATAATGTTGAGGCGATTTCCATATTTGCATTATGTGCAAAATGGAGTAATCACTGAATCTCTTTTATCTATAGAAAATGCAGACTATCTGAAAGCTGAATACTATGCAGATTTGATTTTATGTATATTCAGTGAAAATGATATTGATGCAAAATGTCTTTTAAATCTATGTTATGATGGGGCAGCCTTTTTGAGTACCAGTAAAGGAGGAGTCCAGACATTAATTGAACCAAAATTGAATCATCCAATACCTTATTCATTAGCTTCATTTAATTGTACTTCGTGTTGTATCACAAGTACCAGAAGTACAGCAGTTTTCTGATTATTATCGAATAATCCACAAAGTATTCATTACTTTCAATTTTAAAAAATTTTACAATGGGTCAAAAACAACATGGTTAATGGAATAGCGATGGACAGGACACTTTAAGACAGCTCAAGTGATATGTGCTAATTAATCAAAGATGATTTCTATCCTGGAGACATTCTTGTCAGAAAATTCAAAAGAAAGAAATGGTGCAGAAATTGTGGTAGGTTGAGGTTTGCTGAATGTAATGAAAACTGATATGTTCACCTTCACTCTTTGTGCCATTCTCAAATTGTTACAAATCATGGCTCCTGCTGATCAAGTCTTACAAGCCAAAGAAAGTAGTTTAGCCCAAGCACTTCTAATTATTAAACCTGTGTACAACTGTGGTGAAAAATATCGTTCAGATACAAGTTTTCAAGAAGTTCTTAACAACCATCAAAGTTTACCTCCTCAATAAGCTGAACAGGAGGATAGTTCTACTTATTACACAGACTACACTGTTTCTATTAAATGAAAAATCATTACCAGCAGTAAACTGAAAAATGTTGTGGTCACTCAGAGTTCCGGTATTGGCAGCGATGATAATTTTCGATATTTATATTTTGAAATATTCGATATAGTTCTGATTGAATTTCATCCCTGATTTTTGGAACATAGTTTGCCTTTTACCTCAATTGATCGCATTTCTAATTTTCAGTTAGAAGATATAACGTAGGAAATTTTAGAAACAATCTCCAATCTGGGTATTACTATATCAACATTCGAAGAAATGAAATGTGTCAAATCGTACTTTGATGAAAATTGTATTAATTAAAAATGATTATTTAACTTATACATATACCGCCCAGTAAAAACACCACAATGATGTAAGATTAAGAATAGTTATGTGATTACAAACTGAATATATTATACAAATTGTTAAGTGCTGTGATGAAGCACTGAATCACAGATGATAAGTTACAGAACTGATAAACATATGAACGAAAATGGCTCATTATAGAACAAATGGAGTGTGATTTGATAATTAAGTGTTATAATCTCATAGCTGAGAAAGTTTCGAATGAGAGTCTGTGAGGATATTTCTATATAATTTCAAATTATCTCATAATTGTATCATATTTATTCTCATATTCCATAAATTCATTTCAATTATACTTCCGTATGTTTTCCTTTATGAACTATTACCTCATTTAGTCCAGTCTGAACTTGTCCTGCGACATCACCATTTCCTCTAACTGTTTGTTAATGAACCCTTGTCAATGATATCATCTATTCCCTAGAATAAATTTCCTTAATATGTAAATGTTATATTCCTCTCAAATTCTTATATACACTCAATTTAGATCATCAATTCGTGTTCTCATTTGCTAAATCATTATAACGTATATTTCTTCTAACTAATTAGAAATTACTCCCATGACACAATATTTAAAATCACTCGAACTAACTCTCTTAGTCCTGAACTTGACCTATTCTGTATATTCATTCCTTTATTCTCACTCATATACTCAGTAACACTTGTATTTTAATATAATATTCATCATTATAAAAATTTAACTGTGTCGTGTATCGATGTTATAACATTTACACCATTGCAGAATATTTTTGCATTCAACTGTGAAAGATTTGATTTCTAATTTGAATTGTTTGATCATTTTTTTTTTCCCCATTTGACTCTAACACAAAATTTTATTTATGGTTCAAGAAAAAAAAATTGCATCTTTAAAAAATATGTACTAACGTACCTAGCTTATTTGAGTCTTCAAGCTACAAGAAAAAATTAAATTTTTTTGTTGTAAATATTGTTAGAAACATTTTCCAATTTCCAAGCAGTAAAAAACAAATATAAAAATAATGCTTTTTCTAGATTACTCACACCCAATAACACTGATTACTTCTCTTTGTTGTATTCATCATTTCTGAAATTTGATTACAGTGTATTTCTTCACGAGAAATTAGTTTTTTTTATATATATATAATATTTATAAAACTTCATGAAGAACGAGAGGCAAAAATTATAATTTCAGTAAATTTTTTGTCTCCTATTTTGAATAGCTAAAGATTGAAAAAGGAGGAGAATGGAAGCAAAGTTAAAACGAAGAAAAAAATTGCTTTCATATTTTCTAAATGGCTTTTTTAGAGTATTAATATTTTTTCCTTCTTTTTCTTTTCTTTTTCTGTCTTTCTTAGGGTGCTTTTTTTCTGTCCTTTTTTATCATTTCTTCAAGTATATACCGAGGACATCTGTACAAATGAAAATGTCTCCCAAGAGAGATTGATTCGTTCTCATTTTAAATTCAACATTTTACTCAGTCTACGACGTAAAATTATGTATTTGCGATTTACATGGAACAATGCTCGAAATAGGCCAGGCTAATTTTACAAAAATAATACTTTTAAAAGATATTCTACAGAAAATTGTAATAAACCAAGGAACACAATTTAAATCCGGTACTACGTTCCATGCCATTACGGTTTCATTTTCTTTCGCCACATTTTTCATTCGCATTTTAATAGAAGAAAAAAAAGGGTGGAAGAGAGAAAAGAAAAAGGATAAAAAATGTACGAAGCTAAGAAATTCAAAATTTTAATAACGAGTATTTTTGTTTAAGGGCATATTTTTTTTTCTGTAGCTAATATTCTCATTACGTGTTCAGTGCACATCCATCGTAGGAAATGGAAATTTAGAAAAGTGTTCGTTGTCGAGGTTATTTTTGATTTCAGACGGACATGTTTTTTAAGGCGATTTATATTGAAGATGATGTAATTCGATATTTTTCGAGTGTCAGCTTTCGTAATGTTATTTTTGTCATTCCAGCGTGTCTCATTAAAAATGAGATGAATATTCGTTTAAAAGATATTACTACTGTTACTGAAACTATAATTGGGCCTGATGAATCAATTAAACGGGATTAAAGTTTCTTTTGAGGCAGTTTTCCAGAATGATTGAGGTTTTCCTTGTCAGTATTTGCCAGGAAATTATTGTTTCTATTGTAACTACTGAAACGAGGAACTTCGTTCCAACCAGAGAATTGTTTTTCCATACCTCGTAAAAATTTTGGGCTTACTTATGAGAATGTGGCCAAAATTAATGCTTAGCGATGCTACAGTCGAATGCGAAGTTAATTTTTCCTGTCAGTTCGTAAGTTGATTTAAACAATCTTGGCAAACAATTTACTTCAGGAATTACTGGACCAGTTATATTGAAGCTTGTCTTATTTAAAAGGCTTTCAGATGTAGGTTTGCAGAATCTAATTTAAAAACAGAAAAACTGGCTGAAAGAATGAAAGCAAGGGTTGAAAAAGTAAAGGCACTCACGGACTATATGGAAGACTGATTTATGGCTAAATAACATTGTTTTTCAGTGATGTTGCTGTAAAGTATTTTTTTATTTTTTTTTTTTAGATTGTTCTAAAGTAGAGGAGATTATCTAATTGAAAAAAAAAAACAAAAAAACAAAAAAACAAAATGGATAAAAGATTAGAAATAAAGGCAAAAAAAGTAAAGGTTCTCGTAGACTGAAGATTCATGTACGATTCTTCAATAAACAACCTAACAACATTGTTTTTCAGTTTCATAGCTTTGTTTGACATGGTAAGAAAGAGTGGACTTAAAAACCTTTAGAGGGTTTATTCCTACTACGATGACTGAATGCACCAATAAAAAAGAATGTGACTTTAAGGTTAATGGAATGGATTCTCAAAGAATTTTTAGGTCTTCTTTTTTGTCCTTTGAAAACAGCTATTCTTATCAATGTTTTTTTAATATGGGATAATAGGAGAGGAAAAACTAACAGAAAAAAATGAGTGGATGAATGGATAAAAAGCCAGAGAAAAGTAAATGCACTTGTAGAAATGGCCATACATTATCCTATTTGATATACATTCTCCTGTTATAGTTGGTGGTAAAATGGCTGTGAAGTTAAGTTCACCACTTTTAGCTAGCAAGTATTTAGTTACCAGATTTGATTCCCCAAACTGACAATATTTATATCTGCTGATCCTTAACTTGTGCTGGACACATACAAACCTGAGTGGTGCACGATGGAATTTACAACTCCCCTTCCTAACTTAAGTTGCAGATAGTATGGCTCTTTAATAGCAGGTATGTGCATGAAGGTGATAAAAGATGAGTTGCCATCTTTTGTTATTTATTTTTTCATGAATTTTACATTGTTTAGTATTACTATATATCTAATAATACAAAATGGTGGTTCATTTCTTATCACCCTCATGCGCATACCTGCTAGTAAAGAGCCTTACTGATAGATGGGACCCTATATAGTGGGAATATAATCCATATACGTAGAGTAAGCCTGTGTGTATATGTGTAAGAGGGGTTTGTTGCTCCTCTCATCCTCCCTCAGTATTTAATTATGCATAATGTTCAACTCAGGTTGAGTCTTTCTAGGGGGGAATATGTGGGAACTGCCATATCTTGTTCCATACAAAATACATTTGCCAGTTATAGCTGACAATATAATGGCCATATGGTTAAGTTCACTGATTAAAATTGGCAAATATATAGGTAGCAGGTTTGATTCCCCAAACAGACAATACCTACAGCACTTACAGAGTAAGATTTCATGTGGGACAAAATAATTTTTGAATAATTTAGATTTTTTTACAGTGACATAGTTGTAAAGATTTTTTGGGCAGAGGAGAGAAGGAAAGAGGATTCTAATTTTCTGATATCAAAATGATTGTGGAGTATAAATGGGGACAAAAACAGTAAAGGACTCTCGTAGACTGAGGATTCATATGTGAGAAATTTATTCTTTTTAGTAATGTTTTTCTTTACTGACATAGTTCTAAAGTTGTTCTTTAGCAGGGGTTGAGGAGGAGGAAAAAATATGATTTAAAAATTAAAATTAAAAACTAATGTAGGAGTAACAGGAAAGGTAAACAAAAACACCCATAAAACTGAATATTAATTCATGTGTGAGAAACTTATTCTTGTCTAGCTGCCCTTCCAACCAGCTTCACTTGGCTTAATCACAGGGATAGGAGTAGGGGGCTATTTCATCAATAATTCTACTTTTTTTTCCTTTTTTATTTTCTTATAAATAAGTATAAAATTGTAACGCATATAATCTTATGCAAATTCAAAGCTGAAATTAAGGTATTTGCACTTCAATAATGGGAATAATTTTTTTCAGATTTATTTAGATGTCATTCTCATTTGTCTTCAAATAAACAAAAAAAATAAAAATAAAATAAATAAATAATCTTCAGTATTCAATAATTTAAACTGAAACCAAATCAAAGTACCCATTATCACCTCTTCAACTTCAGCCAATATGGAATGTTGGTCTTTCTCTTGCCTCAATGATCACTCATTTGCAGAGTCCTCTACTTCCATTTAAAATTAGGAACTATAAAAAATCCCCATACCAAAATACTACAAACATTAGAGAAATTATTCGCCATCACATTCTACCCAACAGTTTTTTTAATTTGAAGAGAAATTCTAAACTCCAAATTGCAGTATTACAGTGAAAGAGAGGGAGAGAAAAAGATAGTGAAAGAGGAGATGGAGATAGAAATATTGTTTCCTTTTCCATTTCTCTTTTGCTCCATCCTTCTTTAATCCTTCAACTGATGACAGTTGAAATAATGAAAATAATGAAAAATATACATATTTTACAGTACTGCTCAGGTTATAATGAATGGATCATAATAATGGGTAGCCTATTTTATTCATAAGAAAATGAGCTTGGTGATGATAAAAGAATAAAACAAATTAGTTCAGTAGTTTTAAGGACTGCCCATAATACTCATACTTACTTTACACTTTTGTATATTAGCACAGATAAACAATGTTTGTTTTCATTTCCAGTGATTTTAGTTGCAAATATGAGAAGGTGAGGGGGAAAATTTTAAAAAGAGGTTGGAGATGGTCTTCTCATTAATGAGTCATAAAAATGCTTCACAAACACACCCGGGGTTTGCTTTTGGGGACTACAGTGTGTGTGACTATTTTTAGTTCTTTTAATTTTCTGCAGTAGTGAAGAAGTATATGAGTTAAAAATTAATATGAATAAAGTTTGAAACAAAAACAGGTCTTACACAATTTTTTATTGCTGTTATATACACTGACATACAGGGTGGTAATGAAGGATTTTTTTGCAAAATTCTAATAATCTACATTATTATCTATTTAAGAAGCTGAAAAGAAAATAAAAGACATAAATATGGCTAAAGAAATTGGAATCCTGACATATCCCATCAGTGCGTCATATTTGGAGATTATGTGAGAATGATGTCCCTAATTATGGAAATGTACATTCAAAAAAATAATGAAAAAAATTGTACATTCATTTTCAGTTTTGCTGTAAGAAAATAATGCAGATTATTATGATTTTTAAAAACATGTACAGTACCTACCATACCATACCTGCTTTCTCATCATCTCAGTTCCTGTGATGGTTTTGAAAACAATGCGTGCAAATTCTTTTGTATCAAAGTTTATTTAAATTAATTAATTTTGTACCGAAGTACTGTATATTGTTTGAGGCTTAGCCAATGTGGAAAATTGAAAAAACTAAAAATAGTCATATAATCATGTAGCTCATTATGGCAGAAATGGGTAGTTGACGTATTTTTATCACTGATTGGAAGGGCCCACCAAACTTATTTCATCCATAAAACCCTTTGTACTTATTATCATTTCAATCAAGTTGGTATAGATAACCTACAAAACTGCTGGCAATCATTAGGTTGTCTAGTAATCTTTTAATGTAGCTAAGAAAAATTTGAAAAATCTGTAGCAATGCTGCTGTGTGCTAATCATCTAACCAACCAATCAAAATTTTTTGTAGTATTGTTGTATCCAAATGGGGCTGGCTTCGTGTATAAGGAATTCACTCACACTAGAAATACAATATTTTTTAAGAGGCCAAAAATTGGACCAAAATTTTGTAAAAACAAAAAATACATTTCATTTTTTCAGTGTCCAGATAAATAAAAATCCAGGACTCTACAGTCCTCACAGGTTTTTTTACTGTTCCCAACCATTGCAACCAATTATTATATTTACACCACTACTACATTCTCTTATTTGCCACACACCTTTCTTCACTACACACTCATCCTATTCAACACCTCAACCCATTATTAAAATATTAGCAAACTAAGATTAAAAATTTACAATTACCCATTAAAATTTAATTTTAATAAACCAAGAAATAATTATTGTTACAACTCTTATCTTAAGCTGACTCCAGAACATAAACACTATTTGTGAGTTTTCTATAAAAAAAAATTACCACTTAAAATTTTTTTCACTCGCTTCACACGCCAAATTCCATTTACATTTTTGGGCATGGTGTTGGTGATTTAATTTTATTACTTGTGCTTCCTCATAGATCTAGGCAGATTATGATCATCAATTAGGATAATTTTTATACTGATAATAGATTATCTACATAAATGTGTCTGCTGTTATGCCAGAAATGTGGTTAGTTTTTTTCTTCACATTTTCCTAACTCCCCCTTAAAATAAAAGACAAAAAAAAAAAATGTTCCGCAGTCTGTGGATACGTAGGTACAAGGTGTCCTTAAGCACAAGTACCTGCCACACATGTATTCAGCTTGTACCTAGCACTCCTTGGTTAGCATGTTTGGTTCAGTCAGGATGCGAAAATCCTTTAAATGAATAATTCTATAACCCCAACAAATAAATGCTATATAATGGATTTGGGTACTTACCTTTTGGCGGATTAATTTTGATTCCCGATCTGTACAGTGATTCTTCATTGTACCAGTCTCTATTGCGTAACAATGTTCTTACACTAAACACGATTATTAACACTGAAAAGAGTACCCTGAAGTGTTTGATGTTGACGCGTCGCTCAAGTATTTCATGGGCAAAGGCCACAAAAAAGCAGTAACCCACGCTGGGTATGTACAGCACACGTTCGGCCACCACAAAACCAACGTAGAAAAATAAATTTGTCGCTGGCAAAAATGGCAGTACCAGCAGCGACAAGCAAATCGCATATACCTCAAATGTGTGTCGACCACTCGGATCACGCCACACGCGACAATCGCAACGTGATGCCATCATCGGGGTTGTTATTTTCTCTGCCACTGTGGCTGTTGTAGCAGGCACTGTAGCAACTGCGATGCTGCCATTTGTAATACGACCGTTGGTGTAGCCATTTGTAGTACGGCCGTTGCTGTAGCCATTTGTATTATGGCCATTTGTTGTGCTCTGGCCATTTTTGTAGCCATTTTTACTACCAAGAGCATTTCTTACACCAGTGTGGGTTTTGTTGGTGATGACAACGCGTCGCAATCGACGCAGCCAACAGCATTTGCAAAGCGATTTGTTGCTGCTACTACTGGTGATGTTGTTGCCACTGCTGCGTTCTTTGAGGATGTGATGGGCGCACTTTTTTGCAAAATTAAAGGCTGTTGTGTAGAAGAGCACAGTTAGTGCATTTCGCGCATCAAAGATGCTGGTTACACGTGGTATTGCATCCATCGACCAATCAAAACTCAGTTTTAGGGGATAGGCAAGCAGCAGAAAGTTGAATACTGGCAGATAAAGGAAGGTGAGGGTTCGCGTGACTAGGCTGCGTTCTTTGGCAGTTGGATTATCAGATGAGGCGAAGGTTGGCACTGGGTAGCTGGCGGTGATGTGGAACCGGAAAATGAGCAGCACACAAAAGGTGGTGGTGAGCACGAATAGGCTGCGGTACAACTGGTGTCGCTGGAACAGAGAAACATACCAAAAACGAAGGAAGGTAAGTTTTTTCCTGTAAAAATGGCTCAACAGGAGGGCCTGAGGGTTGATTGAGAATGTAGATAAGTATGTAAGGAGGCTGTGGTAAGACTAGAAGTAGTAATGAGCAAGAGCATGGCTATGGCCCAGACCACTGTGCACAGTAGTCCTGGTCTTACTATGGTAGAGTCGTCTTTTTCTTGTTCTCGATCTACCGTCAATACACTTATTCAATAATGTTCTTGGTTTTTCTGAACCTAGTTTTGGTCTTAGTTTCGTTGTTCCTAAGCATGGACTTGGTATTTGTCCATCATCAACGCACTTTGTAGGTGCTGATTTTGGTTTTGTGGAGTGTAGTCTCCATCTTACTTTTATTGTTTCAAGTCTCTTTTTTGGTCTTAGTTTATCATCAATACCCTTACTGTAATATTTAGATGCTTATCTCATGTTTTCAGAGTTTAATCTATTCGTATTCTTGCTGTTGCTAATCTCAGTTTTGCTCTATCATCATTTACAGTTACTAATTGGCCATTGTGTCGCTATTTCAAGTTTTGGTTTTCTTATTTGAAAGCCTTCTGGCATTACTGATGACTGAATTGAATTTACCATTCGTGTCATTCCAAAATATTCAAGAAATTTGAAACGCTGAGGAAGTGTATATTATTTTAGCAAGATTACAAGTTTTTTTTAGTTTCTTCATGATTTTTCTCAAGTTTTCTTTTTCTTGAAAAGTACAAGTCGAGATACATTTTGCTCATCATTTGGGAAAATGTTTATGTAAATTGAATCATCTTGCTCAGTCAAGAAAGTTCAATTTTCTACTTAAGTTTTGTAGTTCATTTGCATTTTGAGGTAGTATACTTAGTAGAGTATCAACTGATTTTCAGAGGAAGCTAAAAAACCCATAGATTGAAATTTCGTTGAAGGAAGTGAATTGTGGAGTGATCAAAAATATATTTTTGGACTATAATGTAGTGATGTCATTGTGGAATTAGTTTTTTCATTTCATAAAAACAAAGTTGAAATTGGTATTAATGAAATCTAAAAGGAAAAAATAAATTACGAATAATAACTATCTCTCTTAAAAATTTCAGGTTTATCCGTTTTGTAGTTTTTTCAAAACTGTGAACATACAATTTTAGGCAATACATACATACATAGGTAGGCTATATACATGAAAAAAAAAAAAAAAAAGGTAAAAATGGGAAAATGGTATGTCCCAATCGTTTTCTTTTTTCATAAAATGAATGATTTTCATCATCCCCATTCTTGAACTTTTTTTGAGGTCAATTTTAAACGGGTAAAAATGATATAAAAAATAATATGTACATGTAATAAAACTTTTATTTGACTGAATATACTTTAACACTGAAAAATGCAAATTCTTTGGGCTTTTATCTTTTAAGAATTTTGTTCAGATTTTCTCCAGGTGTTGTGGGACTTGATATATTAACTCTGTAGTCCTTGCTGAATTTTCCAATGTTAATAGGATGCACATTTCTCTATGAAAGTCTTCTCAGTTTTCAAAATGAGGTTGAAAAAAAACTAAACGTTTATATGTGTTTGTTCTTTTGTATCTTAGTGGACCATTTTGAGTGCAGCTCTTAATTAACCAATCTGAAAAATGTTTTCATAGCCTTGTTTCTCTCGTTGAAAATTATTGAATTATATTAATTTTCTCGCACACTCAAAAGCTCTTTCTTTGTTGAATTTTAATTTTAAGAATGCTATTGTAATACCTTCTATTCGAATGCAACAATCTGTCGTTCATTGAGATTATTAACCATACTAACTTGTATGAAATCAAGTTGAAAAACCATTTTTTATAATTCTGGTTGCATTACATTGTTATACAAATGATAACAAATTTTTTCCATTGTAAAAACCTTAGTTGAGCAGAAAGAACAAAAAGAAAAGAATGAAGAAAAATGGAAAAAGGGAAAGGAAGTATCTTGGTGGAAAAAAAAGTGAGGTTAAAAAAAAGAGGATAAACTGTTGCTGCAGAAAATCGACCCTAATCTATTTATGTATGGTCGTAAAATGGAGGAAAAAAATGAGAAAAATACATACACACCAACACAAAACCAAGAATACTGGTCTATACGAGGGCTAGAAGCATTTTTACTGTTCAAAAAGAACAAATATATATACTATTAAATACATTGCCCCTACGTACCCTCTTCAAAAGAGGACACGCTATTAACCTATTTAATTACCCTTTTTCTATTTAAGAGGGTGAATGCAGAGAAAAAAAAGTGATGAAGATGGCGCTTACGAAAATGATCTACTTAAAAGCTTTTTTTAGCTTCCGTTAACCACAAAATGAATTTTTCCAGGTTTTTTTTCTCTCTCGCTTTTAAGGGAAGCTTCTTCTCTAATTTTGATAGGAGGATGCTTCAATGTTGATGCGTATGTTTTTTTTTCTCTTCAAATTGCGCACACAAAATACGCACACAAGATTATACAACATGAGGACAATTTTTAAGGACAATAAATCCTCACTGCTGTCCTAACGTATAGGATTGGAGACAAGGTGAGGTCTATGAACTTTCATTGGAAAATTTCAGCTTATTCTAATGTTGGTGATGAGTAAAACTGATTTTGGTCATGCAGAAAGTATGACTTCAAAATTGAGGCATAGACTAAAATTTGGACTAAGACCAATATCATACTTACAGCAGCATGATCAAATGAAAAACCAAAAATCTTAACTCGACTGTGTAGTTCCAAGATGAAGCTGAAATGCATACCTTCAGAAAAATTATGAAGAAATTGTGATGTGTTAGCAATTTGCTTCTTAATATTTTGCTATATTTAGTGTTCAGTTTCTTTATGTTTCTCTGTTTGAATTATTCTACGTACATTTATGTTCAGTTTATATTCTAGTTTACTCTGGAAGGACATCATGGTGAGTTCAATATACCATCATTACTAGTAAAAATTTTGTAGAGCGAACGAAGATTAAATTCTGACTAAAGAGTATTGATTTAAGACCCAGACTTAGACTACCATGGTCTTTGTCCTATTTTGACCATCACTATTTTCATGAGATCTTATACCCTATAGTACATGCCTATATTTATCAGTGCTGTCCAATACCAACACTACATGAAGGAAGAAACCTACAATGTGAGATCAGTAGTACCTGTGTGTGCAGCTTATGCAATATGTTTGTTGGAAACATTGCATATGTTTTCTCTCAGACCCTCGGGGCTTGGTAGCACAATGATATGTATGTTATATTTTATTGATTGATAAAAAAAATAATGCGACTATTCGATTATCTACACGAATAGTTTTAGTTTAGTGTTCATGTAATTCCTCAGGTTAATTTTTAGAATTTATGGTTAAATGTTCTGACGCAAGTCATACAATAGTTGCAATTTCTTGTACAAATAAGATGTCATGTTCCACAATTGCTGTAAATGTTATGCATAGGTGTGAAACTGCAAGAAGGATGATTTGTCTGATGTGTTGGAACCTTAAATGCTCATTTCATTTTGTTTCGTAACTCTCAGACCATGGCTCATGTTTGGGTACGAAAATGTAACGATGTTACAACTACTATTCTTCATATTAAGTGCAAAAATTGCACTTTAGCCTGAATGCAAGAACAATGCTCTAATATCAACGGTGATTTAATAATTATTTATTTTGATAAAGTTATATCAGTATAATTATGTTTGTGTATTGATATAATTGATATTGGATAAAATGTAAAAGTTTCATTCTTACATTCGACCTTTTTACTGACATCAAATTTTTACAGTCACGAAGATGGTAAAAGAATATTCTAATTCCGTAGTACTTTTTACCACATTCTGTGAAGTTGTCGGCAGAAAATGGCTTAAAAACAAGGTTGTTGTTTGGATTTAGACATTGATTCTAACCCCTACGATATTCTCGAGTGTCGCTTCTTAATTAATATGAGTGTATATTCAGCTAAAATCTTCTGAGGTAGGAGTGGTCTTTGGTTCTCTCAAAGTTTTAAAGAAAAAATTTTCAAGCACTTTGATCATTGTAAAGTATATTAAATCATTTTTCAAAACTGACAAAAAGACCATAAAAAAAAAATCCTTTCATAACTCGGAGGATTATTCCACTGTGACCCATCGCTGGATAACATCTTTTTAATTTTATTCATCTCTATAATATATAACTTTGTATTGCATATTAACGTTTATTCGGTTTTCTCCAAAACACATAAATCTTGTTTTCAGGATACAACTATGGAGAATGAGTGTTTGATTTAGACAGTGTGTATAGCGTGTGCAAAAATGGTAGAAAAAGTATGAATTTCTCTCTTTTTAGGTCATACATACATTTGCAAATTCGTTTTTTTTTTTTTTTTTTTTTTTTTAGGAAAGAGTACAATATATTACACAAGCATGAATAAGATCCGCGTGGAAACTAATAAAAAATTGCAATAATATTGGGTATTCGAGTTCAATTCAAAATTTTCACGTTAATTCTAAAAGTTATACTGGCAGCATTTTGAATTTTCTATCGACTTGGGAGATAAATGTGGTTGAGTTAGTGGAATAAAAATTACATTTTATTAGTAGTGTCAAAAACTCGGGACCCGAACTCCAACAAACCAAATTATTATTCTCCAGTTACAAATAGCAATAGTTAGAATATTGCAATACTGAATCGCTTTATATTCAACAAGAAAAGAGAAACTGTATTAATGATCAGGAGTGCCAAAAAAAAAATCAACTTGTTCATGTAAATAGTGTTAAAATTCATTGGCAAAAAGTTATGAGATTTTGAATAAATTCGTTTCAATTCGTTTAAAAGAGTCTTATTTTGGTTTCTTCAAAGTCTGCTTAGGTACTTTAGCGTATTCTAGCAATGCTATAGTAAGTAATTGGCAAATTCTTGACATCTTTTGAATTAGATTTTCAATTTTATTATAAACTAATCAAGTTGCTTAGAATGCAATATTAATAATATATGAGCCCATGGGCGTAAGTTGGTTTTTCTCCATTGATAGTGAATTTGCAATTGCAGTCGTCAATAGGAACTGAAAATTTTTTAGAATCGTGTCATGTGTATTTTTTTAGAGGCAGAAATTCCGTCTATAAGAAGTGGTAGAGCATCAGAAATACCGTTTCATTTTTGGATCCTAGGAAGAAGTCTTGTTTTTGTATCATTGGGAGTTATGCATCAAGTTTTTTCATTTATTTCTCTAAATGGAAATTCAACTTTTTTCCCCGAATATTCGAATAATTTATATAATAGTGAGTTACATCTGCTAATGACAGAAAATCACTGGGTACTGCAAAAATATGTTCTTTTAGAAAAGACATTAGTGTGTCTCATGTCTTAATTCATTTTGAAATTTGTAATTTTCGACTAGCATGACTATTTGGGAATAACTGTAACTTTTTCTAGTTTACATTAATGCTGTTTTACACTAATAATGATATTAGTCTCACACTTGTCAGCTATTTTTTGGTTGAGTGAGGAAGATTTTTAGGAAATGATGTTTGTTTTGCAATTATTCTTTTAGAATTCTTTGTGATCATAAATATACTCGTAGCACAGCCACACAGTCAATAACTTATGTGTATCCGACATTATGATATCATTACGTGAATGATGTTTATAGTGTAAACTTCTTTGCACTATTGAATTTGGTCTCCAGATTGCGTAGTTTGCACGGGTAACCTCCTTGTGGATAACCTTTGGTTCTCAAATTTACTATTGGAGGCAATGGTGTAGAGGTTGTGTTGTTTTTTTTTGAATGAGTGTTTGTTCATCTAATTGGAAACTGGCAATCATAGGGAATAGAATGAATAACCGCTGAATATATTTTTAAACAGCTGGCTACAGTTGTGAGTTATTTTTTGAGATATTTTCTAGACCTTATATAGTGGGTGATTAGATGTGATGTAACTTGTTTTATACAAAAAATAAATTTCTTTTTGTTATTCTCATATTTTTATAAAATTAAAAGACATAATTATTATGTCAGTTCCATCCGTAATTAATTTGAAAGGTAAAAAGTACTAGGTCACTGAAAAACAGAGTAATGTTTGTTCCCTCATTCAGTTTGGATTTGGATCGCTGATGATGAAACTTTGCTGTGATTTCTAGTTGGTATAATCCCTTATTATTGTGTTAATATATTTTCCAAACTTCTATATTCTAATTTGATAGTGAAAAGTTAAAAAATCTTAATGTATGGCTGAAACCATTGTGTGATGGCAATTAGGTTGATTAATAAATTTGATAAACTCATAAAATAACTGGACCAAAATTACCGCACATTTATATTTGACTTCCAGGGATTGAGAAACGAAAACAGAAACCAATTTTTTTGGAAACAGAAGTTATATTTTTTATCTCTGGAAACCAAAATAAATTGAAAGAGCAAAACTCTGAATTGGAAACAATTAAGCAATTATACTCAAGATCAATGACGAAATGTAATTGAAAGTGAATGATGAATCATTTCCGTTTCTCTCCTGATTATAATTTTTGATCTGGGAGAAAAAATTTGAAAAAATATCAATACCTATATCGATATTTGAACAAGGTTCGTAAGATTTTAAATCAAGGAAAATTTTTTTTATATGGAAATGGAAATGGAATCCAATAGGGAAACTGAATGAAAAATTTTGGTGACATCAAGGAATGTAATGGAAATGGAAACCAAAATGATAGAAATGGAAACAAAAAATAAAGAACATTACGATAAAATTCAAGTAGCAATTATAATATTAATTTAAAGTATATTGTCAGTTTGGCTATTGAGCCCCTTAACGTTGCATGGTTACAGAAAAAGTGATTAGTGCACAAAATCAATGTTCGAATTATCGTGTGGATTATTATAAAGCCGGTCCCACACGGCACGTGTATTTGACGAATGTTATTCGGCGAATATTTGGCCCAAACATTTGCCTCGCTGCTTTGTGGCTCCTACACTACACTACAAATATACAAACTTCACGATTCACAAATATTTGTTCACATGAAAGCATTCAATTACGTACGACAAATATTTGTCATCCCTTTGACTGGTGCATTATTTACCGACAACTGCTGGAACCTGGACAAATGTTTGCTGAATGTTTGGCAATGCCAAACATTCGCATTGGCATTTCTCCTACATGGTGTGTGAATGCAGACAAATGTCGAATGTTTGCCGAATACTTGCGTCATGTGGGACTGGCTTAATATAGGTATGAGTAATTAGAACTAATACGGTCCAGTCAGAATGAGAGAATATGTTGTGATTTGCTGACATGCGATAAATAGTTTGGTGTAGAAAATTCGTTTTGTCAAATATTTAGAAATGTATTGTTCTGGTCTTATTAGAAAGAGATAGCGATGTTTGTGTGAGATTATCCGATGAGTGTGTGTGTTTGAGAGAGAGTGAGTGAGAGAGATTGGAATGTGATGGAGATATATGGTGTGACATTATATGGGCTTATATTATGGCTATGAACTGTAACATGTTCAGTGCACTGATTGTAATGATATATAAGGTGGATGGTTATGAGGGGTGTAGCTATACATTTATTGATTCGAATTATACGAAGGGAAATATATGGTTCCAGATTCTGTACTTCGATTCAATCCACCTCCCTCATAAACAATTGGTTAGGATAACCATTATTTCGTGCTTGTCAATCTGCTTTGTTTAGAAAAACCATTACGCCCGAAAATGGGGCAGCAGAAAAATACCGCTGAAATCGAAGGAGAAACATCTTGTGTCTAGATGACTAAGACTTTGACCATGTTACTTTCAAATCAGACTTACCATTTCCTGGAAACGATTACACCTTAAGAAGAGAATGGAATAGTAAAACAAGGGCGTCAGATTTTCCTTACATCTCTACTGTTTGAATCTCCGAAACACTTGTAAAAATATCGAACATACAAACTAAAACCAAAAACTGCTTAAATATGCTGAATCGCAAGAAAACGAGTATATTTTAATTTTCATTGTGGAATTTTTGTGTGTAATCAGGCAGCATTTAGTTACTACTCACTCTTATATATTACTGGCAATGCCAAACAAACGCATTTATTTTTTGAAATGTAGAAACGTTAATATGAATTATACATAAAATGTGAGCCATTAAATGGTTGAAAAACATCATCGACGTCGTCAATTTTGTTTTTTCACAAACTAATGAATGTTAGTCTCGAGTATTCGTTTAAATTTTTTGCTGTAGAAAGGATTGTCTGAGAAAGTGTGCGTATGTGTGTCTATATGTATGTATGTATGCATGTATGCATGTATGTATGTACGTACCTATGTACGTATGTACGTACGTATATACGTATGTACGTGTGTATATATGTATATATGTATGTGTGTGTATGTATGTATGTATATATATATATATATATAACATAATCGTACGTGATGAAAAACTTTCGGTTAAAGTATAAATTTTTCTCTAGAAACACGTATTTACAGTCGTGTTTATTTCGCAAACAGACGTTTCATTGAACATGTAAATACTCTACTACCTACGTTACAAAAGTTGACGTGTATCTTACAACTCTTATACCATTCTCACGTATCTACGTATAAATAAATTTATAATATCTTTTTGTACCATACATTTTTTCGACTCTCTGCCACTACAGCTTCTTGCGTTAGCAAAAATTTCAAAATTATCTCAAAGAAGCACTTAGAGACTAATGTATAAACTTATTTTCGGTACTTCTTACTTTTTTTTTTTTTTTTTGAAAACGTCTAAATCTGACAACTTTTGAATTCACCTTATTCTTTCTTCTTCCACCTTGTCTGCTTTTTTTTCCCTCATATTTTCATGATAGGTATGTGCTAGATACACGAAATAAGACGTCAAAGTTGAAGCAAGTTGGAAAATTGCCAGACGTTTCGAAATTTTTCACTTGCCAGAACAAGGTCTGAGAAGACAAAAAAGATAAATAGTTCCAGTTTTTCCAGCAATTCCATATTATAATGAATAGGGCTATGAGAATATGCATTAATAATTGAAAAATATGACCAAATAACAGGAAAATATGCAAAAATATGCATTAATAGTCATTATACTATCTAGGGAAAAAAAACCAATTTTGAATGCTTGAGATTACCAAAAAGTGATTCGAATTTGTGGGTGTCTGGATAGTGTCCATGGTAGATTTTCGACTTTAATAACAGAACGTAACACTATGAGTTCTCACTTTTCGCTGCACGAAATAAGACGCATGTGCAACAAATTATTTACTAAATGCATCACAGTAGGAGGAAGCAGATTTATATGATAGATGATTTTAATCAGATTCCGAGTCACAGTTGTAGGTATTCAGTCGGTCCGAGGATTCAAAAGTGCCGTCATTTACATCTCCAAGACCCGTCGTCATGTAAAAACAAAGAACCGCCCAAATTTTTTCCCGGAATTACCTCGCTCATCTCAATCAAATTATTTCGCTGTATTAATTTCATAATCTTATCGATATTAATTTCATAACGTTACTGGTCTCTGAGAAAAATTAATGTAATTTTCCTGTTTAAAACCCTTCAGTTTCTATATACAAATATCATGTCAGAGAATTTCTTCTAGTTCATCCTTACCAATGTAGTTTCACTTCTAAGTGAATGAATGTACTTCTTTATTACACAGTGTATATCTATGATGTGGGGACAATAATAGTATGAGGTACAGAGGCTTGGACCCCTTGACGACAGTCACCGCCCAAATGCTGGCATATTTTGTCTCTATGGCGTTAAACAAAATAACACTTGTATGTTTGTATGTTCATACCTGTATATACATACAGGTAAGGTACATTATACAGGCTGTGACGAATTACCTGATAACAATCTGAGTGATTTCATGGACTGGCACCAAACGCGCTGCGTTGTTTCTTATCATCTTACAAAGACAAGAAATGACGTAAACTATGAAATAATACCATATGTATATATATGTACGTGTGTCTGTGTGAATGTGCCAAATTCAGTATATAAGTTTACAAAACTGGCTACAAAATTACCAGTTTTTGCCTTGGCTTCGGCTCTCCCGTACTTAAATGTATGAATTGGCAAAACAGGCAAAGCTGTAGATTTCCTTCTACATGTGAATATCTCTCATAGCAAGGTATTCCACATATGATATTAATATACGATGTGGTGCATTTCACTCACTGATTCTATTAATAAAGGCAAGGGTGAACCTAATGGTATATCATAAGAAATACCACTCCATGATATGTATACCGGGTGTTTCCAATCAAACCGCAACATAGCAGCCCTAATGTAAAAATTGGCATGTTGAGGTTTAATTTGACACACCTGTAGTACTGTATGCATTTCGGAAAGGTGTGTTCAATCAAAACGCAACATTCGAATACTCAATGTCTCAAATTACGCATTCGTATCAGCAAGATAAGAATACAAATACCTATGTTATCGAGGAAAAATACGACTACAAAAAGAGAATACCCAATCCTGTAACTGTTTAATGCGATAGTTTGAAGTGCTTGCATCGGAAAAAACGTGTTTAAATTCGAGTTTTAAAAATGGTTGTGTACACCATACAAGAAAAAATATGGTTTGTTACAAAATATTTGAGTGGTTTCTCATTGCGAGAAGTAAGTAGAAAATTTCACGAGACATTTCCCAATCGCCCAGTACCAAGTATGACTACAATTTCGCAAACAATACAAAGATTTCAAAGTACAGGAAATGTTGTCTATGAAAGAAAAGGAGTCCCCATTCAGCGTGCTGCCCCAGATAGTGACCTTTTAATACTGGCAGCCATTGCATCAAATCCTAGGACAAGTACTAGGGCAATTGAACAACAAGGTGACCCATCACATTCTGCAGTTAGTAAACGCCTTTGGAAATTGGGATTTAAAAGTTACCACACTTCCATTCATCAGGAATTGCGTCCTGGAGATGCGGAAAGGTGAATGCAATTTGCAATGATGATGCTTGAAAGAGGTGAAAATGATCCCCATTTCTTCCATACTATTTTGTTTACTGATGAGTGCACATTTTCTCGCAACCATGCGCCAAATCAACAAAACTTTCGTATTTGGGCCCAAAAAAATCAAATAGCTTGTATGAAGCACACAGCCAATATCCAGGAAGTATCAATGTGTGGGCAGGCATTGTTGGGCAGCGCATTCTTGGACCCATTTTTATTGATGGCACATTAGATGGAACAAAATATGTGAATCTTCTAGAAACTCATATCAGCATACTTGTAGAAGAATTTAATTCTGACGAAGCCTTCTGGTTTATGCAAGATGGTTGCCCAGCTCACAATTTTAGACTGGCACGTAATTTTCTTGAAGAGGCTTTTCCTGGACAAGTAATTACAACCAATTCACCATCATTTGATTGGCTGCCTAGATCTCCTGACCTAAACCCCTGTGAATATTTCTTGTGGGGTCATGTGAAATCTGTCATTTACAAAGATGCACCTTATCCAACTATCAATGCTCTATGTGACGCTCTTCAGCAGTGTTTTGCCACGATCAGTCATATTCATGTCCGAAATGTTATCAATAACTTTGAACTAAGATTACATCATTGTATTGCTGCAAATGGTGGTGTGTTTGAGCACCTTGTATCATAAAAGAATTTGCCAAGTTGTTTGTAATTAATTAGTTATTATTTGTTGAATAAAGTATCTTTTTCTTTCTTGTTAATGTTGCGTTTTTCTTTCTTGTTAATGTTGCGTTTTGATTGGACACACCTATCCAAAATGCATACAGTACTACAGGTGTGTCAAATTAAACCGCAACATGCCAATTTTTACATTAGGGCTGCTATGTTGAGGTTTGATTGGAAACACCCGGTATATATGTGCTCAAAGTTTAAAATATGTTAATGTAAAATTTTTGGTCTTACTCTAGTTACTCATCGCAGTTCCTATCATTATATTCCTATCAGTTTGACAAGTCATTCATTATTTCAATGTTACTTTTTTTTATAATCATTTATGATTGTAATTGACACATACTTGATCAATTCGGATGTTTACTGCGTGAATTGAGCTGCTTTTGTTGTTAGTGTCAAATTGGTAAAAAGAGGTGAAAAATCTGATCTGCAGTAGGTATATGTGCCTTTCGGCTCAAGATGGCAGGGATGAGTAAGGCTACCAAATGGAGACGAGTAAGGTAACGCCTCAGTTAGGCTACCAATGCCTATACACACTGACTGGAGATACTACGCTGTAATCTGCGCGTATAGTCTCTGAAATGTTTATTATCAACGGTAATGGTTCAACAGGTTCATCCAACTCCTAAAATTCTATTCCAACTGGCAACTTTATTAATTACATATTGTGCACAACTTTCCCTTTTTTTGCTTGTTAGTTATTACTGCACTTTTGCTTTCAATTAATGACAGTTTTTCCTTTGTCCATTTCGTATTATTTTGACCAATATAACATTCAACTTGAACCCAAATAAATTCCATACTATTTAATGTGCAATAGGGAGTGATACGAAGACCAATTCGGTTTGTGGCTGCTGCCCTGCCATCTCATCTACTATGTGTTTTCATGTTGTGATTTATGTTGTCGAACAATATATCAGTTATGTCATCATCATTAAAATATTCGAATCAGTTATATTTTCCTAACTTAGTCAGTTCCTCTAGAGTGATTACTGCATTGTACAATTTGACTGTCATGTTTAAGTTGAATTAAGGGAAATGGAGCAGGTCTATTTAAAAAAATGTACTGTACTAAAAAATAAAACATGTTTTCTGTACATTTTGCAATTAAACTACTTTGTAATTCAAAATGTAAGGCATACTTAGAATGTTGCTTGAAAGACGCGGTTTTATTATAAAATTCTTTCCTTTACCATTATAGTCATTTCAAATGAGAAAGTGACGTGATATGCGCTGATTGACCGGCGAGGGGAAAGGAAAAGGTAGAGATTTACACTATTCAACGAAGAAAGCATTCAGAACTGTTTTGCTTAAACCAGCGTTTTCAGCTTTACCTATCTGTGAAACATGAACTTCTTTGTGACGTCACGCCGTTCTTATTTCTGGAATAGACTACCTATAGGGTGCTTTAATGCAGTTGACGGTCAGCGTAGGAATTCATATTTTGTGGACCGCGCGGTATTATCTACCGAAGCTTTTAGGCATCTGCAATTGTTCTTTAGCTAAGTTTCATCAAGATAATAAATACACATTCTGCCGAAGAATGTTAAACATTTGCTTCCAAATGCTTCCGTCTGGGCAGCGAATTCACTGGTCGTACGTTGAAATTAATCTTTAACAGCTCCTTAAATCTGTTGTCAATGTTTTTCAGTACGCTGCAAAAAGTCCTTCTACATTCTGTTCAACTTCTGATCCCATTGTTCCTTGATGTCACAGCCTCCTTTCGCACGACCTCCCTCCCCTCATCACTTCCATTATTTTTCCACGCCGCTCTTGTCATATTAATGTTGCCCTTAAGAAAGATAATTGATGCTCTGGCCATAATATGAGTTTTCACCAATAAAAATGGCGAACCTATTCTCAAAAAAATTCCATCAATTGCGCAGTTGTCCACCAAGTCAGCAGCCCCTCAGTTGCCTTGTTTTCTACGTAAGCACGGATCTACAATTGACGGGTTCAGAGTAAAAGTAGAGAAGAGTCCTCAAAACCTCATTTTGATGAAAATAAATGTGAAGTTCAACTACTCTTTTGCTACTAATTTTATAGCAGTTTATGCTTTTACCATCTTGATCGGAACAATCGGCGGCATTCGTTAATTATCGCATGAAAAAATATACACTTGATTTCACAGAACCAGCCTCAATTCTACAGCGAAGATAAGTGGATTTGGTCTAATTTTGTTGCCAGCCCTTCACTTTTATTGTGTCGGCTAAAATATTATTTCCGCGAATAACAAAGGATTGTTTCTTCCCTCTTCCCAATATCACTTATCACGTAAGAATTCGAAAATGGGAAAAAATCGCGTTTATCCTCTCGCTCTTCTTTCATTTATGGAAAATTGCCGTCTAGAAAAAACAGACCAATTATTCGAAGAGAGAAACGGAAAGAAAAAAAGAAAAAAAAGGTCGCAGAATGAAAGAAAAAATGGAGTGAATTGTCTTCCGAAAATAAGGTTACTAGGGAAAGGAAAGATTGAGGAAAAAATATGTGGAAAAAAAAATGGATAGGGTGTGAGGAAAGGGATTGGGAAAGCGGTAAACTGTTTTTATTATCCGATCAAACCGTCTGTTTTCTTTCTTATTCATACACCGTCCGCTATACCAAACTCAAAAGTCGGTAATATTTTCGTGATTCCCAGCTCGTTATTGGGCGAAGACGAAAAATGAGGAGAAAAAACAGAAATGATGTAGTCTGCGATGGGGACGAGGGGTTGGAAAAAGAAACACATTACATCTATATTTCTTCTAAATCCATCATTTTTATCGTAGGGTCGCTTTCTTGTCTGCTGTCGCAATCATCCTTAAGGATAATACGATCCTGGACTTCTCGTTCGTCGTGTGTACAAATCGGAGATCAATTTAACTTGGTACGGCCATTTTTGCGATTTCTCTCTACGTAGCTCTTCCACACACACACACACACACGCGCGCGCACACACACGCGCGCGCACACTCCTCTCTATTATTTATTCTTTCTTTTTTCTCTGTCCTCTGAATCTCTCTCCCTGTTTCACTATCACTCACTCTAATTCCCTTCTTTCCTCACACTTTTCCTCTCCCCATCATTCCCTTTCATTAATTTTAAAAGCAATCAAACATTATTATTTATATTTTATTACTCTTAAGTTTAAAGTGAACATAATTTAAAATTACTGACACACACACGTACGCACATATGCGCACGCGCGCACCTACATGTACAAATGGAACACGAATGGCATGAAAGTAGCTACATATTTTGTTGCCCACAAGAATATACATTTTTACTTTTCAATGTACTCTCCATTTACAGCAACTCGTCTTGGCCACCGATGAACCAGTTTTTTCACCCGGACAATGAAGAATTTTGACAGTTGTTCCTCGATCTGCAACTTCATTGTATCCTTTACTGACAACTCTATCATTATTGATGAAATTAATGATCTTAAAACGTCACTTTGTACTCGGAAAATAAATTAAAATCCATTTTCAACTTCATAATTATTGTCATTGAAAAGATGAGGAAACTGGTTCATTGACGCATTGATAAAAAGAATGTATAGCCTAGCCGTAAATTGAGACCACCTATGTTTGTTCTTATAGCCAATAAAGTATGCTTTCATGTTTGGTTTGTTTTACTGGATCATCTCTCTCCATTCATGAGTTACGACCGAGTATACGTTATTGTTCTGATATTCGACGACAATAATTAAAGAATTTTTATACTTGGGTTAAACCTCATGAAGTAAATTATGGGATATACCACCCTCTTTCAGATAGAATTTAAAATTCCGATAATTGTTGTATATATTCTCATTTCAATATTTCAATTGAATTTATTCAATAAGGTATTCAATTTTATCGCGTGGAAAAATCAGATCCAGAAATTTTACAGTCGGCAGTTTTTTATTTCTATTATTTATTTTTCAAGTTGTCTATTTGTAACTTCAAGGTCAGATTTAGGGAGTGGTCAGAGATGCCACTGACCCCCAGCCGCCACAAATTGAGGACCTCCACAAACGGCGTGCGAAATGGAGAGAAATAAGTTTTGGAATTTTTAAGGTTTGAAGAAACAATTTTTTTTCTCCAAAACTACTGTTGCAAATTTCATGAGACTGCAGTCCGTTGTATAGATCCGGTGCTAAATTACTACAGATTCAAACTTTTTGTTATTTCGTAACAATTGTGAAAAAACTAGATAAAAAATATAAAAGAATCAAAAATATAATCTTATACTTGGAAGGTAATCACCATTCCGTGAAATATTATCCAGAGGGGCCAATATAATATAGGTAGGAGGTACCTATATCAATCTTATACTCACATTCTATAACGATTCTTGTGTAAAAATCCAATACTTTGGTAGCCTAATATTTTATCTGTGGTTTCTACATGTAAGTGTTGGCTAAACTTGGTGCTCAAGTCTTTCTCAAGTATAAGAAACGTTCCGATATACGAGTGTTAATTTTGTCCAATTGTTGCAACATAATCATTGAAAATTATGTTAAGTTTTAATTCCAAAAAATTCTCGAGCAGCAGGTTTTGCCTGGTCACCTAGAATTCTGGTCTTCAAAAATCATTAACATTTCAGATTTTAGCGTTGCAACGTAACATACCCTACTTGAAGAGCAGATGCAGGTTATCAAATGACATGAAAATTTCTCAACTTTTTGTTGCATTGGAGGCCGATATACGAGGTCTGTACAAAAAGTTCACAGACTGATTTTTTTCTCATCTTCGGGCAACACTGACACCTCAGATATAAAGAAAGCGTATTTTCCAATGTATTCTTGACCTACTACAATTTTTTTAAGCTTTCTAAGGTGTCGGATTCCAAATTCATAGTTCCTCGCTTCAATTCATTTTTTTAAAATTACGTCATAATTCATAAAAAATATAAAATGAAACAAAAATTAACAAAAATTAACAAAAATTAACAAAAATTAACATAAATTATTAAACTAATCGAATAAATCTGGGTCAGAAATCCTTGAAATATTACCTTGGGTGTATGGAGAAACTACCCTACAACAATTAAAGCAGCAACAAATTTCTGATGAAAGATAGCCAAATAATTACCTTACTGGTTGCTGAATGACTGAATATTAGTAGTGGAAGCGCACATTTGAATTTCTTAAAAAACTCGCACAATATGCAGAGTGTGGGCAAAGATTGTTTTCAAACAGCTCTCTTGATAGCAGGAAAAGCATTGTGTGCAGTGTTGCCGAACATTGTTGTGACTAAACATTCTTCAGATCTGTCAAACCTGACAAAATTTGACCGCTACCTATTCACCCAAATCAAAATCCATCATGTGATTCAAAGTACTGTGATCTTGAAAATAAAGGCTCTAAAAAAAAGGGGTTGGAAACATTATTTTAAATGGTAAAAAAATCATTTGTAACAGCCTGTGAGTTTTTGAGGAGAATACTCTGAAGGGGATCATGTTTATTTGCGAAAAAAAAATTCATAATTTCATAGACTCAGTCGAAGTGCTTTTTGTACAGACCTGATTATGCATTATACATTTGACGATATTGAAAGTGATTTTTCGCGAAGGAAATCAGGAAGCACTTTTATTAATACTTTGGAAAATTTGTATTTATTTTTGACAGTTTTTTTCACAAAAAGAAAAGATTTCATACAAGCTTAAAAGTGGTATTATTTGAAGAAAAAAAAAACCAAAAAAAAAACCCAAAGTAATTTTTAAAAACTCTAGCGCAGCAAGCTTCGCTAGAAAAAATAGGTTTTCAAAAAAAAAAAAATTATAAATTTTAATGGTAACATTATTAAGTTTATATGCGTAAATGGTATGTTGTGATTGTATGAAATTCGTTAGCTTCTGATGAAATATTAGACCATGTGAAGTTTAGAAGCATTATTTTTCGATATTATAACTAATTAAGACGATAAAGTATGGCAAATAATCATAAAGTTTGAAATAAAATCAAAGAAATTTAATAAAGTTATAAAATAAAAAAAAGAAAACATAAACACGTGGTTAATTTTTGTAAAAAGAAAATTTCATGTAGATTAGAAAAAAAAAGAAGAGAAGAAAGCTTTACCGGAAATATCGTGCAGTCGATCCGCACCAAAATTGGTTGCATGCTACAGTAAAGTACAATAAATATTTGTTTTAAATTTCGTACATTGTTGCGAGAGTAATTCAATAGTTTTAAATTACCTCAACAAATAAGATAATTTCTTTTATATTATCTTTTTATTAATATTTCACTTTGATTATTACAAACACTTCGAAATTATACTTAATATTATTTCTTAATACTAGTGAAACCTAATGTCCATAACAGCTAGTATGAACCCTAACGTTTCTACTTGACTGTAGTTTTAGGAATGATCATGTCTTCGAAATGAAGATATGACATTACTTTCGTTTCCTTTGTTTCAATCAAATATGGCCGACCAAAAAGGTGGCGTGATACAGAACATCCGCCAAATATGATGACACATTATTGTCAGCAAATCTGGTGGTGTCTGATCGTGAGAAGCTAGGTAAAATATAGACAGCTATTATTCCGAGAATTAGGAATAATAGTTGTCTATAATTTGTTTGACACGTTTTTGTAGACGAACTGAATCGTCTGCAAAAACAGGACGGAACATACATATTGCTCCAAAATTTCGCATTGTATGATCAATATAAAAACAAAATACCGGTACTGGAAGTACCGTTTGGCCCATCCGCATCAAAATCATCATATAAATGTTCGTACCAAATTTCCTGATTATCGGACAAAAATTGCAACCTGTACCTTGGGAACGAGAAACTGACATATACATACATACGAATTTGAGTTTTTGGTGCCAAAATTTTCCTGAGGTTATGAAACGAAAAAGGTACTCACCCCCAACCCTGAGTGCTAATACCGCACGAAGCGTAATAAGTAGATTTTCTGAAGAAAACCTACTTAAAAATATGCTCCAGTTATGTTATAATGTAAAAGTTGAAAAAATCAGGGTGTGTCAAAACCCCATCCCTTCAAAAGAAACTACTGTAATGTGTAGTCTATTGAGTACATTCTGATTCTAGAACATTTTTAAAAACACCTAAAAAATTTATTTTGCTCGCTTTACTCGCAATTTTTGTTTAAATTTATAACCCTCACCACCTCGAAGGAAATCTAGAGAGGCAAAAGGTAATAGGTTGGGTGGCAGAATTGTAAATCCGTCCTTGTTGTTATGTATCCGGAATATATCTTTACCATCACTATCAATCCGTCTTCCAGCCTATTGAAAATTGTTTTTTGGGGCCTCCACAAAATTCTGACTCCCGAGCCCATAATACCTATTTATCCGCCCACGCATAATTTGTTTTATTGGAAGACAGGTTAGGTGCTCTTCATTCTATTTCACGTCTGTCAACGTATTTCATTTTAAATGAAAAAATCCAAAACTTCAAATCATCTAAATGTACCCGACTCTTGTACTCGAGCATCGATGTTAGCATACTCCAGAAAATATATAAGTTCACATGTCCTCTATAAGATAAAATAATAACGTGTAAATACGCAGGGAAATGTGCCCTGCATCTATATTTCATAGTATGTGTGATTCGATTTGCACTCGTTTCTGCTATATTTCAGTGATAGATTTTTCACTTTACTGTAACTATAATAACGCGAGTGAAGCGTGTGGAGAGAGGAAATTGAAATCTTCTTAATGTTTGTTATATTCCATTTTCAGTAACAAGGTGGCGACGACAGTTTCCTGTGTATGCGCTCGTCAGCGAATATTGTCTTTTTCAGAGCAGACGAGCCGAGAGCATTCGCTGTTGTTGCAACGTTTTGCGAAAAATTGATGGAATTCATTTCTGTCAGCGCTTTACAGACAGGATAATATTGCTGCAGCAATTGAAGCAGATGTTCATCATTTTTCTTTTCTCGACTCGAACATATCGAAATTAATAGGCCTATTATACGTATTTCACCCCAGAGTTAAACTGATTCGTTTGTTTGAACGTTTGCAGTCATGTAGATGTGTTTAATCAACCTTCTTTTGAACAAATTTTGATTTTTTGAACTGATGAAATCAATTTTATTCCATATTATTTTTCCCAAATTTTTGAGTAGGTTTTCTTTAGAAAATCTACTTATTACACTTGGTGCGGTATTAGCACCGATTGTTAAGGGTGGGTATGTTTTTCGTTTCATGATTTCAGAAAAATTTTGGCATCGATAACTCATATTTATTTTTACACACACACCCACACACCCACACACACACACACACTCACAAGTTTTATATATATATATATATTATACTGAGTGACCTAAAAGTCGTGCCACCCAAACATTCAAATGTAAAAATTCAAAAAAAAAAAAAGAGACAGAGAGCTGAAATTTTGCACTCTTGTAGGAGTGGGTTACTCGATAATTTATGCAAAATTTCAGCTATGTACCTATAGTAGTCTAATTTTGAGTAATTTTTGATTTTTAATTTCAATTTTCGTATTTGTGGCAAAACAAACTTTGAAAAATTTTATAGTGGCCAAAGTTTTCTAAAATTCTGAAACTCGCCACAATAATGGAGGATGATTACCAGACTAAGCAGGTAAAGTTTCAATTTCTTATCTGAATTTATTTTTTAAGAATTTTCCTACTGATCTGTATGCATAAAAAATGAATCAAAAAATTTTACACTGCAAAAATTTTCAAAAAATTTTGAAACATGGGACAATGATAGGGAAATGGTTTCTCAATTATGCGATTATGCAACTTTTTGTATGTACTGAATAAAAAGTTGCATAAGTGCTCATTGCAGGTGTATGGAGAAAAAAACATTGACGTTTAAAAAGTTGCATACCAAACAAATTTAAGGAAAATGTTATGACATTCTGCCATTAAGTGAAATACTGCACCAAAGTGCGGATCAATGGAAAGGATGAAATAAAATTTTTGAAATATAAAATCTTTTTTTATTTGTTTTGAAAGCATGGTATAGACCATAAAAAAGTTCTCAAAAAATCAAGGATGAAGGTACTGAAGTGAAACTACTCGTTTAATCAGGTAATCATTCTCTATTATTGTACCAAGTTTCCAGATTTTTTGAGAACTTTTACTATTAAAAATTTTTCAAAATTTATTTTTCAAACATGGAAAAATTATAATTAAAAATCAAAAATTCCTCAAAGTTTTATTATTACAGATACAGAGCTGAAACTTTGCATGAATAATTGAGTAACCGACTTCTGCAATTGTGCCAAGATTCATTCTTGTATTTCTTTTTTCAAAATTTTTACATTTGAAGGTTTGGGTTGCGTGACTTTTGGGTCACCCGGTGTAATGTAATATAATCTGTTTTCATGTTCCCCCCCCCCCCAGTACAAGTCGTAATTTTTGTCCGATAATCACGAAATTTAGTACGAGCATTTGTACTGACCCAAAAGCCGGACCTATTGATTTTGATGCGAATCGACCCGGATGGTTCTTCTGGTACCACAATTTTTGTTTTTATTTTGGCTATAAAATGCTCAATATTGCATCAATAGTCACGAAATTCAGAAAAATTATTTATCATGATTTATTGTAGTACGCTACCAATTTTGGCGGGGATCGGTCGATACTATTTTTTTTTTATATTGGTCATAAAATGTGGCATATTGGAACAATATGTCCGAAATTTGAAATATATATTTGTTATAATTTATTGTAGTGTGCTACCAATTTTGGTGCGGATTGACTGGAGAGTATTTCGGCTAAAACTTTTCTATTATTTCCTCTTTTTCTAATTTTCATGAACTTTTCTTTTTACAAAAATCATCCAGATCTGTTTTTTTTTTGTTTTTTTTTATAACTTTATTGTATTTTTTTGATTTTATTTGAAATTATATGATTATTTACCATACTTTATTATACTTATTAATTTTTCTTTTCAAAAAATTAGGCTTTTAAATTCCACATTATTTAATATTTCGTCAGCATCTAACAAATTTCATACAATTAGAACTTACCATTTAAGCATAATTATGAATTTACAGACAATTAATGTGACCATCAAAATTCATAATTCTTTTTTCTCGAAAACTTACTTTTTGTAGCGAGGCTTGCTATGCTAGAGTTTTTTTTTTATGCTCATTGAAATACTCGAGTGCCCTGTGTACTCTGTGAAAAGGCGAATGCGGTTGAAACCCTCTCATTTTTGTTTTTATAATGTATAGTGAACTTTATGTTTGATTTTAATTCGTAGAATTTGAGAGAAACCTTAGTAGAGGCCACACTTTCTCGCTTGATGAGAATTTATTTTTGCATGGTGGACAACATTTTTTTTACCATCATCGCAATGTTCATCGTTTCTCAGTTAGTCAGCTTGTAATTTTAAAGATATATTGTAGTGATTTAACAGTTGAGACTTAACGATATGTAAGTCCTCGGATTCAGAAATTGTATTGGGAGTAATAGTCAGCAGCGAAAATGTAATATTTTAATGATGTAATAGTTTCATTAGCAGTCCTATGATATGATAAGAACCAAATAACCAGGCGCTATAGTCCATTCAGAGAGAGATTTCCAATACATGATGTATGTTTATGGATGTGTGGGGAGTAGAAAATGTAATTATTCACCCTTTAGAACAAAATGGCCATCAATTATTGTATCAGAATCGCTGGTTTTCTTTTTGCTTTTCCTTGATCGTGGATGTTATATTGCCCATATCATTTTGGCAATTTCTCGTTAAATGGAGTGTAGTAATAACTAATAATAAGATGCACCTATCGCGAATATTCGCGATAACAGAATGCGCAGTTGCCAAATATTCCTTTTTTCGGCTCCTCCGTATTCAAATTCCCTGCGAGATTTAGCCCTCCTTCAAAATATTTTTAAAAGCTCAATTAAGCTCAAACAAAAGTTCAGATTGAAAACACAAGTAGTTCTGTCATAAATGCGGATCATAAGTTTTCATTTGATATGTATAAACGTGTACTTTCGTTGCACGATTAATGCACAAAAGGGGGAACAAATATATAGTGATAACAACCGTGTCCGAGGTTTTTTTCTTTTCAAAAATTTTATTAATCTAAGAATTTATTTCTAAATACTATTTTTCGTAAAAATCTCAATAGTTTTCCTTGTATTTCCATTGGAATATTTTTAATATGACGTCCATTATTTGGCCAACTCTTGACTGCAGTATTAAAGCAGTAAATGGCTGAACAGTGGTTCACGAACGTAGATACCTACGTAATTACGGAAGAGTCTTTGATATGAATCAAGATTTTTGTTTATTTCGAAAAAACATGAATGGTAAATTAAAGTCATTTATCAATAACAGCGAAAGTCTTATGAACAAGACCAAGGAGAAGACGACCATTTTCCTTTTTAGATTAGAATCTTACTCTTTCTTACCATACGTCAATTTCGGATACTTGCTCTAAGTATTCGTTTTTAAAAATAATTCGCTAGAAAGCGAGAAACTGTTGCAAGAATTATAAAATTGTCTAAATATGTATTTAGGTATTTATTTATCTTATTTACGTCAGTAAAAGGGTTTCTTGCAGTAGGTCTCCAATTATTTTGACGTCGTGATGAAGTACTTTTCGCTGGCGATCTGTCTTTTTCGAAAGAGCTCAATGATGAGGGGCTGAAAAGGTTTATGTGTATTTTTTTATTCCAGTTCGTCTTTGTTGAGTCATAGAATTGGTAATTTGGCGTATTTTGTGGAGGATAAGATCCATCACATCGTACTTTCTTGATACGATTCTATGAAGGGCTTCAATAGTTTTTTAAGCCCGAGGGCCCCCCAAAAATCTAAGCACGTACCTGCGCATCGTCTAATTGTACCAAATGCTATTGGTTTTTTTTTTTACGAAAAATACACACCGTTATATGGACTTGCATTAAGTTTTCAGAATTTATTATTCTAAAATTGTGTCGGCGGAAAATTCAAAGGGGAATATTTTCATCAACTATAAAATTTCACGTACAATGGATGACTTATAAATACGGTATTAAGAAAAGAAAGCAATATTGGTGATACTCGGTAGTGTGAGAGTGGTAGAAGAGGTAATAAATGTGTGGAAGGAGAGATAACTGAAACAGAATCCGCCTTCTCCGATGGTCAGCCCATATAAAATGATAAAAACTTATCGTTTCGTTGTGCTCCAGTAAAAAACTATGAAATATTACGTCTTGATTAATTACTCAAAATCACAGCATCAATCTTTAAAATTAGTAGAAGCCATTTGGAAAACCAGCATCAAGATGACAAAACACAGGATTTTAGGAGAAAAAAAATAAGGAAAAGAAGAGAAAAGATTGTCCTAAAAATCTGTCCGGTGAAATGTTGAATTGGAGAAGGAACTAAGCTATGAGAGTGAAAGAGGGAGGGAAGAGAGAGAAAGAAAGCGAAATTTGAGAGTTGCGATAAAATAAAATTGACAGTTATATATACTACCAACCTTAATTTCTACAAGCTCATTGCCTATACATACATACGTTGATGAATGATAACGATAATAATCTGCTGCGGCAGCGTAATTCAACCAGACCTCAATATAAAAGGGCTGTAAAAAAAATCAACGCCAAAAACGTCAACAACAACAACAACAACAACCACAACAACAACAAACAACAGCAAGAAAAAAGTACTTTTCTCTTTTACCAATCCTCGCCTTATTTTCCACGAATTATCACCATTTATTTTGTACCTTTTCCCTTCTATTATATATTTGTAATGTACTATTTGAAAATGTAAATTTTTTCCCCTACAAAACTATGTTACATACGTTTCGTCAAGTATCGCCTATATAATTATCTTGGCATAACACCCCACTGGGTTTTTTATGTATAAAAAGAAATTGTATTGCGTTTTGGTAATGGCGTTTTAAAATAGCTCTTATTTTCTTTTTACTTTGGTCCGTATTACTTTTTTCACCTCTTTTTTTTTTTTTTTTCCCCATCGTAATGTTCGTTCTGTGGTTTTTAACATTCACGAATAAATGAGGGCAGTATACCAGTAGGTAAGCAAAATTATTTTTTTGACATAGGGAAGAAAATAAAAATAACACACAAATTACCGTTTATCATCACGTGACGAATGCTAGTTTGAAAAAAAAAAAAAAAATCAACTTTCCTTCGGTAGAGTTGTATATCAGTCAAAATCAAACGGTTTAATAGAAATTTCGGTTACTAATACTTAAATTTAAATAGAAGCTGACCGACTTACTTGATTTTTTAAATTTTTTTATATGATGGAATAGAATTTATTCCTTCTTCGGCCAAAAAGGCACTGTACTGTCGTATTTGCTGAAAGCGTAAATGAAGATAATTGTGTCAGGAAAACCATACTTGGAAGAGGTTGTCGAGTAGGAAAAATCTGCTGTTTCGACTCGCCTATATTTTGGTGAGTAGGTATTTACCATCCTGAAGTGGTAGAAATCCTGTCAGGTGAACAATCTGATATATATTTTCACTAAAGACAAAAACAGTATCGTAGTGAGATGTTATAGAAATAGCTGTGTTCACAATATTATCATCTACTGCCTGATTATACTGATACATCGGCTTTTTCAAGTCTTATTCAGAGAAGCCATAGAGCACAACTTTTTTGTTTTAAAAGGCTCAATCTCGGAAACTATTGGACGTACACTTTGACTATATAGTACTGGACCAGTAAAGAACGATGATATCTGGCTAGACATGCCGGCGCTAAATAGTCAACCACTGTGTACCTCTTGACGTAGTTTAAATTATTTTTATGTACGATACCGTTCTGAATTTAGGCAATGACTTTATCAAACGTATTCTAAATTGGTGAACTCAAGCAAAACATCGAAAATATCCCCAAAGCACCCTCGGGTTGCCTACTTTTACGCCGGTGTGTCTTGACTTTAAAAAGTACATTAGGCTTATGAAGCTTTACTGGTCCAGTACTATATACGTAGTCTAAGGATGTTCATGTTCGGTTTGTGCTCCAACTGTAGAAAATTGAATACAATTGTAAAAATAGAAAAATAGAAGAATTTTTTGTGTAGAACCAATTGTCATGAAGAGATATTTCCATTAAAACAAAATAAAGTTGAAAATGTTTCTGTTTTTGTGATGGCAGAGTAGGGGAACCACGTGGAGGCAAAAAACATTGATTTTTAATGAAGGACACAACCTGCGAAACGTATAAAAAAATCAAAACTGATAGACTTTCGACATGAATCGGCTTTTTTTTTGTTGGTAAGTTGACTGGAGCACTAGTATTTAATCGTTGGATGGGCTGAATTGTCAGTTCACGCTGCGGGTACCTCTATTATGATCTACCACTCAGTTTTTCATGCCAATATGGAATAAATTATTCTGTTGGTTACATGAAATTATACTTATTTATCATTTATTTGTAAATATTAGAGACGACTCTCATCCTTAATTGATTTCTTCAGTTTTCATTATTTATTTCTCTGCAATGACTTCTTTAATCATCCAACCATGACCATCGCATCTGCCTCAGTTTGGTGATTATTTTCTCACTTCACTCTTCACTTGCTCAGCCAGTAGTAGATGTGTATGTTCGTGAGTCAAGCTCAGTGTCGAATTTAGCTATACAGACAAAATGTACAGCTGTGAGTACAAAAGGTAGTTTGTGGACTATATATCCACTGGCCCGCTAGGTGATTGATAAGTGCTTATCACACTCGTTCATCCACAATCACCCGTTGCCACGTTGACTATATTAGAAAAGTGGTCAAGCCCAAATAATTTCATGATTTATTTTATTTTCATTGACACGAAAGCGAACAAAATATATTTCAGTTTGCATTTCTTTATCTCTGTCAGAAAAGCGCACACGTGAATGCAAGTAGATATTAATTTAAAAATTAGTATGGCCCATGTCATACAAGCAGTAAATGTTGCGCTGTAAAATACTGGGCCACTCAAAACCTCTCTTGTTTTCTATTGTATTATTTTGACTGCGGCAGTATGAGAAACGAGCAGTAGAATTTCGTACTGCGACAATAAAAATAATAAAATATCTCTGCCGCGTATCAACTATGGTAAGTGTGTATTTTCCAAAAGTGTCAAATTTTTGTAATGGCTGCCATTCAAAAACCAGTTGACTGATTTTGTTCAAATTCAATATCAAATCAGTCTCTAATAGTCTCCAACTACCATAAAAATTTCAAGCCAAAGTCTGCAAATTTATGGGAGTTACCGTGATGACAACATGGTGGATTTACAACACTTTAAGTACCTCTTCCTTCGAAACTAGCAGATGAATTTCAAAAATTTTAACACGAATATGCAGCTCATATAATCTTCTAACACTACCCCAAGTTTCATTGTTATAGGTTAAACAGCGGAGGGTCCACAGACTCCTAGAAAGTGTCAAAATGATCAAAAAGTGAATACATATATATATATGTAAGAATATGTATTCACATTCTTAAAATAACCACAATTTCTGTCTGTGTTTCGCACTCACTGATATAGTGAGTTGCAGAGATCTCTCATATATATATTAGATTCGTATTGTATTCATCTATTGATGGATTTTAAGTATGGAAAGATGAAAGATGTGTCTACATGATTCTTCATTATTTTCTAAAGAGCTTACAAATCCATTAATACATGCCAAGCTAGTGGGATGATCTTGAGGAAGATGGAATGCTAATTAGTAAACGATCAGCTCAGTTCTTTCCCTAGTGTGGCTCCCCCTCGAAGAAAGGGGATGTAAGAATATGTATTCACATTCTTAAAATAACCACAGTTTCTGTCTGTATTTCGCACTCGCTGATATAGTGAGTTGCAGAGATCTCTCATATATATATTAGATTCGTATTGTATTCATCTATTGATGGATTTTAAGTATGAAAAGATGAAAGATGTGTCTACATGATTCTTCATTATTTTCTAAAGAGCTTACATATATATATATATATATGTATATATTGTGTACTGAATTTGAGTGACCAATATATTCGTGATTTACGATTCAGGATCAGAGCTTTTCAAACTGATCTCGCCTCCAGGTCCTGCCATTGCACTGAATGCAATAATTGTATTTTCCAAAGGTAAATACACTAATAGAATACAGTAGGATTCGAGTCGCCCAGTATTTTATTGCGCAACATTTACTGCTCGTGTGACAGATCTAAACCTGAAACAAAAATAGCAAACAATATTAGAAAATGACAATATTGAATGTTATGTCTCGTGCAGCTCATTTACATCGAGGTTGGCAGCATGTTAGAAGCATGAAAATCGTCAACGTCTACAAATGTTGCCGATTGCAATTTACACAGAATGTGCAGGCAAAATGATGTTAACATTTGCTGATTACAAAATTTTAAAATCGTCGATAACACAGTTGCCATTTGGTGTAAATGAGCTTTAGGTAAAATAAATGTTATTTTTTTTATAAACAAATCGGATTTATTGTGCGCAACCTTTACATGTCTTGTGCGCATTCTTTACATATCTATAGACCTAAATTTGTGCACATTCCTGCTATTATTCTGCGCGCTTTTGTCACAAAAATAGGTAAAATGTGTGCTTTTCTGGAATAGCGATTGCAGTTGTGTATCCGGTGCTTCGAATTGGGAGGTTAAACAGTGGAAAAAACTCCTTTGTATATTTGCTGCTTTTCTTGATACCCTTATTAGATTCGAAGATATTTCGAATTGGACTCCCGAAAACACTACATAATAGGCTACCCGGTGTGCTCGTGTAAATTTCATGCTGTAATATTATTACGAAAATTTCAACCAGGTCTCCCCATCAGCCCTTTTACTTTTTTCTTTTTCTTTCGGTTTTCTCCTATTCCTCGTTCTATAGGCAGGCATGGGGGATGCGCGTGTGGATCGTAGAATGAAAATAAAGGATTCAATTTACAAAAACCTTTCATGTCTGGAACATTGACTTCAGCGGCGGATGGTTAATATTACAATATGGCATGCGAAGAAATCATATCGCAGGCGTTAGGTAGAACGCTTCTTCTAACTAGAAGTAATTTTACAAATAAGAGGTTTCCGAAAATATTTGCGATCGAAATCTACAGTATGGTGTTTGATCGAAATACGGTTTTTCAGTGACGTGCTATTCTATAATGCCAGCAGCAATAATTCCGATGATGGAGAATTATTATTATTATTATCTATTATTATTATTAGGTATTATTAAAGATTCTCGTAGTTCATTAATAATATCTTGAGAGATCTATTCTAGTCAAAACAGGAAAATCTAAATTTATTTCTCCTAAAAATCGATCCATGTGTTGTCAAAAATGAATTCGTAAAAAATAATCAAAAAAGATAGAATGAAAACAAGCAATGAAAATTTCTAGTTTAAATTTTGAAAGAACTAAATTTGTGAAAAAAAAAGAAAAAAAGAAGCATGAAAAATGCGAGTAGTAGACAGGTATATCTCATCTGAAGAAATGAAAAAATACCATTTATATTTATGAACATTTCATCATCATCATCATCATCATCATCATCATCATCATCATCATCATCATCATCATCATCATCATAAACATCACCTGGGTAAAATAATCTGTAGTGGCACTTCCTTAAACACTAGCTGATTAAAAGTAGCAGCACATTTTCAAACATTAGATGATGAAAAAGTAAACAAGAAACAAATTCTTTGTCCATTACGATATTTATTGACATTTTTGTATACAGAATTTGTTCTCTTCAACAATCCCTCTAAAACTAAATGAAAGTTATGGTTCAAAAGTTATGAGCGTCTTTGTAAAAAAAAACTCAATTTTTGCCTGAAACGACAAAATAATATATGAAAATTATGAATTTTTTCATCCCGATTAGTCCAATGAGCCTATTCCCAGTGCTCTTAACTTTAACGGTTCAAAAGTTATGAGCGTTTTTGTGAAAAAACGAAATCTAAACATTTTTCATTAAAGGCTTTCAAGTTTATATACCTATTATTTACTAATATTGTCCCAGAAAAAATCAAGAGGAACCCAAAAATTATCAGATTTCCCATTATAATTAACAAATTTAATATCAATTCCTAATACCTCATCATCTGGGACACAAACTGTTGCTTGGATAAAGATAAAACTGATATTTTCCTATGATTTAGAGAAGTAATTGAACCGATAAAATTTTAGTGTATTTTCCAGCTATTGAATTCAATGCAATGATAGTACCTGAGGGTGGAATTAATGGTGTCGATTCAATATTCAATTAAATCGGATCTTGAAAAAACTGATTTTTTTGATTTTTAGAATTTCGATCACTTTTGATCGATCAGACAATCAGACAAAATTAATTTTCGATTTTTTTTTAATGAATTTCTCTATTTCTTTTTCTAATCTGTGAATATGCTAAATTAAATCATCTCATCATCTTTCTTCATAGGTATTTCACTCTAACTTGGTTCCTTATGCTTTTCTTTGTAAACAAAATTTGAGAATGATAAATATATTTTCAATTTTTTAACAGCCGATTATCGATCAGATTGATTGTTTGCTTTTCAATTAAATCAATTAAAATTGAACAAAAAGTTTTGAAAAATCGACACCACTAGGCTTGATCTGTGGAAAAGTGCTGATCTTAATTCGTAGATTACAGATATATAGGTCACTGAAATTCTTCTGTACACAATATACAGAGTCTTTGGTGAGAAGTCTGCCAGACTTGAAATATAGATATAACCAGGTACCACAAAGAAAAAAAGGCATGCGAGGGTCCACCCTCACATATTTAATGTGTAAACATTCAGCTGAAACACGATAAATATGTATCTAGTGTATGTGTGTGTGCATGTATTGCGCTGCCAGTTTGCCACAGATGTCTGCTTGTAAGTGTGTGTGTGTGTGTGTGTTATGTGACAAACAGAATTCAAAACTGGACAGTGCGCCGTGCAGTTTTTTTATGCAATCTCAAATTTTTTGTATCTAATATTTTTTTACACCCGGGAGGAAGCGGACTAGAGAGCAAGAATGTTTACACATTAAAAATTCCTCTTACAAGTTTCTCTAGATTTAAAACTGACTGTGTAATAGTTTTGTAAATTTTTAATGTGGTGATGAATAAATTAAAAAAAAAAATTGGAGGGGAGAGCTTTGAAACTTCGAATCTATTGTGACTTGATTAAGAAAAAAGTTTATCTTAGCATATGTCTAAACTAACGGAGTTATTGGGTTTATAAGTTTGAAAATTTGGAATTCAATATTTGAAAAATTTGAGGGAAAAATTTAATAGGCATTATCATAATAAAACACAAAAAATAATTGTTTGCACCTTTAGGTGCTCAGGCGACACGGGGATTTGAACCTGTACCGACTGAACACCTAAACTTCCTTCGTCACTGCCACCAAAAGTCAGCACCGTAATCACTCAGCCACAGTGCCGGGTGATGGTGAACGAGGGAGAAGCAGTAATAGCCGACGTAGTGTGGTAGCCGCCACAGCACCTAAATGTCTATAACTAGTCAACTTTCCATACATGCATACATGACAGGTAGCCTATCACCCAATTTATAAAATTTTGAAATTGAAATCTGTTTTCAAAAAGTTAGATTCTGTGCTATTGTATTTATGCTGTCTAGATGTAGTTACAAGGGGCCATGTGAAGTGGATTTAAGTGGGTGTAACCAGTCAATTTTCATAATTCCAAAAAACGTCAATTTGAAGAGAGCAAAAAAAGTTATTACTTTTAATTTTTACAACAGTAGTTTAGTTTTTAACATAGGTGTCAAAGCCCTTGCCCTAATGAAAACAGGAGGGTATTTGTGTGAAGATGAGAAGGAATTGCCACTTTGGAAGAAGAAACAATCATCCATGTCCACATGTTGAAGCATTTGATATCTTAATCTATAAACTGGAGTAACACAATCATTTGTGTACAGGGTTTTGACAAAAGAACCCCTGTACCCATGCCATTAAATTTAACCACTTCTGTATCTTGAAAAAAATTATTCATTAAAAAAAATTTATTTATTCATGATGTTATATATATTTGCACTTTTCCTTCATTTTGGCACTTTTTGGGAGTCTGTGGAGCCTCTATTGTTTGACCTATTAAAATGAGAAGTTTTCATGGGCTACACATTAGTATTGAAATTCTTGAAATTCATTTGATAGTTTCAGAGAAAGGGGTTCTCAATGCGTTGCACATCCACCATGTTATCATCATGTTAACTCCTGTAAATTTGAAAATTTTGGTTTGAAATTTTTATAGCAGTTGGAGACTATTAGGGACCATTTGGTATGGAATTTTAGTGAAATCTGTCAACTGATTTTCAATGGTAGCCATTAAAATAATTGAAACATGGAAAATACACACTTACTATGGTTTATGTGGAAGAGAAATATTGTGAAAATATATTTCAATCATTAACACTCATATTCATATATCGTCACATCAGTTAACTGTCATTCACAAACAGAATGTAGATGCCACATTGGAATATTATTTCATCGGCCAGTGTAGCTCTGTCACTTGCACATTAATGTCTGTACTTGTCATAACCTTCATTTCTCTGCTAAATTTATTGATACATTATGATTAATAATGAGGAAGTAATTATCATCTCAATATGTACCTAAGATCCTCAAGAATCATCTAGAATCTTTTAGAAGACCTATTCAGACCAACCCATGTAATTGGTGGAAGGATAATTAATCACCTCATTGATCAGTCATAACATTAACCATCTCTCACCACTACTTTGTATTCATACACTCGCAAGTTCGTCGTTGATCTAATTATTGTAAGTAAAGCGTGAAATCACTTCATGAAGAACCTTTAAGCAGTCATCTTCTTTAATAACAATCTCTGGTTACAATTTTAGTTACACAGTCTCTTGTAACCAATAACTGTGAGGGGCTCCATGGGATAATCCGCAACTTGTAGTACAATCTGTAGGTACTTTATTATATTAGAATTTGTTATTGAAATCATTAAATGTTGATTGAAACTTAGTCTAATTGTTTTGACTTTATCAATTAATCATAGGCAAAGTTGCCTTCACTGGTATTTTATAAGTTTTTTTTTTTTTTTTTTACAATCATTATAACATAGAGCAAAAAGAGCTTGTTCAAAAATCAATAAGAAATGAAAAATACCAGTTATTTTTATAAATATTCCTCAGCAATCAAAAAAATTTTCTCACAATTCTTTTTTTCCCTACCAACATTGTTTTTTGTTTTTTGGTTTTTTTTTTAATATGTTCAACATCAAGGTATTTTTTCCGCACAGTTCTCAACATCAAGGTGAATAATTTTTATTTAGTCTGCATATATTGACGAGTGAAAAAACTACACATAAAAGTGCAACTGTCCTTCAGTAGGATTGTGGAAGTGTTAGGGTTAGGTTGAGTGCTTCATTGTTCTCTCCTTGAAGTGGGAAAATGAAAAGAGTGAAAAGTGAAAAATTGAAATAACTATGTCTATAAGTGCAGTTGTACATTCCTTCAGTAGGATTGTGAAGGTGATAGAAAGAGGTTGTGTGGACCCTCTCTCCTTGACCAGCTATCTCTCCTGGCTGGCTTTTGCCCCCTCTGGCCAGCATTCCCAGACTAGGGGTATGTATCGCCACAAGCCTCCGAAGGAGGCGAAATGTTCGATATGTACCCCCTGATTACTCGTATATATAAATTTGAGTTTTTGGTGCCAAAATTTTCCTTTAGTTATGAAACGAAAAACATACTTACCTCCATCCCCAGATTGTTCCATAACGCCATGATTAATAAGTAGGCCTTTTTATTATTGAGCTATATACATACTCCTTTGGGAAGTCATGTTGAAAAAAAAAACCTTCCATGAAGAACTGTTATATAGCCTGAGACACATCGGCGTGGAACTGTAAGGTAGGAAAAAAGCATTTGGCGCACAACTGTCAAGTTTTTTGCTACAGTCAAAATTTTAGGTGTTTGATGTGATCAATCGATCCAACAGAACTTTTTTTACGAATACCATTGTGAGTTGAATTGTAAATTTTCAGTTAATTTGTGAAGGTTAACCTAATGTGAAAGTCTTAATCCTCTGACATTACTTTAGGTTCAGTCTGGATTGAACCTACTATTTGTTTCGATATAAGACTACATCTAATGAATTTATTGTTACTTTTGCCTGTTTGACATAGAAGGAGAGAGGTACGACACACTAAAATTGGTACAAAATGCTCAGGCACTGCTTCCAATCCGATATTCATACTCCCATTCTGAAATTTACTGACCTTTCGTGATTATAATTTTTCGTTCGCCAACAAATCATTCTATGAAAAGAAAGAGGGAATTTGATTCCTTTCGCTTTCATAGTATAAGTACAATTATAAGAGAAAATTCATTGTATATTATGTTATTCTCTGTATATTCACCTCCGACATCCACAGAATAGAAGTTGATTCTATGATGATAAATATTCAATTAGATCGCTTACTGGAATAAATTAGGTCTCTTGAAAGTTTGAAAATTTTGAATGAAATAAATTATTATGTGCCAGTTTGGGCTGAAGTGCCATTACCAACGCGAACATATTGAACAAAAAATAATGACAGAGTTCTTGCCTTTCATTATCAACTAATCGCAAACAACTCGCTTTAAGGAAAGATTATACTTTGGCTTGATTATGGTTGAGAAAGATTTACCTTCATCTGTGTATCATCACAGCCAGTTTCAGTTCAAATGGACGAAAAATAAAGGAGGGTAGAAAAATAAGTATGAAAATGGAGAAAGAATAAAGAAAAAAAAAAAAAAATGGTAGATGCAATAAAACATGAAATACTTATATACTTACAAATTATCGTCGCAGCAAAGCGAAATAACGACACGAAAAAGATAAGATGGAAAATTTTGAAAATTTTTCTTTTCGTAACTAGACGACTTTAATCATAATGATAGCGAAATGTGAAGACAGCCAACGTTTTCTTGTGTCGCAAATATGCCAACTTGCGACAGGAAAATGAAAGAAGGCAAACTTCGTCTTTAAATGGAGGTACTTTTTGAAATGGTACAAAATAGATGGAAACGTGCCCGACATAAAGTTTTTCATTAAAGTAAATTACATCACAAACTGCAACTACCTTCCCTTCTCGTTTACCCTTTTCGTCATCTGCTTTTTTTTTTCTCTCACTCACTCTTTCTCTTCCTCTCACTCCCACATACTCTCTCTTTTTCACCCTTGTAACTTCTATCGCTTTTTTTTTCTGTTCAAAAAAAAAAATTTTTTTTAAAACTTATTGTTACTTCTGACCCTTATCTTTTCTCTTGATATTTTACCCCCACCAACTTTTTAGTCGTTCAGTTGGTTGCTGTACCCTAGCCTCAATTTAATTCCTCTAAAGGCAATATTTTTCGAGTTGTGTTTCCAAACAAATATTTTGTTTCCTATATTTTTCTCTTTTTTTTTCATTCTTTTTTCCTGTTTTATTTTGTCCACCGTTTTGTGTGTTTCGAGTTTTTACTCGTTATTTTCACATACTTTGTATTCTTCGTGTGGGTTTCATAAATTGTTAGTTTTTCTTATTTTCATTCGACGACGACGACGACGACGACGACGAAGATGTCGACAAAGTGGATGTGGTGAAAACAAAATTAGATGAACTTAAACTCTCTGCAATGAAACTTAGTTGACTAGAAAAGAGGAGCAAAATTAGACCGCAGTGCTGATAATTTGAAAACTTATCCCAGAATAACTCCGTACTCTCCGCCGTACTCACAATCGTAAAATAAGCATTTTTTTTTTAAATTATGGTATTCTACTTTGTGGCGTGTAGAAGAAGGAGAAATTAAGATTTGGATACTGTAACGACGTTGGTGGTGCAAAAGTACTCATTCAATACTCGAGTAAAATAATCTCAACACTATTTCAGTTTGATATTTTTATTAAGATGAAGACGTGCTCGTTTGGTGAGACTCGTCATTTCTGAGTCTGAAGGTAGATGATTAATGGATAAGCAAACTGATTCAGTGTGCGTCTAATTGAGTAGATAAGTATGCCTGATTTTTAAATATGTTTTCATTAGAAAGTTTATCAATCGGACGATATTTCCGTTAAAGCTTTTTTTTTCTCTTTTTTTTTCTAATTAGCATGAACTATAAACTTACAGTCAATTAATGTAGCTATCAAAATTTATAATTCTTTTCCTGGAAAACCTACTTTTTCTTGCGAGGCTTGCGGGGCTACAGTTTTTTTTCTACTTGAGCTTTGTAATTGAAAATATTAGTAAAGGGCGGCAGCTTTTGCAAAAACTTGTGGGCGTAACCGAATATATTTTGAAAATAAAAAGTAAGAAAATCAGCTGTGATGCATTTTTTTTCCGATTCTTGCTCCATCCGCTATCGTATTTGAAAGGAAAGAAGAGCGTGATGTATTTTTGGGAAGGAACATGCAAATCTGTTTACAATTTGATATATTTTCGATGAAAATTTTGTCATTAATTTATTTTGAAAAACACCTACAAAGTCTACTATAGCGACGCTTTCAATATGTTAATAGGCACTCTCCTCGATTTATTTGAAAGTTTGTTAAGCAGCGTGTTTACAACCTTTTTCGCTTGTCGAAAAGTTTTATTACAAAACCATAATTAAAGGTTATTTATTGTGAAAACGTTGGACGTTTGAGAAAATTTTGTTCCATCGAAGGGCGGTTAATTTCCTTTTTGTGGTATTTTATCAGCGGAAACCATGCACACAGGAAGTTTTCTGTTCCATACTAGTTTCTCCGAGTATTTTTTTTTTTCATTTATGTTTCTCTTCTGCCTCTATTTCTCCGTAAATGAGGTTCGTTGATGGAAAAAAAAAATAAAAGAAAAAACATACTTTCCTACGGTTTAAAAGAACTAGACGGAATATGGTAAAAATTAAAAAAAAAAAAACTACCATTTGATTTTTCAGTCTCCGTCTAAATCAGAAATACCGTTTATAATTATAATTATGTTGGAAATTGTTTGAAAATGAACGTGAAGAAAGAAAATTGTCAGCGAAATATTGGAGGGCTTTTTCAAAAAACTGACTGATAAAAAAACAAAATGTCAATGAGAAACTCGTCAGTGCATTGATTGAGTGATAAATGAGGTATCTCAAATGGGGTGGCTGCATCCAAAAAGGAAACAACTTCAATCTATCATATTATTCACAACTTTTTTAATATTCAAAAAATCAAATCCTTAAACTAGGAAAAATAAAAAGTTTTGAGTAATCTGATAAGCCAGAATTTTGGAACTTGCAGAGTACCCTCCTATTTGGACCTACAAATCATAATTACTTTCACCTTCAAGTTGTATTTATACCACCTTATTCTTTGTTCATTCCCCATTGAACATCAACAATTATTCACCTTGCTCAGTGCGTCAGCCCATACAAGCGTTTTAACACATTTTGAAAAAGAAAATCATAAATCAAAAGATCAATCCATAATTTAATATTAATTCAATTCAAGTTACATATGACGCTTACATCTATACTAGTTATTATTCTTATCCAAAATATGAAAAAAGTTGTTACTTATGATAATTGATGTTAGTTTAATACACATCCACAAATCCCTGAAAACGTGTCTCGATAAAACCAAAAAATCAACTGGCAAGAATTAATCCCTTGCTTTAGAACCAGCCAATCTTTCTTAAACTCTGTTGTTGGTTACTTTTTCAAGTTACTGGTGGATGAATATTGGATCTTCAGGTTATGATTTGAATTATTTAAGATATGATAAACACAAGTTTTTTGAACATATACTTTTAAATTCTGGTCCAAAAATATGCCAATATCTTTTAAATTTTGGTTTGTGAATTTATTTGAAATTATTCACCAAAAAATTACTTTTGATTTTAATTATAATTTTCATTGAAATTTTTTAAATTTTAAAATCACTGAAATCTTCGATCTTTTTTTTAAGAAACAAGAAGAAGTCATCAGAAAATTTAAGGATTCCAATACTGTTGCCAGAACATTTCAGTTTACCCTAAAAATATTAATTTCAAAAAAGAAAAAAATAGCCAATTAGACCATGGCTTAGGTGACTACTGTGTTTCACCAGAATACATTTAAACCAGCATATTTGCTTCAGTCATAAATTTAACAAACAGAATAAAACATAATACCTACTGCTTGACTCGAGTATAATTACGGAAGTAAAAGATTTTCTGATCAATCAGTATCTTTTAAATGGTGGCTAATTTCAAAGTGAGCCTCAGCAATAGAAATAGTGCTTCATTTAATGGCACTCGTATTTTCTAGAAAAAACTAGAGGTATATGTTTTTGCAAATTTTTGACAGAAAAACTTTTTTTCCTCTGCTATAATCCAGTGTATTGGAAAAAGATGCATTTAGCTATAAATATTCAAGAAGAAATAAGCTTGTCATTTCTTTCTATAACAAAGAGTGAGACGGTCTACTAAAATCTATATTTGAAAATAAAGATGAAAAATCACACCAGAGATGATGTTATTTTACGATAGTATTAGTTGTTGACAATGTTTAAAAATAGAAATACCATCGGGCTTAGAAGTTCCCTCAATCAAATCAAACTTCTAAACTGACGATGTAAATTAATGTGAGAAGAGTATCTTCCAATTTTCATCCAAACAAAATTATTGGACTGAAAAAATATTAGGTTCGAAACTAAATTTAATTTATTTTTGGATGAAAATTTTGACCAGATTTCAGTGTCCAAAAAGAGAAAGAAAAAAAAAAGTTAGGTGTAATGGTTTGAAATTTTTTGCTTTTTGGGAGATATATTTACCACAAAAAGGTGATTAAGATGAAGGTGAGTTCCACCCATTGGCTCCAGTTGTTTGAGAGAAAAGTAAATTAGGTAAAAATGAATTTTAAAAATACTTTTTATAAAACAATTAAATTCCTCTCATCATAGAGTCAAATCCATTTGTACGTGGGAGACTGCTTATTAGAGACACCAGATGAAGGGGACAGTTGCTTATTTGGGACAAATCAGGAAATCCCCCTAAAAAATATTAAAACTGAAAGAAATCGGACCATTTATTAGGAAAATTAATTTGGTTTATTGAAACAAGAAAGTCGATAAGTATGGTAAAATTTCTGTTGAACTCTATGATTTAAGAGATGATAATCTCCATTCAGTTCAATAGAAAAAGTTTTTGTTGTTCTCTGTCATTATTCTGCATGTCTTTCATGTTTTCTTACACAAGTCAATCAGACATGCTTCTGTTAGGAAGATATATAGAAAAATACACCGAATCAGTACCTATTACAATCTTTCATTGAGAATCCCCGTTAACCATCTTTGTTTTTTAATAAATATCTGATAATTTGACCTTTTCAGTGATGTGTGCTCAAATTTTTAATTAAAAATTACATATTAAATTTTTATTTTAACACCTGAACACTCAGCATCCATCAAATGGAATACCGCTTATTTGGGACAAAAATCGTCGCACCAAATGTGTCCCTAAGGGGTTTTCACTGTATTAGAAAAAAATAAAAAAACTGACCCTGTGGTGATCTGAAAACAGTAACCCTCGACCTAAGAGCCATGTTACTACTACAACATCATAAAAATGGTTGGAAAAGTAAGAACTAGAAGAAAGAAAAAACGTGTTGATAAGAGATAAGTGATAACAACAAACAATGCCCCTAAATGTTAGTGCAAGAACTGTGTCACATTTTGTTACATTAAGTGACAGCAGTAAAAGCGTACACCTAATAAAAATGAAATGATTCGAGTAATATGAGGGGGCTAAAAGTTTTCTTTTTGTTTTTTGATGATTAAATTTTTTGTTTTTCAATAACTTCAGAATTATATAGAGGTAAAAATTCTCTGTTACCTATATTCTGGTCGTGGTCTTTTTTTTATCAAATCAACCAACTTTTTAACGAATTAAGATTGTTCTGGAATCGCGCAACTGACTTGAATCTGCGTTAAAAATTTTGTTAATTAGTGTCCTTTGATTAAGTTGTCTCGTGTCTTGAGGTGTTTCAGTATGGCGTTGTGAAATATTTGCCAAAAATATGAACAAGAATGCCAAATAAGGTCTATATAAGCTGCTCTATTTTTCAAGTGCTGATACGATCAAATTGACCTCAAGAAATCCTAATAGCATTTGTTATTCTGTCGCCTACATTGCCCTTCATTTTTTCAACCTGTACCCGATAATTGTTTATTTTTCTTTCGTACCATTTTTTATGCTCTCAATTCCCGGCAAACCAGACGCAATTATTCTTTAGAAAGTAAAGTCGCGAACTATTTCACAGATCATTAATCACACCAACCCCCCCCCCAAAAGAGTGTGTTCTCCCTTTTTCAGTATGGTGGCATATGAAAATATTTCGGAGATTTTTTTTATTTCCAGCTTGTATTGTTGTCATTTGATGGGTGGTCATCGATCATAAAAATATTGTAGGTACCGGCAGCGTTCTTGCATGAAATATTGTTTTCTTACATGTATTTACCTATGCATTCGCCATCCTAAAATAAGGTTAATTTAGCGTTCATGAAGATGACTCAAAAAAATGATAGAATACGCGCAAAAAATGAACGTAATGGTGCAGTAATAATCGTGTTTGCACATGAAGAAAGGATCCCTTGATGGATTTTGCACAATCGAACATCGTATATTTCTTCCTTTTTTTGTGGTTTCACTGAAGACGTGCAAAACGTTTAAACGAATCAATGGTGAATAATCTCTCGATCCCACCACAGTGACGATGTGAGTCAATGGTGTGTTGATATTCCAGTCCATTATCTACGGCTACTTCATGAGAGTCGGTTCTCTGTAGCACAGTGCCCTTGTCATTGTGGAAGCTATTTTGATTGGTGAAAATTGTGTTTTCTGTCGAAAGGGTGTCGAATTGATGGATGGCCTATTCAAATAAGTCCTCTGGTCCTTAGTACAGTGATGAAATTTCGTAAGTTCGTTACTTGTACTGTAAAGTACCACTTCATATTCATCAATCTGGAGTATAAGCAGTGAGTAAAATTTGTCTTTTTTTTCCTTTTTAGGGCCAAAACTCGACGCAGGTAAAACAAACTGAAATAATCGCAATCAGCAATCTTGTTGCTTAAATTAATTTTCTGTATTTAGTAGTTAATTTTGCTCTTTCTCCTTCTTTGATCATTTGTGATGTTTGTGGACTAAGTTGAAATTCTTGTGTAATTTGGAAAGGCATGAATGACTAAAAATCTTGTTAGCGAGACTAAGATTAAAATCAATAAATGGCATTGTAAGATAAAGATCAAAAGTTGGACCAAGGCTAATACTTGACTCTGCATAACCAAGAACATTACTAAGGGTATTGATGCTAGAGTAACATCAAGACTAAGTAGGAACATTGATTCAAGATCAAAGCTACCACAGTCTGTATCTTCACCTTGCTTTTGCCTTGCTCATCACTAAAATGTTAGTACAACCTCCCTGTCGCTTCAGTTTAATTTAAGTTTCAGCATATGTACTGTTGGAAATGAAAACACTATTGAAAATAAGAACGCAAGGAGAGCGTTGAAAATTAAAAGTTGTTCATTTCTTATTCTCTTTCATTTTCATATTTGCTCCTTAAACAACGAAACAACATTACCACCTCCACTTTATTTTTTATTATCAATTTCTTCTTCCAATTTTTTTTACCATCATTATCTACCCCTTCTCTTACTCTTCACACATAAAATATTGGTAAAAATTGGGTGGCGGACACTTTCACAAACTGACTTGAGAAGCATCAATGCTAAAATATAATTGAAGGAGAGTTTTTACAACAAATTCTATACTGACAATTAGAAATTTACTGTACGAGGTAGTTGAAAGATATTAATGAAAGGTTGAGGATTAAGGTTTAATTTAGAAAAATCAGTGTACAAAAAGTGAGAGAAAAGTGTAAGGTACTAAAAGTACTTTGTGGAAAAGTTTTAATGCGGTAAGCTTTGGTAGAAGAAAATGTGTAAGCTTGAATAAACTAAGGAGTGAGAGCAGAGAGATGAAAAATTAAGTATCTAACAAGTGACTGAAAGTGGAAAAGTTATAGAGTGTATAAAATATGTTTGTGTGTGATGGTGTTAGATGTAAATTGTAGAGTACGCTGGTTTATATTGATACACTCTTTGACTATATATTACTGTGTAACTATATAGTTGAAACATAAACTAAAAAGTAAAAAGCCATGTTTTAAATTTCAATGTTCAAATTCCAGATTCAGCCATAAAATTCTGTATCATAAGCCGATATCAAATTATTATCGAACTATTGAGATTTGAGATCGAAATTTAGTATGAGATTTTTTATATTTTATATTCATTATGTTTTAGCGTTACCTAATCACAAAATTTGATGATATACAGATTACAGATCTAAAAATCATGTTTGTTCTAGGCGAGTTTTGTTATCCGTTATCACCTACTGATAACGGATGGATTGAGATGCTCATATTTCTGGTTTACGTATTTTCTTAAACTTGAGACCTATCTAGATTCTTAGTTTGCACCCAAAAACATCTAATACCTAAATTTCAGCCTTATTGTTATTCTAGTTATTCAGAACACATTTACATACCCAAGTACATACCTACATACATAGGTATACATACCCTATACCTGTGTACAAATATTGCATGTGTTAATAGTATATGATAGGATAGATAGCTCAAAACAAGCATTCAAAAACACCATAACACAGTTTAATTGAATATGATTTTTTCATTTTTTGTCCGGTGCCTCGAGGTCGGGTCATCACATATGAAAAAAATAAGAAAGTACGTCGCGTAATCCATATTTTTTATTTATAACGTATGTGTTACAATAATCCATTTATTTCTCCTTTATCCAAATTATGCCATAGATATCTACATGTGAAACTTCCACAGTTTGTAGGTAATCTAATAACTTGATTTATTTTTGGAAAGTTATGTGGAAAGGCAAAGAGGGTATTTTGTTGGAAGCTCCACAGATGATCAATTCGTCTAATGAGTAAATGTACGAGAATAAGCCATTTTTTTTGCAGATATTACATTTTGGAAGGATATTAATCCAATCAGGAAATGTGTTAAGTATTTTTGCATTCCTATGATCAACATTAATATAAAAATTCCGGTCTCTAACTTGTGATGTGGAGAATACCTATTTCTAACTATTCCACATAAGGTACCTATTGCGACGACCTTTTTTATTTCGGTTTACTATTAGAATTTAACTTCATCAAATACCAGTGGACAAGTTTCAAAAGTTTGTCGACGTTATGTAAATGATATTATGAGAACGACTTTTGAAATATTATAACTTATAGATTAGCAGGAATTCTATTAATTTAGAGAAAATCTTATCTATATAGTTGTTTTTTGTAATTGAAAAACCTTTAGTATTTCTCTTCCGAGCCACTTTTAAACAGTTTGAAAGATCAGTTTTGAATGTCTTTTAGGATTTAGGGGCAGTTATGAAATCTTCACTCAAAACTTGTGAAACAATTCAAGTTGTTGTATTGTTGGGGAAAAAAAAAAATTAAACTGATTTCATGTGGAGCTGAAGTTGTACTCTAATCAAGACTTCAGTTCCCACTGAATTTCAAGTTTAAACTAAGGGTTTGATTTCGATTGTTCGTGGTGTCATTTCTCCATTAGGAATCAATCAATAAATTGCTTAAAATCCTGACGGTTTTCTGAAACTTTTTTTACACAGAAAATTTTTTCTTTATCATTGAAATTATTTGTTCCACCAACTGAAATTTTTACTTGAGCTGATTCATCAGAAAAGCATACTGTTTCATTGTTTTTGGTTTATTATTAATTGATTATTATTTCTGGGAGTTTTATGGTGTTTGTGTTGATGAGATATCATATGAAAATTTGTGATGAATGTATTGGGTTTTATGTTTCGATCCTAGTGATGAGTAAAAGTAAGTAGATCTTGCTACTGGTTTTGTACGGTATAGTTCTGGTCTTACGTAGTCTCGGTCAAACTTGCAGGATTTTTATCACATTGACAGCTGAATTAAGCTCATCATTCATGTCTTTCCAAAATATAAGAGTTTTCACTTAACACTAAAGCATCGATAGTAGTGATTCAATTGGAAGATACTAAAAACTTAGGATGAAAAAGATACAAATTATTAAGATTGTGATTATTTTATTGTATGTTCCATACTTCCCCCTCATTTTGTCTTAGTCTTGCATTATCAGTTTTTATCTTAGTCTATCTGCCAGTTTTTGTCTTAGTCTTGCGTACAGTCTGTATTGGTCTTGTTCTGTTGCAGAATTCATTCTTTTTAAATGAAGCGTACTCAAACTTGTCATTAAGAATTACAGCTATACCCTTTTTCTTTTCTTCACACCTGAAAATTCGTCATCTGTTAAATGGAACACAGCCTATTTGAGACAAAAAGAATACCATATAATGTGTCTCAATTTACTCTTTCAGTCAAACATTATTTGTAAATGTCGAAAGGGAGAAACGAATGAAAGTACCTAACTAAATAGAATACATATCGTGGGACTAGCAGCGAGGAGTTGACGCCATCGTTGTTGCTTAGCTGAAAAAAGAGGTTCGCATAGGATAAGGTACTAGTGAAAAATATACATTTTCAAAAGTCGTTTTCGACATCTAGCGTAAAGTAATAACATCAGCATCAATATTTGTCGGCCAGAACAAAGCAGCCTATCAGTAAGTTGAGAGAGTAGGAGGTATAAGAGAGTGCAAATGGCAGGAGTGCGCAGAAAGAGAGCAAGAACGAAAGAAAAAAGTCTTTTCAACTGCTTTACCCTTTGACAATTTTCACTTTTTCCTCTTTTCTAACGTTTGTGACATTTGCTTATCGCAGATATTGCCGTGACAGCACTGTCGATGTCGTACAGGCAATATTTTACCATATGTCGAACAACGTATTCGGTAATCTTGTGTTTTTTCAGCCGAACTTTACCAAAAAACTTTCCATTTTCTCGCTCTAACTCGCCCCTCTACTGCCACCTTTCTAGAGCCTCCCATCACACTTTCACACTGCCAACTATTTCTTTCACTAGTATATAGACAGTAAGAGATACATACCAAATACACTTTCTTCAGATGCTTTTTATTTATTCCTCACTTTTCGTTCCTGGAAAGTACGTTAATAAATAATTGAACCAAATGTCATTCATCTGTCACGAGAGTGTATTGCAAAATATACAATTTTGGTGTCGTATGAAAATTGATGGGTACGTGTAGAACCTGCTGGTGAAATTACTAATGTTACTCCTTAACTGGGAGTTAAGAGTTATGCTACTCAAATATAAACTTGAGAATCACACTTAATGGCTGAATTCTTAATTTTTGATGACATTGTTTGCAGTTAAAACAGGTACTTACAGAGACTTTACATAAGTACATCAATTCACAGATCATACGCTAATTGACATTTCCTGCTTAGATGAACTAAACCCCTGTTTCTAATCGTATTTGTGTAAGAAAGCAATGCAGGTTTGAGTAATATTAAGCAAAACTGGTATGAGCCTTTCCCTTATTTCAAGACTGTGAGATTAGTAGGTAGATATACCTTATATGATTCATTTTAATTCTAAAACTTGAAAATTCCAGTATAATTATAATTAATTTCATTAATCGAGATTGAGAGTGTTTATGAACAGATAACAATATGAAGTGTCAAGTTTAACTATATAGTACTATGTATGGACTGCTCATACAGGAAAAAATGTAATAAAAACATCAGAGATATGGGGAAGGTAATTATGAACTAGATATGCAGGAAACGACAAAATTAGCCAATCAATGCTCGAGAATGAATGATAACAACTTGAGAATGAGTTATACCGCCATTACTTGTATATTTTTTTCTTTCTCTACATCAAGATTGCCATTGTGCTGGCGGCCAAAAATAGTATTATTTTCAACGGAAATAGTTTCTGTGGAAGGTTTTTGAAACAAGGGAGTAAGAATCTTACTTGATACATTTTTGTCTTAAAGAAGTTCTCGTGAAAGTTAGTAATCTTATGAAATCTCAGGACAAACCAACAACGTCTTCCAGCACAACTTTGATCATATGAAATTCCACTCGCAACAATTTAAACAATACCAGAACAAACTGCTTCGCAGTAGACATATCAACTAGTTTGGTGAGTTGACAAGATTCAGCACAAAACTCCAACAGATAAAGCTGCAGATCACTACCAAATTCAAAATGTTTGGCTTACAGCTTTGCTCTCAGATCGATGAGTTTTTAATCATTCTCAAAGCTAGTTAGATTTGTCAGCGCTGTAAACATAGCATTAGCACTATCATGTTTGTATAACCTCGATAAAATAGTCAGCTACATTATTGGCAATATGAAACATTGCTTTAGCATTCTTCTATTCCCAAACATCAGTGTGATTGCAACTACTGGGAACATTGTTATGCGTTACATCAAATAAGCCTTCTTTATGCAGCAGTAAATTAATTTGAAAGTACCATGTATGAGTGTTTTTACCATTAAAAGACTCCATGTTTCGCTTCTTTACACCATCCTTTACAAAAGTCAGTCGCACAGCAAATAAAACAGTTGTTACAGCGACAAAACCGGCTCCAAATCAAAAAAACAAGTGCAAGCAAAGAAGGTACAAAACCAGAAGCAAAAAGCAAAATGGAAGCAGAATTAATAAGTTGACATTAGTATTATCAGACAGCTTTCTACTGCACAGCTTTGTTTAAGTGAGACAAAGGAGACCACATTGAAAATGGTCACTGGATCCATAACCCATGAGAGTTTAAAAGACTTGACAATGTAGAAAATTACTAACAACAAACTGAACCATATTGCTATGAAGGAACTTGATATAATCACGATTTAGTAAATTGATAACTCTCAGTATTAAAACACATAGAAGTGTGCGTGTGTGTACGTGTGTGCGTGTTGTTATAGAGATGTCTGTCTTGACTACGAAATATGTGCAGCTAAAGCTGAGTAGAAAATTAAACAAAATTGACTTTTCATTGATGATGATGATGATGATGATGGTGGTTGAAGATCTTGGTCACATTTTTATATCACAATGCATGTGGAGAATTAAACATATTTTTAGCTATATCTCTCTGACAATAAGTGTAGTGTGATATGCTTGAGATGTGAGATTTAATGTGAAGGCATGTGACTGTGACCTCCATCATCAATTGACAGGGATCTGAGAGGAACCATTCTGTCAATAGACACTCCTGGAATGATTGTGATCAACTCTAAAAGTAGTGGATAGGAAAGGTTTTATTAGAAAATTTTGTTAGGCTTAATTTGTGTATGATTATTAAGATTTATGACTGATGAAGTAATATGAGTTAAATATTGCAATCTTAATCCTCGAGATACACGATAATAACGAAGGTGAAGGATATATTTAAAAATATATTGCTGAAATTGATCTCTAGTTTGATTTAAGTTAGCAAAATTTTTTCTATTTTCCACATCCGGGCTTGGTAAACCAGGTACTGTATATGAAAGCCACTTCTGCAATGCTATCACGTCATTATAATTGCAGTTATATTTAGCTATTCGTGTATTTCAATTTCAGTCTACTCTGAATCATTTTTTTCTCTGTTTATCCCCTGGTTTATGGATAATTTGGACACATTTATCGTTTATGTAGGTGTGTGAATTATTGGTTCGTAGCAGCATTGGGTGCTCTCTAGTATTTTATAATGATGCTCTTACCCTTAAAAGAAAATAACAATTTTAGCAATAAATAAGTAATTGAAATTCACATTCCTTACAGTAGCATAGTTTTGCTTATGTAAAAAGATTATGAAATGAAGAAAAAACATATAGTTTTTAAATATTTCGAATTCTTGCCATAAGTATGAAAAATGCCTGCAAAAAAGTTAATTTTGATAAACTAAATGAACTTGTTTTTTTTCTCCTTTTACTAGATTCTGTCATTTTTTTCATATTTTCTTTAGAAGAGTCTAAAAACACTTCAAAGGATAAAACTGACGAGACATTGTTCAAAATTGATTGTCAACACCAATTTCTTCTTCCATTCGTTTAAAATGATAGTGAATTTTTTTTTTCTTTTTTTTTTACGCCCAGAGACCTTTTTTCTTCTTTCTTTGTTGCCATATGTTTTTTCTTTCATTTTTCCACAAGATGTTAACTTTTTTCCTTTCTTCATTTTTATTTTTCTCCTTTAACGTTATTAAATTGGTGTCTTCATTTGTAGTTGATGTTGAAACGAATAATTGTGGCCGTTTGTTGAAAGATGCTTTTGATGTTCTTGATATAATCCGACTGTATTGATTGAAAACGTGGTCTCCTAATGAATTGAATGAATTTCCGGGTTGCGTTTCATTTGGTGTTCTCGAACGAGCAGCTGAATCTTTCAGCGTTCCTTCTTTCTCAAATTTGGCTAGATACGTCAAAAGTTTCTTTATTTCTAAGTAAAAAGGCTGGAGATTGAATTAGTTCTAAAAATATGCTGTTGAAATGTTTTTTCAATCTTAATGTTAATCTAGAAACAAAGTCATTGCCACAGAATGTTTACCCGTGTTGACTGTAGTTGGTTATAACCTAGTTTGGCTTGGCATTCAGAATTATTTTATGATATTTTAAAATTTAATACGAGTCAACCATAATTTAGAATATTCCTGATGTACCTAATATAATTATGTACAGTTCAGTAATGTGTAATAAGGTGTTTCTCATTGGATGAGGATTTGGATAAAGCTCAGGTTATGTAACTGAATTCATACCCATGTAGGTTGGTTTGCAAGCCTGTCATAGTTGCAAGCCCATAGAATATATGCTCATTGAATTTTTAATGTAGTTTCAATGATCTTTGAAAACGTTAAAACACAGACAAAAACAACTGAAATCAATCCATCCCAGAAAGAGAGGTGTGGATGGTGCCAATCAACAATACAGACCGATGTTCCCAATGTGCAAAATCTGCCACAAAATCCAGTTGTTTCCTGACATAAATGAGTAGCAACTGAGTAACACCGTAGGTCACACCCTTTCTTTAAGTAATTTCAGTTGCTACTCATTTGTGTCATGGTAGCAACTGGGGAATAAATAGGTAGCAAGTAGTTTTGAAAATTACTTTCACTTTTTCCATTTTTTTCTACTTTATACTTTTCCCTTGTAATAAGTTAGGAACAAATAAGACAGTAGTTTTGAATATTACTTTCACTTGCTCCGTGTTTTCTACGTACTTGTGCCGTGGTAGCAAGTTGAGAGTAAATAAGTGACAAGTAGTTCTGAATGTAAAGATACTGGCTAGGTACCTTCTTATTAACTAATTGCTATTTGTTCCCACTGATGGCCAAATAACACTTTTTCTTATTGGAAACAAAAGGAGACCCAGAGAGAGCTACCATCCTTTTTATCTAACTGGATATTGCAGTGACGCACCAAAGGGAGGAGTTTGGGGTTGAAACCCATCAGAAAATTCATAACAATCTTGCTTATAGAGGAAACAATTGAGAAAAATTAATGTAATGGAGTGTGCACTTATAGTTACAAAATTTCAGAAGCCTTTCTAAAATAAAATCTTACGTGCGCATCTGAGGAACTGTATTATGCTTATTATCATTGCAGGAAGTTATCGAGTGTTATTGCGACAGAACCATTTCTTATAGATTGTTGAAAATTACCGTTGTTTGAATATTAGCTGAAGGTTCATTAAAATTCTGGATAAAATTGGACAAGTGATTCTGGAGATACTTTACTAATGAAATTCGATTCTCAAATTATCAACCATTATTGTGGTAGAACCACAAGGACTAAATCTTTGAAATTTATAGGAGTTGTTTGTATATATTAGCTGATGGTTTGTTGGAAATTTGACTCACGCAGGAGGGATTGTTCGAATGTTCGATAGAATTAACTAGAGAATTAAATTTATCATCCGAGAATAAACAGTTCGCCAAATTTTCACCTAATATGCAACTAATATTTACAAATAACGCCTGCGAATTTTATCAATCTAGCACCAATGATCCTGCAACAATAACGATCGACAACTGGAGAATTGAATTTATTATCTGATTAAGAAACAGTTTACCAAATTTCATCAACATCTTCCGAACCATTTGTCTCATTTCAGTGAATATTTCATCAGATTTTCAGCTAATGGCTTCAAACAACTCCTGCAAACTTCAATGATACATATGGTTCTGCCACAGTAATGCTCAATATTTTGCAATATTCCCCCAATTTTTACAAAAACTAGTAAAAAAAATTCTCTGCAGTTTCAATTGAAAACTTACAAGTTCGTCATTTCTAAATGATTATAATAAAAAATAAATATATAAATAAAAATAAAATGAAATTTTAAATTCATTAATTTTATTTTAATATTTTGATAGGCACCAACATAAAAACCTGAATAGCTTCAAACTCTCTTTCCATTAGCAGTCAGGTTATTAGGTTAAGTAGAATCAAAAACAGAAGTTAAGCAGCATTGCATCCGAGTGGTTTGATGGGTGACCATATTCTACTGTATACTTAAAAATAAAAATTTTAGTTATAAACTGCTTCCTGATTGGTTAAAAAAAGAGTATCAGCTTGGTAATAATGTAGAAGCGATAAGGTTACAACAGGGTAGAAGTAGCGTAAAAATGTGGAAACAGAGGAACAAATAAGGAGCAGCAAGGTGGCACATAATCTAAAATCCTACTCTCTGATTGGTTAAAAGATTGGTAGCAACTGGGTAACAGTATGAGAGACATACGGTAACAACAAAGTAGCAATAGGGTCACAATGTGGAACAGAAAAGTAATGAGCGAGCAACAGAGGAGCAGCAAGATGGAAAATTTTCTAGAATCCTGCTTTCTGATTGGTTGAAAGTATTTTACATATGTGTAGTAAGTGGGTAAACACTGAGGAAGTTGGTGGGTAGCTTTTCTGCAGGTGGCAATTAGGGAACAGTTTTCACGGAGGGATGTTCTTTTACAATGGAAAAATCTTGGTAATTGGACCAGTATTGTTGAAAAAGTGAACATAATATTGTTGAATGTTGAGTACTAGATTGAATACTTTTCTGGAATTTTCAACTCCAACTTTTTAAATACCAGGGGAGACTGGGGTACCATGGAACAAGTTTGCCATAAACAAGAATAACTTCCCTTTAATTTTTGGATAAACTGGTCCCATAACATTATGCATCATACATCTGGTGAACACTTCATTTGTTTACTATTGTTATCCAGTTTGTTATTCAAAAATTATTGTAATAATTATCAAAATTATACCAAAAATAAAATTTTGATAACTCACAGAAAGTGTGATCAATGGGAAAGAAATTGAGAAAGTATTCAAATTTCTAGATGTGTTTGAATAAATTTTAATAGTCAATAATAAATTATTCAGAGTTACCAATAGTCAAGAACACTTAGAATAAATATAATGTTAATTTCTATCACGAAGGTAAACCTATTGTATCATGGTGTAAATTTTTTGGTGTACTATGGGATATACTAAAAATATCTTTCAATTTTTTGCGAATAATTTTCCTAATTAAAACTTCTGAAAAACATGAAACATTGGATCTTAAGAAAGTTTAGGATATTATAAAAGATGTTTTAAATTAGTAAATTCATGAGAAAAGTGTCACAATTGAAAAACAACCAGTTTTCGAAGCAATAATTATATTATTACAATTCAAAAAGCAGACATCATCAGTTATCTAAATATAATTTCATTTAGATGTAGTGCACTTCATATTGTAATAGATAAAATAATAGTTATTTGTGATACAAGTATATAAGGTAGGTGATTCTGATCCGAATGTGATGTTTGCAGCATGAGCTGAAGGCGAGTGATGCAAATCACGCGAGTATATACCTACTATATACACGTGTATCACACTCTATTTTTTGCAACACCCCTCCCCCTAAAAACAAAAAAAGAAAAAAATAATTAAGAAAAATAAATATTTTTGCAAATGGGATAGGTGCAAACTATCACCTCTCTTTCTATCAAATTTCATGGCGTAGTAGCTCTGGCACTGACCTTTTAACACAGAATTTAGTGATTCAGATACTAGTTGCGGAGAAACTTTTACAAAAAAAAGAATCTCAGCTTCTCATCATCAGCTAGAAGTGTGTATTTTCCAAAAGTGTCCAATTTTGTAATGGCTGCCATTTGAAAACCAGTTGACTAATTTCACTAAAATTCAATACCGAACCAGTCCATAATAGTCTCTAACTGCTATAAAAATTTCAAGCCAAAATCTTTAAATTTATGGGAATTATTGTGATGATAACATGGTGGATTTGCAACACTTTGAGAGCCCCTTCCTCCGAAACTAGCGAATAAATTTCAAAAATTTTAACACGAATATATAGCCCATGAAATCTTCTAATATTACCCCAAGTTTCATTGTCATAGGTCAAACAGCGGAGACTCCACAGATTCCCAAAATGTGTAAAAATGAGCAAAAAGTGGAAATATATATATATATATATATATATATTGTGTGCAAAAGAATATTAGTGACCTATATATTCGTGATCTACGACTCAGGATTGGCGCTTTTTCACGGGTCTCGCCCCCAGGTCCCGCCACTGCACTGAATGCAATAGTTGTATTTTCCTTTGGAAAATACACTGAAATAAAAGAAATGAAGATGTAGGTTATCTGCAGTAGTAAGACTAGTGTATAAAATGACGCATGCGCCCAAGGCGATGTATAAAGTACATACTTTATACATTGGTGCTAAGTGGTTCTAAAATTGCCTGCCTTATACATCATCAAGGTGCGTATACTAATGGAATTTATAAATAGCTGTTGCAAAAATTTAATTTTTTGATTTAAAAATATTTTTTTCTTATGGTATTTAGCATATACCATGCTACACCACTCTCAGTTTTATGGTACATGGAGGTAGTATACCGTGGAACAAAAAATGTTACCCCGTTTAAGATGAAATTAGAAAAAAACTATCACATGTTAATTATTATTTATTTCTTTCGGTTTTGTTTTGTAGATGAAGGTTCGTTCTTTTCAAATTTATTGGTCCAAAATTTCTAACTTAATTCTGACTCACATCAGAGACAAAATGTGTTCCATGGTACCCTGGTCTCTCATACGTATTGTAAATAGCATTACTGAAAATTTTTTAACAAAGAAGATGGTATGGTGTAGGTTCATATTATGTTGAAAAAGTTTTGTTTGTAAGGGAAAATAAAATTGATTATGGAAACGTTTTTCCTCTGGAAATTTGAAAAACATGACTAAGAATTCTGTTTACATAGGGAACAAGAAAAATAAATTAACATGAGTACAAATTCTCAATTTGCCTTGTACCATAGGAAGAGGGTACAATGTCATACTATCATGTAAAACATGAAGATGAATGGATAATTATGACGAATACGTATGTTACAAAATTATATTGAAAATTGTTCGTTAGAGAATGACAAGTTTTCGAATAACTTCCAGAAGATTGAGGTCGAGGATTGGTTAGGAAATTTTGTAAATTAGACGAAGTGGCTCTACTTATAAATTTACTTGATTCACTCAGAAAAAATTTTGTTAACATGAAAGCAATTTTTAATTACTTCCGTTTTCATATGTCTTTAATGATTATAGATGGTTCATTTGTTTAGTCAGAAATTTATTACATTGTACTTTAATTTGCTTCCAAGTCACTTTTCGAATTAACACGGAGTTGAATTTCAATTATCTCTGTATGATCTATTTAATGACGTCGTAATTTCTGAAATGATAAATGTTTTTCTTCCACTTCGAAGCTTTTTTTTTTTTTTTGCTAAATATTGGTTTTACTTTTATTCATTTTGTGTTCTTATCGTCAAAGGAGATGAAACTTCAGCAATGAAAAAAAAGTTTCTCATTATCTCAGTAAGCAACTTCGATTTTTTTTTCAGTCGCACCATTTCAGTATTGTTTCTTTTGTTTAGAATGCGCCAAATTTTACTTTTACTGAGAATATTAGCGCTCCTGTTCGTCGTATTTCGTGCAGATTTACTTAGGTGAACAGTCGAAATCTGTTTTATCATTCTCTTCGTTATGATTGTTGTGATCATATGCCTCAACTAATACCATCTTATCGTGTCGACAAAAGTTTAATTCAGATTCTTAATTTTCATTTTTATTCATCATTTTCTTCCTTTCACTTCTTTTACTGGTCCATTTACCGAGCAATGTTACGGTGCTTTTTCTCTACACTTTTTAGTAACGTAGTTGTAAAACTAATGTAAAAAAGTTTTTCTGGAAAATTGAACGTGCTTTTATAAGACAAAGCGATCAAACTAACAACATTAGACGGTTAAATTCTTCTAGTCGTTTTCCTCTTCTTTCTGTTTTTTTTTTTATTTTGGTACTTCTTCTCACTTCTTTTTTTCTCTTCGCTTCCTGAATCATCTGATTTACATCTACGGGTCTCATTACCGAATGTCTTAACTTTGCGAGAAAACGAGAACCTAAAAAATGAGTTCGAAAAATGAGTGAGAAAGATGAAAAGTAGAGAAAGAGAAAGAGAGAGAGTGAGAGAGAGAGCGATATATCCGATCCACACTTGCTCACACACACACACACAGAAGCTACGAGGTTGAAAGGGAAACACTACTACTGCCGTTTTGCAATAAAGGAAAAAACACATAAACTGTCACAACTTTTTGGAAAGTTGCCATTAAAAGTTTGCAAATAAAAGTTAAATGTATTGCCCCGCTGCTTAAATAAGAATTTTCTAATTTTTCGTTGTTTTTCACCCCACCCACTTTCCTTTTTCGTTTTGTTTTAGCAATTTAACTCGTAGATTCAACAGTTTAATATGGATAAAGAGACGAATCTGTGATTTTTTATACGCCCTCAAAAACAAAAAAAAACAAAAAAAAAAAAACAAAACAAAGAAAGAAAAAAAAAAGGTTTGCAAATTAACAGTTAACCTAAAATCTTGTTACGCTGTCAACAGTGAGAAAAGTTGAAGCTTGAAAAGTGAGGGTGTAGAAGATAGGGGAGCAAAACTTTTTGAAGCTTACGAAGGCGAATAAAATTTATTGTGTTTCGCTGGGATGACTTATTTTTATAATATTTATTATTTTTTCCACAGAGTTTTTGAATTTTTTTCGTTTTCCTGAAACTTATTTGCGGAGAGAAAAGATTAAATGGAATTTTGTTGTTGGAAATGAAGCGGAAAAGAAGCGAAACCAGCTGTTAGTTGTGGACATGAAATTGAAATGTTTTTTAAATTTTATAGATAACTTACATTTATTTATTTTTGTGAAGGTGGATATTTTAGGTTGATATGTCCGAAAGTTTATTCGAAAGGGATGGGGTTGTGTCTGGATTTATTTTTTAATTTTAGACATGTAGTGGCATGTAGGAACGATACTTGAGTAATAGATCAGTCACTGGTTGACGTCATCACGTTGTTATCAATTGAAATTGAGTCGAAACAAACAATTTGACCTATTTAATTTGTACACTAAGAAAAATGATAGAACATTTTTAAAGACTGATGATCATGGAGAAAATATATGTTTTGTTATACCGATAGCTTATGATACTCTGAATGGTACGATTAACTTTCTACCTCATTGTTCTTCAAATATTTCCAATTTATTTTTATTTTTCATAATCATCTGGGAATTCACGTAGGTTTGTGATAACGATATATGTTTGTTTGGACCCAAAATAGTCTACCTACAACTATTGATACATTTTAGACAGACTGTGACGTCATACGTGTCTAATGTATCGTTAAATTTTTCCCATTATCAAATATATATATATATATATATATATATATATATATATATATGTATAAAAGCCACTTCCGTAACGCTATCATGTGACCATTATTACAGATATATTTGGTTATGCCTATATTTGAGTCTGAGGCGTCCGAAATCAATTCCTGCCACAGTCACCAATATTTTATGAGGCATACGAAATTGATTCCTGTCACGTGTCATAAAGTCAACCTTTAATGTATAGTGGTGTTTAAATGCTAATGACGTCACAATGTCCTAAAGTTAGGGCATCATGCAGCCGAAACACTGACTCGAGGGGTCTTGAATTGTGTCTTCAAGACATTTTATTTTTTGACTTTGACTATGTCCTACGGCTGAATTCTTCTTGACTTGAATTAGACTTCATCAGACACGGCAAAACGCAGCTTACTTTTGTCTTCATACCTCAGCAAATTAATATGATGAATCAGCAATAAGCTAAGTTGTGTGGAAAGAAGAGCCTAACAAAGTTTCGATCCATACAAGGTTCGAAACCTACAAAAACGAACAGCAGAATTATTTTGTCAAAGACTATAATTACAAAAGAACTATAGTGTCGACAAAGCGGAACAAAGCATAGTATATAGCGGAAAAAATAAAAAGTTAAAAAAAAAGCTATGGCAGACAACAAGTAGGAGAAATCATCAGAAAGCTGTTGTGTCTTCACCTAATTGTGTGTCTTCATGAGTGATGATTTTGTTGTGTAAAAGACTCCTAATACGAAACTTTAGGTCTCGGAGCTTTTGGTTAAAAGTGAGGGTGAGGTGAGATAATTACTGACATAGATGGAATCAAATCCACTATGCGAAGAAAGAAGGCTCGATGCGGCCTTTATATGACAGAGCAAGGCAGTCATCTCGAACCAAGCTTGTCTGAAAGTTGTCTTCAACACACCAAATTTCCCTCCTAGCAGGTGCCAGGAACTCCATCTGATCGTATTGTCGACTGATGCTTCACCTCGCAGGTGTTTACAAAAGATCGCCTTGAAGTGCGATGTGCAACTGGCGAAATTAGAAATGTCTTATGTGTCGTCACTACTGATCCTTCATGACGAAAGAACATTCCTAATCTGCCTTTGTCTTCAACTGAACCTATCTGGAACACAAACTACCATCCTAGTTGTCTTCAAGGTAGATCAGGTTGAATCATACTCTGCATCCGAAGATGGTACATTTATAAAATTGCCTAACGTGAGGACTTAAACGTACGACTTGTGACTTGGACCTGCTACTATCCGCCTACACAAGAAGGACTCATTTGCAAAGACGAACCTAGTACCGGGTGTCGCCAGTGCAAAATCGAGAGAGAGTGATGTGATGTGTGATCGAGAGTGAGAAAAAGAGAAGAGTGAGTCTTGATTTAAAATTTGTCTTCACAAATCAGCTTATTCTTGTCGAGGAAATTTCCCTACTTATTGTCTGCTAATTGCCTTCAAACATGCGATGTCGATAACAAAAGCAAGAGGAATTACCAAATGTCTACAGCCAATAAAATTACAGATATTATGAATTAATATATGTCGACATACAATAGGCAAAAAGCGCACGTGGATGACTGATAAAGCAACATACAATAAAATATATTAGATGACTGCAAACCGCAAGCAAAGCGTGGAAGGAACGGAGATAAAAAAGGTTGGCTGCATTCATGTCCGTCGATGGGTTTTTACTTCTATTCGATTCGTCTTCATTTAATATATGTCTCATGGCGCCAGTCCGTCGGATTGAACCAAATTATTGTCCGAAATTGTCTAAATTTGGAAAAGTCGTTGCTGAAATAAAATACACTATAATTGCCTGAAAGAGAATCAGATTTTATTTCTGTTTTCATGTCTTCATCTGAATACGAGTTCGAATTCGGGTAATACAATGTCCGAATTCGAATTTTGTCTCTCGAAAAATTGTCTGAACTTGTGACGTCATTATTCTGTCTTATGTTTGTCGAAAATAATTTTTATTTTGAGGTCCAGATCTCGGACTTCTCAAGTCTTACTTGATATCATTTTTTTTTTCGTAATATCATATCAGTGCACCCAGTTAATTGATAATTTCGATTAATTTTGACACATTTATACAGGTTTGTTTGAATCATTGCTGCATAGCAGCTGGGTACTCTCTAGTACATAGTATATAATATATATAAACAATATGTACATACTTCACTCTATATGGGTAAGCCATTCTTAAAAATTGTCATTTCTGAAGTATCGTTCTTATATACCGCCAGTGGCATAGTCAGGATTCCTTCAAAAGAGGGGCAAAAAATATTTTATGACCTTTTTTTTTCCACTTGTCACTTTTGAAAATTTAGAAAATTTGAAAAATTTAGCATCTCTTGAGTTCACTGTTTCATATTTATTATTAAAATTTTTTTAAATTTTAAAAGTGACCAGCAAAATAAAGATAAAAGTAAGGTGATGGGGCAATTTCCCCCTTTGCTCTCTTGGATATCGCCTTATATACCGCCCTCATTTTCGAAAAATTAGCTGTTACTATGTTGGGTATTGACTTTCGTTGAAGTTTTAGAGAGTTGGAAATACTTACCTCTAAATTACATTAAAAATAATTACTAATTGCCCATAATAATATTTGAAGCTTCCTTCCCGTCTTCATGCAGGGATGACAAATTTTAACCTTGTCTTCTTAGCGAAAAAAAAAAAAAAAACAGAAAAAAACTGAATGCTTCCTATACTTTTCTTCCACATGAAGTTTTTTTTTTTTTTTTTGTCTATTTCTTCATTACTATCTTTTCTCAAAATTTGAATGAATTACAAATGTTTTTACTTCTCCCATTTAATTCATCTCTTCACTTTCTATCTAATCAAACCAGAAACTTCTTATTTCGCGAACTTCAAAGGGGTAGTGAGATGAAAAATTGTTGCAGAGTGGAAAAAGTTGATTTTTTTTCTTAAATTAAAGATCAGATAAGTGCAGAAGTAGGCGATCACAACTATTATTCAAAAATATTATTGGGTTGTAGGTAGATACTCGAGTCGCCGATGATTTCTCGTGAAAAAATTTAATAATTTCAAGTTAGGTTTAGCCGACGGTCAGATGAGTAAATGGAACTTGGTCGATATCTTTGGCGACAATGTAGCGACGTTTACTCTAATTTTGGGCTATATTCCCACCCAACGAAGTTTAGGTGTTCCATTTCTTTTTTTCTATCAGAATACCGTCCTTGAAACTAATATTTATTCGATATCAACAAACGCTGTAGCTACAGAGAATGGAAAGCAACTTGTATGAAATCATGTCAAGAAATTGTTCGTAGTGGGCACGTTTCAGTAAATTAGGACCCAAATTGAAATTTTTGTTTTGCTTATGACAAAATATGAAGTTTAGTAGGTACTGTTATTTTAGTTGGCTCTGCCCTCGAATGCTGAAATCACCAGTTCATTGTTGTTATCGTGAATTTCTAATATGAATGAAGGGCAGATTCCGCAAAGATAAAACTGATATGTACAAAATATGTTCAAAGAGAATAGTATTTCGACGAAAAGATGGAATTACGAAGTTGCGTGACCAAAATTAAGGCTAATTGCCTTCGCTGATAGTGTCGAAAAAATAACTGGTACTGCAATAAACAAATGAAAAAAAAAAAGAGAGCTAATTTTGATAAAATAAAATCGTATATACGGTTCTAAAATAGGTTTTGGATTTTATTGGTTTGTATTGTCGTCGTTGAATACTAGTTATATATTTTATTGACGAAAAATAAATAAATAAATAAATAAATGAGTAAATGAATACCGCGTGAAGAATATATATACCTGACTAATTTTACAAGTTTTGTCGGACATTTTAGAATTTGGTAGTTTTCTAAATCCTTACGTTGGTAGAAATAGATAAGTTTTTGTAACATATAAAAAACAAATCGCATATTTATTATCACTAAAAGACGTGAGTGAATGAACGAAAACTGCTATGCAGAAAGATGGAATGTAGAAGAAAATTGAGCTATAAATTTGTTTAACAAAAATATCCGAAAGTGTTTGCATACGTTCTGTAGAATGGGAGGATACGAGATACGATACCATAAAAATATTGATTTAAAAACAAAATACGTCAAAATATTTCACGAACGAGAGGTGCGGTAGTAGTAAGTTCATAACTTTTTGCTACAGAATAGAAAAAGTTGAAAAAAAGAAATCGAAGAAGAAGAAAAACTGCCACAAAATATCGTTTAAGTTTCTTTTGCACGTATGGGTGTTGGTACCTCCATTAATTCAGGACACCACATATATTCAATTCGTTCGAAAAACTTCTCTCGGCAAGTACATTATGTAAATGAAAAAAAAGTGTAAGACTTTCTTTTTGTCTGTCTGTCTCTCATTTTTTCTCTTCCAATTTTAAAGCGTCATTTTCTGTGAATTTCGCATAAATCGTAACTTTAACGCGAGCTTCTTTCATAATTCTTTTTCTTTTTCTTTTTCTTTCGTCTTTTTTTGTATTTCCTTCCCCCATATCCGTACTCCTGTGTGCTTGCGAGATGTTCGGCGAATATAAAAAATGGAGAGTCTGCAAAAAAAAAACAAACTTTCCAGCGTATCAGGTTTAGCGCGAAAAAAAGGTTTGCTGAAGTCATGAAAAAATTCTATTCAAGAACTGGCTCAAGTGTAGAAAAATTAAGTATTATCCTCTGAAGTGCAAAGAATACATTAATCAAATGTGAAAATCTGTTTAAAATACAAATAAAATGTGGCGACGGGTGATTGTTGATGAACGAGTGTATTACACACTCATCGATCACCTAGTGGGCCATTGGACTAAACTCCACGAATTACCTTTTTGCGCTCACAGCTATGTTTTTCTTCTACATAGCTAAATTTGAATACTGAGCTAGGCTCACACACACTCGTACATACAGAAGAACACACTCCGCTTTCTTAGCATTTGTGTGGTGTTGTGTACTACTACACATACACCCACAATAATAAATCATTAAATTCATTTGATGTTCATAATGATCATCGTACATTACATCTAGTGATGTGTGTTGTGCTGCAGTTAGCGCTATTGCTGATACGTTTTGATTCAAATCAGACACTTATGCAAAGATTGCACCGTCTTTTGGCTTTACATTAAGCTGCCATCTGAATTTATCACTGGAAATGTTTAATCTGAGGTACATAGCAAAAATATGACGTCATATGCAATGAAAAGTGAAAACCAAGTTTATAACAAAAAGTGATAAAAATGTCAGAAACCTCTCAAAAAAATTCCATTGGTATCTATCCTACATATTTAAAATGAAGTATGCCAAATCCAAGAGGTACCTAAAAATAGAAAAACTAGGTAATCCATTTTTAAGTCCCCATCACATAAGACAGTAAGCCTAACAAAAAGTGAAAACAAAGTTCACAAAAAAATTATAATTACGTAATACTCTCAAATGGAGATAATGTTTATTTAACAAAATGAAATTTAAATACAAAAATCATTCTCAGTGTATCCTCTACTACGCAAGAATTGCAAATGTGTAAATTGTTTTCATGAGCTCTCGATAATAAATAATCCTAGAGTGTAAACAACTGAAAGCGTCTATAGTTTAAAAATGTATTTTTACAGGCTACAAGTTTGCGGAGTTTTAAACTTTTAAATCACAGTTTCGCTATTTTACAATCTGTGAGTGAAAAAGCTTGTGTGCAAATGAGTTAGCGCGTAAAAAAGCTGTAACAAAAACTATGATTGTTACGTTATCAGTCTTTTTACACGATTTTTTCTACAATGAAGAATGTCAAAGCCACACACTCAGCTTTTTCATACCGAAACTTATTGATTGTAAAAAAACGAGCTTAGTTTGCTGAACAGTGAACCCCCACGTTAATGGTAAATGTTTTATTAAAGTTGTCATTTTTCCAACATTACGTTAGTAATTTTTGTCTAACGATGAAAATTTAAAATATCCAACTTGAAAAATAGCAAATTGTAAACTTCAGATACTTTTGGTGGAGTTGGAAAGTGTGGGTGCTGCGTCATTGAAGAGAAAACGAATAAGTTTAGGTTAAAAACGAATTTTTAAAAGATAAGCTTTAGCTTCAAGTGAAATAAACACTATTTCATTGTGGAAGGTTGACAGCATTATTGGTATATTTTATAATCGCAGTAGTGAGTAGAAAAAAAGCCCTCAAAAGATTTTTTGAAACGGCAAATTTTCCTGTAATTTGCGATTTTTCGTTCGTTTATTTCCAAGTAGCTAAGAACGAATGAAAACTTTGATGGAATATAGATTTAAGTAAATTTTGTCTTCTTTCTAGCAGTACCAATCCCAATTTTCTAGTTTAAACAGGGGCTAAAGAATTATTGATTGAAAGAGGATAGGTTTATAGATTCTACAAGTAAGTTTACGTTAAAAACGCGTTTTTAAAAGATAAACTTATATTTTTTTAGGTTGTAGCTTCATGCTAAATAGATATTATTTCATTGCGAAAGGTTGATTGCAGTATTGGTATATTTTAAAATTGCATAGTAGAATAAAAACTTATATAATTATAAAAATGGTCAATTTTCCATTAATTTGCGTTTTGTTTTGTTCTTTATTTTCATGCACCTGAAAATGATTGAAAAATTAAATGAAAAACAAATTCGAGAAAAGTTTCTTTTCTTTCCATGACGACTAACTCCATTTCTCTATCTCAAATAGTGGCTGAGAAATCCTTGAGTGAATGAAAGCGGTTTCTAGATTCTAGAAATCAGCGAATTTTTTATTCTTTAGCGTTTTTTTCGTTTGTTTATTTTCAAACAGCTCAAGATAATTAAAAAATTATATGGAAATTTTATAAATTCTATCCTCCTTCCAGCAACATCAACTTCAGCTCTCTAACTTGAATCGAGGCTGAGGAATTATTAAATGAATTAAGAAAGGGTGCAAAAATGTCATAATGTTCGATAAGACATAGTGCGCATGCGCACCCACGATTGTGATTTACTAACCTTAGGTAGTCCCAAACTGCGTATCCGTAAAATTTTACTTTCCGGCATTAGCGTAAAATGTCTTACTTCGGGTACCTACAGTACCTATACTTATTCAATACGCACGGAATAATCGCCTGCTTTTTGGGTGGGTGTTGCAAAAAAAGAATTATACCTTTAAATCGTATATAGTTCAAAGACTTTTACACTCCATCAAAATTCGTCTAAGTTTGTGTTACAATGAAAATTTATTGTAAATTTTAACTTTGTAAAATGAAAATTACAATGGAAACTTGAAAAAATCATAGCCCTTTAAATTCCCCGATCGTGTTTAAATTATAACTAATTCAACCCAACGATATTACATAATATATATTTTTCATCTAATTTCATTCTTATCGGATCAAAATAACTACCTCTATTGTCTTAATAAGATTTAAGCTTAAATGTGTAGTTAGGCTGTATAAATAAAAAGGTACCTACGTGAATTTGTCTTTCTGATTTCATTGAACTTTTTGTTATTTGAAATCAAACACAATTTAGGTCCATTCCTCGTCCAGAGTAATCAATGAATGCTCGCTAATTGAAGAAAAAAGTATGCAAATCTCAAATTGTTCAAACGTTTTGGGTGCATTGATCCTGCGAAAATGAAAGAAGTATATAGTCCTCCGAATTCGGTGAGAAAATTAAGAAATTTCTCCGTAAAAACAGTGTAATTAGAACTGAAGAAAAATTTGTTTTCTGTCGAGTTATACTTTGTAGACGTTTTAATGTATGACAGGTTCGTTCGTATGGTTTAGGGGACCGTGTGTGAGGTATGGAATCCGTAAATCTAACATACATTCGATATTAGTCGAATTCGAGGCACCCAACCTGTTCCAGTGAATAAACTGAAACAGAAAATTAAACATCTCAAATTCGATCCCGTCTCAATTAGTCTTGGAACTGTTTCGAAATTTTCATATCAACTTCCCATCCGAATCAAATGACGACTGTTAAATCCGCTGTGCCTAAATTCAGAGCGAATCATATTCGTGGAAAAATATACAAAATACCTGTATCAAAATAAGTGCAAATTCAGCATTTGAAATTGTTTGAAATTAGCCCGAAGCTATTTTCTATAATTCGTAACGCCGAGCCAGCGAAACAAAAATTTCAATCTCGCACGTCTATCCCTCTTTAACTCACACAGGTACTACGGCGACCTTTCTCCCTCTTTATTTATCCTTTGTCGTGAAAAACAAAAAGTAGCAAACAATATGACGCGTATTATTTTCTTCTCGGAAAAACTTTCGCTCCACAATTGGATGATAGCAGCATCTCGCTCACTCACACTCAAAATAATACCCAACTAACTTTGTGCATGATTCATACGTTCACAATCTGGTACCATTCGAAAATGGTGCCATATTTGGTCCTATTTTAGTCCGCGGCAGCTATCGAGTTTAAATCAATTTTCACATTTCATACCGATTATACGGACTGTCACAGTTGTAATTCTTCATATTTTGTAATAACTTCGGTTCACCGCAGGAACTTAAATTGCCTCTGCAGTTAGCAGTGTCATCCTTTCGTCCAAAGTTATTAGTGCAGTTCAGTTAAAATTTTGTGTAGGTTCGCACTAGTGGTGCGAAAAATATCGATACGTATCGATATTTGTAGAGGTTTGAGAGTGTTTATAGAGAAATAAAATAGAAGACATCATTCAGTTTGATCGTGTACGTACGTATATATTTATATTAAAAAAAGTTTTTAGGTTGAACGAAGTATAGATTGAACTGTCATGTTCAGTGTGACGTCATATAGCGGAGCAAAAGTAAACCGGTTTATATTTGTAGCCACGAACAGTGAGAAAATCATGTGGAGAATATAGCCAGGTGCGAAGAGAGGAGGATTGGTATGCCCAATAATATTCTTTTTGAAATATAGATGTTTCCTTAATGATATTTTCACCGGTTGTATCCATACGTTTTAACCCTATTTTTCTCGCGTTTTACCGCCAAAATTTCGAGGTTACAATGATACTGAAATATTCGAATACTACTTTCTCAGGGTTGATAAGTTTTATTTCTGTGGATTTTAATAATTATATCATTTAGCGATAGATACCTACCTATATAGTCGAACTCTTATTGTAGTAATCATAAATTTAATAGTGTAACGGCCAAAAGAGGTGGTTTAGTACTGGAAACTAACCTCTTTTGGGGTGATTACACTTCCTTCGATGTACGATAATATTCAAAGGAATATTATAGTATTCGAGAATTTATTTAACTAATTGAATTTTATTATCCACAACTATTGTGGACCTTAACTTAGATGAGAGACTTTAATTAAATTGAAACACACAATAAATTTTATCACTTTACTTTAAAAACACAATATTAACTTTACAAGTATTCATTCACAGTCTAAGACTGGAAGAATATTGCAGGTACAGTATACGACTGACCAGTTTATTTACAATAAAATATATTACACTATTACACAGTGTCGAGATTACAATTACATTTCTATACAATACGATACAATACAATTAATTTACTGAAAACCAGAGTTCATATACCTGTCAAGGTATATGGTTTTCTATGGTATTGTGAGTGAAGTAGGGATTTGCTGATTTAGGTATTTAATTATTTCGAGAATATTCGAATACCAGAATGTTCAGGTGTTCGAATATTCTGTTAAAAACGTGTAGTGGTTGTTGACAGGAAGTAACGGTACTTTCGTCAGTTGACAATACCTATTAGGGAAAGAATTTGCTTAGTAAGAAAAACGTATTTTTCTGTGAATGAAATATGTATGTCAATATTAAAATATGACGAACATATTCGTTACAAATAGCGGGAAATTTGGTATGGAAAAAATATCGATACAAAAAATTATCAATATTTCGCATCGCTAGTTCACGTGTAATTTTTATACTCTTTTATTCTACTCATTCAATTTGTTGAAGTACACCGGATGACCAACGTCAGCGCTGCTTTCACATGTTGCGACACACGCACACATACACACATATCGGTTTTTATCAGTTGTTTTTTTCAATTTTTGTTTGTTTCTGTCGGGGGGGGGGGGGAAAGAGTAAGAAATTTCATTTTCTCTTTCGCCGTTATTTTCTTCTTCAAATTATAAAAGCTATTTTTTAAAAACTCGTTTTCAACCTAACTTATTAATGCAAACTGTTGATTGATTCAGCGCAAAAACCATTCAACAGTTCTAAAATTCAAACGCATACAAGTAGAAAAAAAGAAAAAGAAAGAATAAGAAAAAAAATGAAAAAGAAACATCAATGAAAAACAATTTCAAAGATTCATAATCCATTTCATGGTTGTCACCACTGAAAACCGTTGTTTATTGTTTTAATGAAGGAAAAATTTGTGGTAAAAAGTGTGAAAGCAACATACCGAAATGTCGAAAATGTTTATTTCCAAAAGATTAACCTTAAAACGCTCCTAATGGGAAAATGCCATAACGAATTTTCTTCCAATAATCACGTTGACGTTAATTTAATTTGATCGAGTTATTCGGTTCGGATTTTTTTACTCCTGTTGTATTAAAATAATTGTTCAGAATGTCAATGGTTAGTCATAAAAATGAGTAGTGTGACGATGGCAAAAAGTTGGCAAAGAAAATCCCGGTACCAGTCCGTAAAAGGCAGTGTGCATTTACTACGTTGAAGGGATACTATTATCCACGTGCAGAGTATAATTTTGAAAGAATTTATTATATTTTACTGGCTGCCCGAGATGTTAGCTTCGCTGGACAGATGCGTTTGTTACCATACGAACCTAAGATATCTCCGAAAATTCAAACATTCATAACTTTTTCACCGGGGAAGGAGGGCTGCGTACCTCCGAGTTGGATAAAAACCTTCCTCGGGACAACACAAGTAATTTCTCAAAATTTCAAATCAATCGGTGAAGAACTTTCAAAGATCTTAGGTTAATAAAAAACGAACATTTACGTTTTTATTCATACAAAGATTGTAGATTCGATTGATTATTGAGTGGAGGTTTCCTCCGCGGTTAGTGGACTGGCGTTATTTTGGTTTTTGAAATGTAATGCGTATATTTGTTGCTATAACATACGTGGTTAGGATACGTTCACACACGATTACATCATCAGAATTCTTCACATGTGAGCCCCAGGTCCATAAAATGAGATTCTCCTCTATTTCATTTTCACGAGGTTCCCATTAGTTAGCCTCACGCGGATCTGAACAGTAGTCTAAGATGAAAGTGACTTTTTTTCCTTCTTAACTCCGTCCTAGGCTAGGGCGTTGATTTTTTTTTTGGGAGTTACTCATTTTATTTTATAAAAAGGTGTAAGTAAAAATGCGCTATACTGTAAGATGCAAGTACGAATGAAGAATACTAAGTAGGTGATGTGGTGAGGCGCGTCCATCCTATTTTATCGAGTAAAGTAAATTCGAAACAAATACATCCTTCAAATTAATGAGGAAGAAGTATGAATACCTATCGTAACTTATATATAATGCACATTTTTTCTAAATGTACGCAAACGAGTTCAGTGTGTTGTTTCGAAAAGAGTATCTACATAATATTTTATTTGTGCAAATGAGTTTTTATTTTTCAGGTAATTTCTTCAATTTGTGCGCAACTGGGTGGCTTCCCTTTTTTTATAAATAAATTATTTGTGCACATTTGTAATGAGTTATGCGTAGAATAATAGCGATAGTGGAACGGTTGCTTCAAGGTACTTTCTGATGGGGCGCAAAATTTTTGAGGGAAAAAATTAATAAGCAGTTAAGTTGCATAAAATGAATAGTTCAACCGCCTAGAAATTATTCTCTTTTCTCTTTCCTGTGTGGGGCTAAGTTTCAGTGATTTATGTCTGGTAATTTTACTTGTCTCCAGATGGTTGTGGTTTCAGTTCTAATCTGTCTTAAGCGCATTCGTATACAGGATTATTCATGTTATCACGCACCATAGGAAATTAACATTGTAGTGCGTTATAAAAATGAATAAGTCGGGTAAAGTCCTATGATCCGTAATTTACATTGCACCAAAATTCAAAAGTAAAATACACGAGTAAAATAAAATACACACTTCAGGAATCAATGTAATGTAATTAATAAATAAAATGCAGCGTTTCAACTGAACATATTTCAAAATGACCATCATTAGCCATGACTCAATACCCTTAGCAATCAGTAAACTCAGACTAATTGACTGCAGGTAATTTTGGTCTCTGGTCTTAGTCCATTGGATGTTTTCTTGTGGGGCCACATATCATCTGTGATTTACAAATAAAGACCATATTCCTCTGTAGAGGGATTTGGTAATGCGATAAATGATTGTTGAACCAAAATTATCTATACTCAGTTGGAGCATGTTCAAGCTCAGTTTACTGATTTCCCAAGTTATCATGTGTCTTGATTAATGGTAAAATGTTTATTTTACGTGGTAATTACATTATCTTGATTCCTTAAATGTGTATTATGTTGTTTTAGATATTTGTGTATTTTACTTTTGAATTTTAGTTCAATGCAAATGAAGAATTATATGACATTTAGCAGACTCATTTCATCATGCGTCACAATGTTAATTTCATGGTGCGTGATAATAATATGAATAATTCTGTATATGTGATGCAAGCAGTGTGAAAATTTTTAGGTGTTTCATGAACCGCTTAGTGATTTTAGGCAACTTGTAAAAATTGTGACAAGTTATACAATTATACAATTGGCCTACGCATTTCATGAATCAGTACTGTGTCTGGTAACAGTTTGGCAATGTTAAATGATAAGACCTGACACCTACAACAAACAAGTCATTGTAATATTAATTAGGTGATATAATTATGTGATCTACAGTTAGTATTTAACAGTCTTTGAGTTCTTTTCTCTTTCTTGAAGAGTCTAAAGTTCTTCATGTATATGGACCTCGACACAGTAGTGATTCAAGTGGATGTTCTTCTATGTTCTCCAAATCTGAGTCGTCGGAAGAATGTGTTTCAGAAACAACATTTGGATCAAATTTGTCTCCTTATCATCGAATGGGCTCAACTGTAGTTAGTAAGTATTCCTAATTTGGTACTCTTTTTGGTCTTCACCAACATTTTTATATTGAAAATAATATGTCTTGTATCTCTCATTTTCACGATATTCATTAAAATTATGACTGATGAAAATAACATCCAGTAGGTAACATCTTATTTGGTAGAATCAGCTCAATTTCTATAATTTCTGGCAATTAAGACACGAAAACAGTTACATTCCATTCCATAAAGCTGCCTGATTTCGTCACTTTGCCTGGAACATATGTACTGAATCGATTATTAAATAGAACCATTTTTGTTTCGATCGGTTGCTTTATCAAATTTTTCATTTATTTTAGCGGTGATTTATAATTTAATTTTTTCGCTTTGGTCGAAAAGAGTTCAAATTTTTACCGTTGACAGTAATAAACAGAAATGACCACACTCGATGACTCCAAGCTTAATTTTCATTCGATTGTGACATGAAATTTCAGACAGTCAGCTTGTAAAAGTTTAAATTGCAGAGACACCGGTATGGGTTACTATGGTAACAACATTTTTCTGAATGGGGTTAGAAAATCAACGCAAAATAGGATACGTCTTTTACCAAAAAGCGAGAAAGACGGAGAAGTAAAAAAAAAAAAAGCAAAAATAAAGGTATCTACCTTACTTTTGCCAAAGATTTTTTATCATCAACTTCCTTCATTTCCTCAATTATCTACGTTTCAGAAAGAGTAGGCTGCTTTTTACACGCTACTGGATTTCTTTTTCAATTTAGTATACGAAATTAATGATATTTTGTCCATGAAGACGAGTAGAAAAAAGTAGAAACTATTATTGTTTGCCTCGTGTGCGTCTATACGTTCAGTGAACATCAAATTGTACAGAAAATGAAATTGAGTTTTTCTTACTCACTCTACTTCTCTATTTTTATGTAGGTTCCGAAGAAAATCTACGTCTTAAAATTAATTTGGTATTAAGACCCAGAGTAGGGGGTTGAAGTGTTTTTCATTTCATGATCCCAGGTAACTTTCGACACTATTAGATGAAATTCTTGTACATGTTTCAGGCAGTATTTAGACCTTAAAGTGGATGACCAGGCATTCTCGTTATTGCTCATTTCATTTGGATAGTGTTGTAAATTTTGAAAACGTTCATCTACATTATCCAGATGGGAATCTAAAATCGTTTAGCTAATACCCCAAATCCTGATGAAGGCTGCTCCCCTTCACAGAAAAATTTGAAAATATACGCTGTTAACCTCTGGACAGCCAAAAAATGGAAAGTGAACGTAGATAAATTCATTTCGTATACATAGTTGTACAAATATAAGGACCAAATCTTCAGCCTTTAAAATCTCATCTATATGATTAAATTGGCCCGGAAATATGCAAATTTTTAAAATTTGATGTGATGAAAAACCCGCATTTCTGGAATCATCAGAGGTTGTCCAGGGTTGCCCTTTAAATATTACGTTTATCTCCTGGGTATATAATACCTTACATTAAAAAATGTAAGAAAATTTTAAAAAACTTGAAAATATATTTTTGCGTTTATTTAATCTGTCCAGATTGGACAAAATGCATTTCTAAACTTTGTTCCATATCGTTATAGATTGTATTCACACTAGAACACGCATACGGATTGGATTTAAGATACAGATGTCCCTGGGCTTGGAATGAAAAACTTAGTAAGAATTTTAACAAAACTGGATTTGAGAAAAGTTTTATTTTTTGTAATTTGTAATTTCTCGATACATTTCATCTAATTAGGAAGATTATGGAAGATCTTAATTTTCACACTATACTTATCTGACTAATTATGGGAAACTAATTATTTGAATGTAATGAGAATCTCCACAACACTGGTATTTTCATCTAGAATTCAGATATGAACTTTGGCATTAATTTTTAGTAATAGACCTAAGTTTTTCTAGATTTTATTTGGCACTACATTTGTGGTTTTCTAGTTTTATAATACTTGGTGATAACCAAATTACCAAACTGGATACTTTCCAATCATGTATCTGAAAAAATTCTGTAATCATACCTATATATGCATGTTTATGAAACTGCATTCAGGTATGTAGATGTTTCACAATTATTTCCAGTTTTATAAATAATTATAATGAAACCTCACATCATATTACAGTTTCCAAACTTTATATACTGTGGCAGCTACCGCAACATGTCGGCAATATATGCTTCTCCCTCATTCACCATCAGCCAGCACCGTGGCCGAGTGAATACAGTGCTGACTTTTGATGGCAGTAACAAGGGCGAGTTTTAGGTATTTGGTTGGTACGGGTGTTTGAATCCCCGTGCTGCCTCAATACCTAAATATACTATTCACTGGTAAGAAACAAATCCATAGTCTTTGCTGGGTTTCCCCCTATAGTAATATGGATTTTTCAAACAGGACATTTCTGTAGCCAAAATCTCCTGAATCCAAAAAATATTATTACTCTCTTCATTTAAAAGGTCTTATATATGATGGTGTGGAGCAAAGTTAATGTTTCTTTTTTCTTTCTCACTGTGAGTACAAATACCCACATGCCATTGAAAATATATGTGGGCGTGTTCAAATGGCGTTTTGATGCTGGGCAGCTAACCTGAGAACACTGGCAAAGGTTGAGTGTTCCATGGGGTATGTATGTTGCCCGGCATATAGATAATTGACTAGTACCTAACTACATATGTACTTGACGCTCCCCCAATAATATACACAGAACAAGTTCATTCTGTGTTCAATCGGATATCATTTTTGTGGCGCAGCTAAATGCAGAACAAATTTGTTCGATATAGTGGTACCTGTTTATTTTAACATGCGATGCACTTTAATATGGGGGTTTTGGCAGCCAAAACCCCTTTATCTATTGACTGAGGCTAAGCATCACAGGGATAAGTCCCCACAGCTCTCTCCCCTAGTTTTGCAGTCAAAAAATAACAAGTCCGCAATTTTAGTGGGGACTTGCGCTAACTTCATATTGTCTAGGCTTGCCTCTGCTATTACTTCTGACATTGGTGTTTCCAGAGAATAGCAAGTCTCTTAAGGTTAGGCCTAAAGTCCTACATACAAAAGTACCATCCATGTAAGACAACCTGTGACATTGCTGGTACCTTTCTCTATTCTCTTGGCCTCTTTGTCTACTATTTATAGGATTATAGGCTGGATTTATAGCGATATAATTGTTCGAGGAGTTTTGAGGGAGTAATAGAGAGTTGTTAGATATCAGTGGAGAAATAAGCGATTGATTCACCTTTTAGAGAACAGGAATAGATGGTTGGTCTGTTTCCAGAGGAGTTATGAGTGGCAAGCACTTTGTCATCTCTTGCACCATAGCATTTGCAACATTGGTAGAGCTCCATGTCGCTAGATCCTCACCTAACGAAAATTGAAGATTCAATAATTAATAACTCTTTTATGAAAATAGTACAAACAATGAAAATTTGAGCACAAACCAGCACAAACGTAGCACAAAGGAATACAATTATTGAATTTTCAATTTTTGTTAGGTGAGGATCTAGCGACATGGAGCTCATTGGTGGCACCAGCCAAATTTTCAGGAATTGATAAAACAGGAATCGAATTAGAATTGGCTGAAGTTTGTTGGTCATGTTCAAGGTTGCATTGGTTTTGCATTTCATCAGACAAGAATTAGTCCTCCTCATAGTCGGGGAAGTCAGAGTCTGAGAGAATAGGCTTGATAGAAGACATATTATTTGTAGAATTTGCAAGATTTTGAAATACAGAAAGCAAATTTCACATGTGTAAAAACTGTAGAAAGTGTGTATAGCAGAGCTGGTGACAAACAAATAGGAAGAGTGTAATTTCAACATCAATATTTGTATTGAATTTTTATCATATATTTTGTTTGAAATTTCCCCATTTGGTTGCAGTTGATCGTCACTATAATAGGTTGTAATTTCCCATTTTTGTAGTTTATTGCTTTATCAGTGTAGGTATAAATTTATTATATATATACTTTTTTTGGTTGCGTGTGTATAACCAAGGGTGTGACGTATCTCGGTACACAAAGTATGATGTTGTAAAAAATAAGGATTAGTTGTTTTTTCACCTTATCTTCTGTTTGAAAGTGTGTTTTTCAAAATGGTGCTGAGTACTTTACCACTTCTAGTTTCCAGCTTCCTTGTTTTTGTTAAGTTGTGGTGTTGGACAATTTTTCTAAGTTCACTAGGTTAAGGGGGTATTTCCCACAAGATTGAACTTTGAAAATCTGACTACTAGCGTCAGAAATAATGCAGTAACAAGCACCGACAACTAGCACTTGAGATAAGCATCTGTCAATTAGGGTGAATACTCACACTCATCAACCAGTGATAAATGCCGGACCAAAGTAATTCCACCTACCAATTTCCCTATCACACATCGAAGTTACCAGGCTGTGAGTACAAATACCCACAGGCAAATGAAAATATACGTGAGCCCGTTAAAATGGCATTTTGACGCTGGGCAGCCAATCCGAGAACCCTGGGAAAGGGTGGAGTGTTCATTGGGAGTATGTACGTTGCAAGGCATGTAAATGTTCGACAAGTACCTGAATACATAGGTACTTGTTGCTCTGCTGATAATATATACAGAACAAGTTTGTTTTGGGATGTCATTTTTCTGGTGTGGCTAAACTCAGAACAAATTTGTTCTGTGTGGTCACGGCTGTTTATTTTAAAATGCGATTCACTTTAATATGGAGGTTTTGGAAATGTACCAAAACCCCCTCATCTGTCAACTGAGACCTAGCCTCATGGGGACAAGTCCCCACACTCACCTATGATAATAATTTTATTCTGATAACAAAATGAAGAAATAAGATTTTTCATGATTCTGGTTTTTAATTTGAGTACTATGGTGATACTTTTTTTGTAATAATTCCACATAGTATTTGATAAGAAGATTGAAGACTGATAATTTTGTTGAAAGTAGCTTTGTAACTCCTATTATGGTCCTGTATTTCACAAATCTTAGAATTATAAAAATTTGTTAATTCCGGATCCATTTCACCAAACTGAAAAATTTTTAGATGATGGTTCTCACATTATAGCAGTTTGTTTAATTATGTGGAGTAAATTCTATTAAATTTAATAAGTGTTTCTCAAACTGTATTATCTTCATTCAGTATTCAAGGGTAAAGTTTTATTTTGATTTATTTTAAGAGACCATTTTATTTCTGGTTTTGGTAATATTGATAATAAAATCCTGTATAGTTTTATAGTTTTTTTGGCTTCACACCATAAACACTAATATGGAAAAAATGTACTTTCCCTCTTTTTTTTTTCTTACAATGTAGAATTTTGATCCAGGTGCAGTTCTGGGTCAAGAAAAGCCTTTCCTTAAATACAATCTGTTTGTTTGTTCTACTGTGATTACTGTCTATGACTGTATGGAACAAAGTTTAGAAATGGATTTTATTCAATCTGAACAGATTACATAAAAGCAAAAATAGATTTTAAAGTTATTTTCAGTTTGTTGCGAGCATAATTCAATACCTTTAAATTAGCTCGGCAAATAAGATAAATTACAAATATTTATCTTTTATTAGAATTTCACTTTAATTACTAAACACGTTTATACTTAAACTTATTACTATTTCTTAATATTAATGATGCCTGAAGTCCATAGCATCGAGTATGGACCCTAACGTTTCTACTCGACTTCAAGTTCAGGAATGACCATGTCTTCAAAATGAAGACGTGACATTACCTTCTTTTCCTTTGTTTCAATCAAAAGGTGGCGTGACACGGAACATCCGCCAAATATGATGACACTTCATTGTCAGCATATCTGGTGGTGTCCGTTTGTCAGAAGCTACGTAAAAATATAGACAGCTATTATTCCAAGAATTAGGAATAATAGTTGTCTATAATTTGTTCGACACGTTTTTGTAGATGAACTGAATTGTTTGCAAAAATGGGACGGAACACAGTTTTTCATACAATTTTTTAACAGAGTTGGGTTCATTTGTTTCATGTGTGGTGTCACATACCCATCAGATAAACGTAATATTCAAAACGGTTTTTGATAACATCAAATTTCGAAAATTTGTTCATTTCCAGGCCCATTTCATCATATAGATGGGAGTTTAAAGGCTAATGATTTGGTTCTTATATTAGTACAATTAAGTATGTGAAATGAATTCATCTACCTTTACTTTTCATTTTGTAGCTACCTAGAAGTTAAGAAAAACAAAATCGTATATTACGCAACATGGAAGGAAATGAACAATTTTATTCCTGAGTACATGTTTGCCAGCAAGAGCTGCAGACATACAAGTTAATTGCTCACTCCGACCAAGTTGTATACAATACTTTTCGCACAAGTGTACGAATTCTGTATTTTTGCCTGAGGTAATAAAATAGGAAAATGAATAAAAAAATCATAGAATTGAAGGAAAAAAAGAAGTGAAAAAATAATGAAAAAGGAAAAATAAAAAAATTAATTGTCCAAAATTTCAAAAAAATAAAGAAAAATAAAATCCAAAATCTCCCTTCTTCTCCCACCATGCACTCAAAAACATTCGTGGTAGTAAGTGACGATGAGTTGATTATCAATAAAATTGTAAAACAAATTAATTGATGCAAACGAATAAAATTAAATAAACTATTTTAATCTTTACAACTTATTCTCGTATCCTAGTTTGGTAGATTTACTGACTCTCAAGATGTGGGTCTAGGGTTCGAATCCTCTTCGTAGCAAGAAGAGTTTTTAAGAAAAAACATAGAATTAACAGATTAAATTAAATGGCTGGAGTAAACCATTGTAAGGTGTGAGGAAACTAAGAATCCAATGAAGCGTAAGTGAACTTGAGAGGTGGTGAGCTTCTAAGCAGTGAGAAAAAGTAATAAAAGAGTGAGAAAAAGAAACGAAGGTTTGAGCAAAATTGGGTGGCAGGTAAGAGTTACAAAATTGGCCACTATAATCAAGATTTAGAATTCGTATATATGTTACAAAATAAATAATTCGACTTATTTTTATTTGAAAAAAAGATGATATACTTCGAGCCGGCATAAATTTTATTCTATCTTCGACACTGGCATTATCATTCTTGGCCAGGTTATTGTTGTTAATTACGTACTTGTGATTGGGAGTTGTTAATTGTTAAAAAAAAGAAAAGAAAAAAGAAAAAAGAAAAAAAAATTGAACCTGTGTACATTAATTTATGAATTAAGATTCGTTTAGGAGGAGGCTAGGGGAGGTGGATTGTTTGTTTGAAGCAACACCCACCACTCCTAACTACTCATCATACATAGTGGTATAAAATAAATTCCATTAATGTTAGACCAAGAATAAACGATTGTCCAACAATTGGCCATTAACGTGAATAACCGGACCAAGATGGTCATTCTCGTGAATGCACAATTCGTATCATTGCCCTAATATATAACATACATAATTATGTACATCCATCTGTTATAAGGCTTACCATTAATTTTCTGTGGACTCGATCATTTATCGAAATTTTATGATTTTTTCTGAATTCAAATCAGGTACTTTGACCTTTAGGTATTGAGTTTTGTCACGTCAGTTCAATTCCTACTTTGCCAATTAGGTATATCTATATTCACTCATTTATAACTTCACTATAAAATTCATTACGAATTTCCTTGACACTCAATTCTACGCGTAATTTTTACCCAGCATTCTTCTAAATAGTTTTGGTATTTTAATATTTTTATCGGATTTATTTATTTACTTTTTTTTTTTTATACAGAAAACCTACATTTTCTCGCGCGGCTTGCTACTCTGAAGTTTTTCTATTTTCTTTCTTTCGATGGTATTTTTATTCATGTTGATATTGTGTTAGGATGTTTTTTTAGTGGGTAGTAAAATGTCAAGGAGTAGTGCTGCAGACTGAGTACATATGAATAGGTCTTCATGCAGGTTTATACTTGTATATTCGATTCAAGTGATAAGAAGGAATTATGTGAAGTCTTATTTACGTCAGTTCTACGGGAAACAAACTTCGTTACGTTCTGTTAATAATTATTTTGAATGAAGTGATAATATCCTCGACAAGGAAATTCGACTACAGACCATGCTGCAGCGCGTACATCGATATCACAAATAGCAGTTAATTCGAAAGATTAGATGTTGAGAAAATTGGATCGGAAGGTGAACGATTGCATTCTTTATTACCATTGCCAGAATCACAATTTGGGAACAGTTCCCATTGGTGGCGTAGCCAAGATTTTCTTAAGGGGCGGGGATTTGACGAAAAAAATTTCTCTCCTTTCCCCTTATTTCCAACAGCGAATTTCTAGAACTTTGTTTTCTTATGAACCACAGGTGGACTTTAGTCAACCATCTGAGTGGACCAACAAATTTAAATTGAAGAATGACGACCTTCTCCTTCCGAGCAAGGGTCGGATGCAAGGTTATTCTCGGAGGAGAGGAGAATTCATAAATTGAAAAAAAATTTCCAGAGGGGAGGGAGTGAAAAAATTTTCTGTTTATTTTGGCATATGAATTCTGATTTTCATGCCAATGGTCATTATTTATTATGAAATTATAAACAATAATGGTTCTCACTCTGAAATTTCGCTGTAAAAAATCAGAAGCGGGGGATTTATTTCCTTAATGCTTCCGTGACCTCATCACTGGTTTCCATTGGTGGTAACCTCTATATTCAATACACAGGTGCTTTGAAAATGATGCTCTGTAGGTACTTTCGGAGTGTTCACATAAAATTTCCTACTATATTCTTGGCAATGGTTTCCTGATTAAACGAAGGTTCAATGAAGACATTATTATGTCATTTTAATGAACTGATGAGTGAGATAGGTACTAACGATTTCTTAATAGGATTGATGAGATAAAATTGAACCTTATTATCCCTTATCGTAAAAGTATGCAACTTTATAATTTGTATGCCCTCAATCAACAGTATCATTCGTTGAAGTTTTATTTATCGCTCTGAAAACACCCTGTATACTACAGTACATTTATGATAAGTTCCTAATTTGTGAAAATTAATCCACATGTTGTTGCTGTTGCTGTTATTGTTGATGTGTTTGTTTTTACTTTACTCAGCCGACTTCGCTTTCTCTCGCGTGTGTAAAATTACATCATGTAGCTTAAAGTAAATCCCTTTTTAAGTCCACTCTTGGCGAGAACTTTCAGTTTTCCTTTTCCTTTTTGTTGAGTTAATTAAAGTGAAAGTTCATCTTATTACTAAAGTTATATCGGCGGATGACGCCTCTTATTCTCATCGGTTGTAACCTTTTTAGACTTAATTACTTCTTCTTCACGGCTTGTATCCGAACGATAAATAAGGCCACGATTTCCCACGGGTATTCGCTTTCTGTCTTCAAAAATTACTCGTTTAACTTTTTGGTTTTGAAGGGATCCTAGAAGACAAAAGGGGCCTAGAGGATTGTGGGGTAGAAATAAAAGTAGATTGGTCTGTCATATGATGATGTATGTACAGTGTATCCTTTATATGTATTAATACGTTAATATGTTTTGAAGGAGACGTGTTCTGGGTCTAAAAACTTGGCTTTATTGAATGTGTAATGTTACATTAAAGTATGAATATAGTGTGTTGTCGTAAATTGACTGAGCGTACGTTGTGTGGCTCGAATTTCATTTTCAAAATTAATTTCACGTTGGTATTCGTTATCAATGCTGAAACATCATTTCGCAACGATGAGGGGCTGCGTTTTGTGAATGTAATTTATTCAACAAGTTGATATCGGTTTGGCAAGTAATCACTTGTTGGGGAAATAAGCAGAAATTATCGAGCAGAGAAGTTACAGAAGTGATACACAAAATCATTATTTTCGTCTAGTCTATTATGTAGTCAAAAGTGGCAGATATTCTGCCAAACACGATTTTTATTTTTTCTTAATTACGTTGGGTAACTCTTTTTAAATTTATTGTTTGAAAAATACACTAAATGTAGATTGTAATTAGCAAAAAGAATGCCTTGAACTGATCATCTCTGGTCACGCTGTTCTTGCTAAAGTGGATTCCTGTTCTCGTGTTCCAGCATAGTTTATGGAAACTCTCGTTCACTGTTACTCATTCGATGAAATTACGGAAAATAACTCTATCTCTAGTTTTATTCGTGGGACGATTTGGTACTGCATTTTCGTTGTATTAGCCTCGCTTACACAAACATTCCTGCCAATTTTCACTCACTGGGACGGATTGATTATCACTTTTCAATCTAATGTGATTAATCTTATGATCACTTGGAGGTACATTTTATATGATATACCTATTGCGGAAGGTGGCATGTCACTACTTAGGGAAAATTTTATTATAGTTTTTACAGTCATTATCGTCAAACCCCAATAACACAATCTACTAAAAGTTTATATTAACAAAATTTGTCAACATAGTGGAGGGTGTATGGATTGGGGAAAAATATAGCATATGCATACTTCGGGTCTTATCTCGGTCAATTTCGACGATTGATCTAATCCACCCATTAGTTTCTGAATGGCAGCTGTTTGAATTTAAAATTTGTACACAGCGGAGTCAGTGTCTAATTCTTTATAGATTGGGACAAAATTTGACATATCAGTGTGGTTGGGAGATGGGCAGAATCCGTCAGTTTGTTTTCAAATTATGGCTTTTTGAGGTTGTCTTTCAAGTACAAAATTCTTAAAACTTATAATGAACACAAACCGCAATACATATAATATGAAATTCTATCAGGTTATGCTAGGCAAAATCTACTTTTCGGATTGGGTTGCCATCTGCCTGTTTTGTCCAGAATATCCATATTTTATTTCAAAAGTTGGTTATTTTAACCATTGTTCTTGCTGATTTATTGTAAAAAGATGTCATTATTTGTTGTTATCTGATGTCACGTTTCACCAGTGTTGTAAATGTTATGATCTGCAAGAACAATGATTCTGTTAGCTACAACCTGGATGCGTTTATAGCGTGAACAGAACTTGGTGTCGAAAAATGTGACAATAATAAGACTATTTTCACAAGTGCTGAGGGAATATCTTGTCTTCAACTCGTGAAATTTGTATGACTTCAAGTGGATGCGAAATAACGCCCAATCTGCACAGTTTCTAGCTTTTCTATGATAAATGTTGAAAAGATCAAAGTACATTTTTCTTGTTTTTATCTTTACGTAACCATTTTTTGCAACTGGTGTGTGAGTAGATCATGAAGCTTCCTTTTACCAGCTTGCAAACTTGTCAGATTCCAATGTGGTGTGACAAGAAGAGATTTGCCACATTTCTACGTTTTGATAGTCATAAGTGAGTTCGAAAATCTCCTCATAATTGTTTATCACGTTGATTTATCCTCCCAAAAGACTTCCGTACCTCTTTAATAAAAATTGTTGTGAATAATTTAACTGGGTCTACTTTTCTTGATTGTTTGTAGTAAAGGATTTTCCTCTTAAAGCCTCTGTCTGGATGTTTTTCTATGAATTGAACCGTACAATTCCTAACAAATTCAGTCACAAAGTTGACGTTAATTGTCCGGAATTCTTATACTTTCTTGCTTCTAATTTGTCTTCTGATTTTCATAATTTCCCAGAAGCTTTTTTTCTGAAATATGGTTTGTTGTAAATAATAGAAAATGAGAAGTATTTAGAATGAATGAAGGAGACATATTGGGATTTCATCTGTTGTGTTAAAAAGGTGCAGCTTGATTTTAAAATGATGAAAACAAAAGTTGTCAATGGAAGGATTAAAAGTTATCTCTTCACATTGTCATAATACTCCATAATACCTACAATTTTTATCATTAATAATCAATATGAAATTATATTTTTTAAAACCCGTAGTTATTAGGCCTACCTTGAATTAGTCTTATCCGCTAATTGTGCAACAGCTTATATTTCAGTTTGCTTCTAGCTGAATGAAATTTTCCCAACTATTACTCTTTTGTATTCTTTGCAATTACATTCAACAGTACATGCTCATATAACCTTGCAACTTATCAAACCCGACCTCTGAATGAAATATTTGGTTTACCTGTAACAGAGAAAAAAATTCATAAGAAAAATCATTCAAATTATTCATATAAATTAATAGATTAGCACAGTCTGCCACAATGCTGACTTAGTTACCCAATGGGATCAGATGGTCTTCAAAAAAATTATTATACGGATTATATAAACGTTTTCGTGACCATCAGTTATCTTTAATGGAAAAAAAATCAAAACGGTAATGAGTGTACTGTTATCCTAGAATCATACTATCAGTAATCACAAGACTCCTGTTATGAAATTATTTTTTCTATTACTGTTGAAAAATCATCAACAACTTTACTTTCTCGCAAATATGAAACTAATAACTTGGTTTTTAGTAGTTCCTATCTTAATTATTTCCTTGATCATGACTGAGAAGCAATGTAATTTTTAATGATTCAATAAATCTGTAACCAGTTATCAATTTTACAACTTTTATACGATCTTGAATAATTTTCTGGAGCATTGTAGAATTTGAGTCAAAGAGATATATTAAAAGTGCATTATGTGAAGAGTAGTATTATGTTCCAAGGAGAACATAGCTTAGGCATCTATAATTAGGGGCATGACTGGATAAATTTTCAAGTTTTAGAAAACCTACTTCCATCTCCTTGTTTTCAAGCCTATAATTTTCTGTTGGTGAGCAAAACAAATACATTCTCTACCCCCTTCTCACCCACTCAGTTTAACTCCTATGGACTTGAAATTTTCTTCATTCTTTTTACCAGTGTTGTTTTCATGGTTATCGTTTTTTAGAATTTTTAAAAACTGGTTCAGTTTTTGGCATTACCATGATAAAAACAAAAAAGGATAATTTTTTAAATAATCCTGATATCAAAATTCTGCCAAATGGCAACCAGGAAGACAATTTTTGGAAAGAATACACAAAAAAATCAAGTATTTTTTTCATAATTCAGCGAGTGAGAAGGGCAGGAGAGAGGTACTTTTTAAACTGAAAAATTATAAATTCATCGTTAATTTTCGGTGAAAAAGTCCAGCTAAATCATGGTTGGATGAGTCAGTATGAAATAACCAAATGATAGTCTGTGTGTGCAAGAAAGATATCAAACACCCTTTCTTGTAGGGCGCAATCTGTTGATTCTAATAATTAAACAATTTATTTTTTATGCTACTCCCTTTTTACTCATTCGCAACCTTAAAGTGTTGCGTTTAAAAATTTACGAATCACACCCTTAATTCGAACAATTAAATGACTTAATTAGCCCCCTTCTTTTTAATTTATTCAACAATAAATGAATAAATAAATAGGTAAACACTTAATTTCCACTTACCAAGTTATTTACATATCTGATAAACATGCACACATCCAAGATACAACTTTCTATTGACAAACAAATATAGCCACGTCCTAAAAAAGTACACCTATTCACTTATATTCCGGTAATTTCCCCACCTGTCTAAATACACTCATATCCACCTCTTGCTACGAGTAGACGCACGTTTCCAATACTAAAGATTTTTAACTCACATTTCCTTGTATACAAGCACGAGTGATCACTCTACCCAATATGACTAGTTAGCCAACTAAATAATTCATACACATGCAGTAATTATTGTATACTTATAAATAAACCACTAGTTTAATTTTACTGTCTATCATAATACTTATCCTTTTATTATGCGCAGGGTGTAGCATGCTGGGCTCCATAATCTTTTGGACTTTATATTTGTCGAATAGTACAGTAAAACTTAGTTGGTAAAATACCAAACAAATGAATTAATTACTTAATAACATGGGTTGAGCCACAATAAATTGTACCTTGCATTTAGCAAGTGACTACGCATTTTATTGATAAATAGCAAATGTATAAAACGCATAATAGATACTTGCGAAACTGTAGCTACAGAGAGAGTCAATGAAGGATGATGTGAACCATGAATCAGTGAACTTATATCAGTGTTGTTGACTGATTGATATTAAATATTCCCAGAATTATCTTTATAACCTTTGTCATTATTCGTACTCACAGTATTATTATCAGAAAAACTTTCAGGGATACTCCTACTCTCTCCCACCACAAAACTTTTGCCTAAGTTTTCAAAACCTAGATAGTTATCCTCATTTCTTCAATAGATATTGTGTAAAACACAGCAAGCTAAAACTGTTCCTAGAATTAGCTCATTTTTCTGATATCTAAATAATAAAGCTCACAAACTCTACCATACAATAATCCAAAAAAATGCTCAATTACTTGACATGTTTTTGCATGTAGTTTGTTCAGTTTCATTTGTGCAAGAGTGTTTACTTTCAATACAGAGTCTTTGGTGAGAAATCTGCCAGACTTGAAATTTGGATATAACCAGATACTACTAAGAAAAAATTCCTCTTACTAGTTTCTCTATTTTTAAAACTGACCGAATTATGAAAATATGAATTGGAAAAAGATAGGCTACTTGTCATGCACCCATGTACGGAAAGTTGACTAACTATAGATATTTAGGAGTGAACAATTTTTTTTTACAGTTTTGTTATGATAATGGCTAATTGAACTTGAATCTAAGTACTCGGCATCTCTTACTAAATTTTTTTCTCAGATATTTCAAATACTGAATTCCAAATTTTCAAACTTGCAAACTCGATAACTCCGTCGGTTCTAAAAATAAGGCATAAGCTAAGATAAACTTTTTTTTTAATCAGGTCCCAACCCCAATTTCGCTTACACCATTCGCAAGTTTGAAAATCTTCTAAAAAATGCAAATAGTGTTAATAAAATATTGCTTAAGTGTGTTTTGAAACAAAGTGAATTATTCTCACTTTGATGACTTCATTTTATCATTTCTTCCAAGTGATGCAAGGAGTTATCAGAGAATTACAGACTGCCTGCCCCCTTCATACATAATATAAATTATATGTAAATACAAGTTGTTTTCTATTTGGAAAAAAGTGCGAAAATATTAGAATTTTTTTATAACACGCCATTCTTTTTGGAAAAGGGCGAACCTATTTCTCGAAAGAAGCTGATTTTTTTTTCAAGATAGACCTAAAAAAAAATGTTCCGAAAATATTTCCAACCTTTTGTTCCTGTCAAGGTCCGAGAGGACAAAACGATGAAAAAGAGATAAATCATGTACGTGTTGTAGATTTAATAAGAAAGTAGGTACCTACGTGACATACACGATTAAAAAATACGTCATCGATCAGTGCAGCCGCAGAAAATAAATATGTGAACGAGTACGAAATAATGTGTGACAAGAAGTAGCCCTAAATGTATGAGTTGGATGGTGCGAAGGATTGGTAATCCTAACACCTTTCACAATCCTTCGCACGGGGTATGTATAAAAAACCTTGAGAAAAAAAATGTTACGATACACGTTTTTCGAAAAAAAATAGTAAAAGTGAATAAACATAATATATTAGATTATATTTAGTTGGATAAAATGGTAATAGGTAATAATAATTGAATTTAATTACAAAAGTCGAAGGTTAGTAGTCATTAAAGATACATTTATTTTCCAGGGGGAAATTAAAAATTGTCAATTTTAATCACCTAGTTTGAAAAAGTTAAATCAAAATTTATTATAATCAAAAATAATTACGAGTTGACAAGATTTTGAAAAGAAATTTTGAAGTCTGTGCGTATCGAAAAAGTTTCAAGGTGTGGATTCCTAACACAGACTGCAAGTTCTGAAGAAACATTTTCGTCTAACGATGATGCGATCCTGTTCTCATCACAGAAGTTAATTTGTTTGTTCCATTTTTGGATATATATTTGTTAGAGTTTTTCTTACTCCACCGCACTCTGAACTAAAACTTTCATTCCACTTATTGGCTATACCTTACATTTTTGGGTGGATTTTTTCTTCCCTTCTCGCACTTATTCTAATCTTATAGGTCGGACATGTTGATAGTGCTCATTATGGTTTAACATTTATATACTTAGCGTTGATTTTGTAGTTTACTTTTTTTCTGTTAAAATTTTCAGGTAATTGAGTATAAAGCGTTGGTCGTTGTCTCGTTGAACCCGCATGTATTCTTTCCCTCATTTTCTGCAATTTTAGTCGTAATAGTATATTTATGCAAATGCCAAACAAAGGCAGAAAGGCTCCGAATAAAATTTACATCCAACTTTTTGTTAAACGATGATTTTACACAGTTTAATTGCTGGTAATGCCACAATGATGAAAACTGGGAAACACCCCCATCGTAATAATTCAGCGAGAGAGCTAAATATGTATATAACGATTACCATATCCTCACAAATAATTTGTGAACATGAAGCTTCCTAGCTGACATTTAAGCAGAATCTATGCATAATATATATTTGATTATACATTCACATGCACACACCCTACAATGCATGGCCTTCTGTGCGAAAAATAAGGCAAATTGTCTGCTTTTATTGTGTTTCTTCATCGCAGATTACATAATCTGGTGGATTCGATTTATCATTTCGCGTCTGCCTTGAAATTATAGTTGATAAACGTTTCGTAAATTAAAATTGATGGTCGCGTTGATGAGTGTAAAATTTTGGTGAATTTCTCGGCAGACTCGTGTGTTTAAAGTTTTTCCTCTCGGTGTGTGGGTGTGTGTGCGACGACTGTGTATAACCAACATAATTGATGTTCTATAATACATTTGAGTTGATGACACAAAGTTTAAAGTAGCGTTGACGGATGTGATTTATCTGTCTATGAAAAGTTTTTCATTTTTCCTTTCTTCATTTCCCTTGGTATGGTTTTGTTCGTAAGACAGTTGTTAGGCGGCTGATGGTAAAGAAATTTTCCATGATTATAATTATGTCGTCGTGAATTTTAAAATAGATTATTAAACGTCTTTGGAGACTATAGAAATATTGAATAATCTGATTTCTATATTCTTTAAGATACAATATCTCTTCCACACATAAACCACGAGAGGAGTATTTTCCAAAAGCATCAAATTTTGTATTTGCTGTCATTCAAAAACAATGGACCAATTTCGCTCAAATTCGATGCCAAATCATTCCGTATGTGTCTGTAACTACCATAAAAATTTCTGGCCAAAATCTACCAATTAAGGTGAATTGTCATTATGGAAACATTGTGGGTTTACAAAAGTTTAAGAACTCTTCCCTCCAAAACTGCCGGATATATTTCAAAAATTTCAACTCGAATCTATAGGCCTTGGAAGTCTCTTATATTGTTCCAAATTTCACTGTCATAGGTCAAATAGAAGAGGTTCCACAAATTTCCGAACATTGCCAAAAGGAGTAAAAATTAGAATTATAATTATGTAGATATATCCATATACTATACAAGCCCTGAAGCGCCACTTCGCAGGGCTTTGGCTTATACTGACGTGGCAAAACTGATCAATTCGTTATTAGGATCAGATAAACGAGGCATTCATCTGAGTACAACTGGAAAATCGTCCTGCCGAGTAGATAATGAAAAAGGTCGGTTCGGAACGATGCAGCTGGCGGTGGTTAATCACTCAGTGGCGATAGTAGGTATACAAATTCTCAGTGTCACAGGATTAAGACATTTGGAAACGTATTCACATTAATATTTCTCCGCAGAGGGATGATGTGAGCTGGAGACTCGATGTAAAGGAGATTAGGGTTTGCGCATTCCATTTGCTGAGATTCTCAAAAAAAATTTTGTGAATTGTCTGTGGTAGTCGAATCCGGTAGAAAAGAAATATGTCAGTGTCGCTAGTCGTCTTCTCAAATGCCGCATGGTATCTGGATGCACATTTAACACTCGCTGCCAGACAGGGTTTCACTAAAATCAGCGTAAAAAATTTTTTGAGCCAAAGTTTGAATCTCATTCAGATGGGTCTAGATAACATATATTTATCATTTTTTCATCATACCATCCTGTGTAAGGGAGGTTTTCACCCATGTGCAATATAGCACACATGGCCTGAAGAGCTAAAAACATACTTCCACCCATGAGCAATCTAGGTGGTAAATACAATATTAAGAAATTGATAAGATCTTTGGGAATGCCTGAACAATTGAGAAACAATCAATGTACTAAGCTGAAAAGGTACTTTTCACATGCTACTCTATGGCATTCTTGAAACATGCATATTTTGTTACTATGTTGCCAAATTTCTCTGCTATTCCTGAGTTAGATGTATTCAAGCCAGTAGAATCTGAAAATCACATTGATTTTAATGTAAACTGTGTTCTCTACAGCACACAATCAAAAATATGTTGGTATGATCCGTGTGCAATACAGCACACATGGCGTGAATAGCAATCAGATTTGTGTGCACAGGTGCACACATGGCAGCGAGAGTGTTAAACACATTTTTCCTATAAAGGTTTTTAGTTAGCTGACTGTTATATAGTTTCATACTGATCTACAGAGGTGTGTTAATCATGGAAACAGAAGCTTGGATTCTAGATTTGAGATATTCTAACTGAATTCCATCTTTGGCTATAGCATTTTAGGAACAGATAATGGTGTAACACCAGTGATTTTGTGTGTAACTGTAAATTGTGCTGTGACCCACGGTCTTAAAATATGTCTATTACTCATCGTTATTAAATCGGAAAATTGAACGCACAAAAACTTCTCGTATATTGGAGAAGGGGTAGAAAACCTTTTATCTAGGCGCTAGACTTTTTTGTAGGTTTGTATTTTATCATAACCCTACTTCGGGGGGGGGGGGGAAAGAAAAGAAAAAAGGAAGAAGTTATTTAAGGTTATTCTAGTCTACTCTACCTTTAACGATCGAGCGTACTCGAAATAATTTCGAAAAGCCCAAAATCACGATCCAATTTGAAAATAAATCAATAAAGTGTGCGGGCCATAAACTCCCAAACGAAACAGTTGAAAATGTAGCAGCCATCCTACGAACACACCCCTATAAAATTACACGTAGGTACATAACCGTGCAAAAGCGTTCATTGAAATTAGATTTTCATAATAGGATTAAAACCCTGGGGCTCGTGGTTTTGTCCATGTATAGAAAATCTGGCTAGATGCGACAAAACGATTGCCAACGCGTCAAATAATTAACACTAATGGAATGTAGAGGAAATTTTATTCGATTCTATTTGGCTAAAACACTGATTGTAACTTACTTTCATACCTAAATCCTAAATGACTTTGGTTTTTTTCAAGCTTTTTTCTTTTTTGTTTTTTTGCAGGTTTTTATTGAAAAAATTGTATTTGAAATCGATCTTCCGACCAAGATGGTTTTTCACCTCTCAGGTAAAATGAAATTCAGTTGCGCCAAAAATTTTAATTCATGTATTCGTTTATGCATTCTATGTGTGTGTGTGCGTGTGTGTGTGTGTGTGAATATTCATATTTGTGGTGTGTCATTATGAACAAAAAAGTTTCTATTGTTTTTAATTCTATAACTATACGTGAATTAGGAGATTTTATCCCGATGTGGAAAGGTAAAATTTCGCGCATGCACAACTTGGGACGTGCTAAGATTATTAAATTATTGTCTAGGTTTCGCATGCACACTATATCGTATCCAACATAATGTAATTTCTGTACTTCCAGATGTTTTGAAAAACTGACGGTCAAGTTGCCTCTTCTATTGAACACAACATTTCAGTTTTGAAACAAACCTCCATTATTTCACTTATTGATTCCTTCTGCCTCTATTTAAGATAGAGAGCTGAGGTTGATACTTTTGGAAAGGGAACAGAAGTTAAAAAATGTCCGTATAACTTTTTACATATTTTTAGCTGTTCGAAAATAAATGAACGAAACAAATGCTAATCAATATAATTGGGGTTGGTATTTCCGGAAAGAAGATAAAATTTTATCAAATTTGATTTTCTTATTTTTTAATCTTCTTTTGCTGCATGAAAATGAATGAACAAAAAAAAAAAAAAAAAAAATTAATTAATAGAAAATTCATTCTTAGCTACTTGAAAATGAAGGAACGAAAATGAGCAAATTAAAAAGGAATTTGCCATTTTTGTATTGTAATACATTTTCAAAAAAATTACTTCTTGGTGAAATTTTTTAGGTATTTTATAGCAAAAAAGAGTATGTGACGAGTGTGCGAAGTAGGTGATCGCTACTCGTATGATTTGCAACATTCACCTTTGGCTCGCGCTGTAAAGATCACGCAAAAAACGCACTTGTATCAAAATCACCTATTTTACGCACTTGTATCCCAAATAACTATTTCATTTTATAAGCTTTAGATACGGATTGAGATGTAAAAAGACATTTGCAAAGAGATGAATGATTTTTGATGATTACTTATTGAATACGTACTTTTGTAGTGTAGTTTTACATGCTACTTTTTTTTATAATTCAATCTATTAAAAAACTTTTTTTTCTCTTCTGAGATTTGAACCATCGTTCCAGGAGTGTTTTTTATTCGGAAATTTAAATTTTCTCTGTTTAACTTCCGAATTTGGATAGGCAATTGAGGTTAAATTTTTTTTTTTTTAATTGAGTGATGCATCGTCAACTATGTTTTTTTGAGGCACTAAGTTCAAATTTCCTGTTTATTTTCGATTTGGATTTCACATTGGAACCCCTGTTACCCAAAAAGGGTTGGTTAGGCAAATTTTTCATTATTTTACTGGAGGACATGCTCGAATATGTTTACTGAAGTTCAAAGTTGCACATCTTACATGTGAGATGTGACCCAGGTACTTTTTTTTCAGGGGGGGTTTATATGGTCATTTTGAATAATCTGTTTCACTTCAATTATGGTTTTAAGGCTCGCCTGCTATCCGCGAATCCTCCTTAGTTATTTTATTTTTTTCATGTAGCAGTCAGTTGTTCAACTTTTTTTACGTGCCAACGTGTATCCCATGTTTTAATCCTAGATTTTAGTAAATTCATTTATTAGTGCTGGTGGTTTTCGAAAATGAGATCTTGTAGTGGAGTTTGGCTGTGCTAGAATTTTTTTTCAATTTTCTTCCTTTCTGAAAGTTAGTCGATGGGATCAGTCTTATAATTGATGAGAGTGGGTCAGCCGAAAACGAGGAAGCCAGCCAGCGGTGGAGTGGACCCAATTTTCTTTTATCTCAGAGGTGCGGTGGCGACAAGATTGGCCTAAATAAAGTCCAACGAAGAACGAATTATGCGTCTGAGAGAGGATTTGAATTATACGCAGTAAATTTGCGCTAATAACGACCAACGTCAACTAAATTTGCATATTCATTTGTAAACGTTGATAATGGTGCCACCTGCACATTTCATAGGGCCTACAGTGTGGAAGACAAATATCGAAATATGCCGAAGGTGTATGTTTTGGTCTGTAGTCCGTTGTATTTAAATTATTAATTGATTCTATAAGGAGCTCAAAAAATTGGTTCTCTTTGAAGAATACTGATTGGTCGAATGTTACTCAGGACTGTTAAAGATCATGAAATTTTCCAAATTAGATATAAAATTTTGTGTATAACATTTTTTTATAAAATTTTTTGTGAAAATTGATAAACTACTGTTACCCTTGATGACCATCATCATTTTTTTGTTCGGTGGTAGGTACTCGACTTTTTGGAAGAAAATTTGTAAAGCTAGTCACTGCATGGAACTTAGGTGTGCAATGGACTCGATGAAACGCTAGCAACTAATTCTCAGCTTTTTCGCCTTATGAATTTTCAGCGAAAAATCCGGTTGGATATTTTTATTTCGTTTTTTCTCATTCATCACTTTTTTTCTCTCCTAGGAATCAAAAATATGATTCCGAACAAAATGTATTGCTTCATTGGATGAAGATTGTTTCCTTTAAAAATTACTAATTTTTGCATTGTTACCTAAAACTTTCCTTTGATAATTGAATTTTACTTTGGCCTAGGTAAATACATTGAAAACCAAACATTCGCGACAATTTTATGCTGATTTTTCATCAGAAATGCAAGATATTTTTTACAGAAGACTGCCGTTGTTTTTATTTTTTCTTTCTTGTAAGTTTTTAAAAGTAAAAAGGCTGCTGTTGTATCATCGGTATAAGTTTGTTAACTTCCACCAGTTCAATTAACTATTACAAAAATATTCGACATAACTACAAATTTTCAAAACACACGTCATTTTAAGGTAAGTTTATTTTTGTTTTCGCTCGTGACAGTCTTGTTCTGATATATATAGTAGGCACTTTGGAAAATCCGTAATTTTGCAAATAGGTACCCTACGTCATTTTAAAAAGAGCCAGCAATTCAGAAAATGAAAAAAAAAATTGTTTTAATTAGCCTGACAATTTTATACATTTTACAGTGAACCCAGACCACTTTAAGCTAATTAGAAAATCAAACATTTTTGACTCAATTAGCCTAGCACTAACTGTGCTTAGGCATTTTATAATCAGCCTAATGCAATTAAGACTATTTAATAAATGTTGGGTGACACCAATCCCCTTCCCCTCACACCTTATACACACACATATAACTCATATCGTGAGAAACTAGTTCTTGTCATATATATATATGTAAATGTACTCGTCATCTATCACTCCCACTCGCTGATCTTCATCTTATCTCTCAATCAGCCAACGAACTATATGTACTCTTATGTATTAATGTTTCATCGAATATACACTGCACTTTTGCGACTCAAACGAGTACTGACGTTTATGTATTTGTGTAAAAAACACTAATTACTAACCTGAAACTCTATAATAAACGAATGAATCAAAAAAGTTATTTTTTCTTATACAAAAAAAAAAAAAACAACAACAACAACAACAAAAACAAAAAGCTAGGTGACTAGATATTAAATATAATAAACCTAAGGGTAGAATTATTTTTTGTATAACAAAAAAATTTATTTGATTCATTCGTTTTCCAAATAGCCTGAATTGCGTTAGGTTGATTATGTATAAAGTATCGGAATTTTATAAAAAAAAATAAATTGTTCATTCAGCTTGATAATTTTAGGCTAGTTGGAACGATTTCTAGTTGAAAAAATGTCTAATTAGCCTATCTACGTTTGGGCTCATTCCATTAAGCCTAGTTAGAGTGTGTCTAATTGAGCAAGAAATGTTACAATTTCCAATTAGCCTAAAGCGATTTGGGTTGATTGTAAAATGCCTATAATAGGCTTGTCATTCAATGAAGAGCCGACATTTTATAAAAAACTATAGTTATTCCGTTAGCTTGATGATTTCAGGCTAATTGGAACAATTTTTAAATAGCCTAAATGGGTTTGCGCTCATTACATTAAGCCTAGTTAGTGCTAGGCTATTCAAGTCGAAAATGTTTGATTTTCTAATTAGCCTAAAACGGTCTAGACTCATTGTAAAATGCCAAAAATTGTCAGCCTGATTAAAACAATTTTTTTTTTTTTTTTCATTTTCCGAATTCCCGACTTTTTCTAATATGTCAGCGACGTTTAGAAAATGACGGATTTTCCAATGCGCCTACCACACATATTATTTGTGGAACGTTAGAACGCACAATATGCTACCATTATTTGCCACGTTCTGATTTGATTAAAAAATAAATAAAAATGAGGAAATGTGGCCAGGATGAGCGCATAACGCATTCATTTTTGGATAATTGAAACGCAAATGTACTTTTTCTATTTCTCCCTCCATCGTTTCCTTCTTTTTTTTTTTTTTTTTTTTTTTTTTTTTGTCGTTTTTTAAGCTCGCACACGTTTTGCTACTGGCATTATACGCGCTTATATCCGAATCCAAAACGGTGGCGAGAGTTATAACGTGAAAAATTCCTCTTGTCGAGATGAAATTTCATTAAAACGTTAATCACGCGAATAATACGTGCCGCCTGCGTCGCAGCACCAATGGTACAATGTGAAAATATGCAGAGTCGGAAGAGCAGGAAGAGCTGAAAGCTACAGCTTGTATTGTTGCTGCTGTTGCTGCCGTTGCTGCCGCTGCCGCCGCTGCCGCCGCTTCTACCGTTGTTGTTGTTACTGACGACAAGCGAGGGTGAGAAGTGCATGGCTTTTCAATGTGTTATACATATACCCACGCAGGGTGTACGAGAATTTTGTACATTAAAATCGTTCATCATATCGGTATGGTTCGTGAAAAAATGAGTCGTAGTATCCATCTACGGTCTGCGCTCATACCTCTTCTACGTGTGTGGTGTATCTACAGGGTGGAAAAATGAGGGTTACGCTAATGGAGGTTGTCATGCAACGTTGCCAGTCGATATCATACGACTTTCACTCGTATAGACTATACGGGTGTGGGTGTGTTTATAACATTAATTAATTACAAATTTGTGGCCGTTTTTCAGGCACGCGGTAATCATTTTTCAAGCTGACAAGAGCAGCAGCTTCTGAAGTTTTAATACGGTTTTGGGTGAAAAAATATAAACATATAGTCCCTAATCCGCCTTGTTATCATACCTTAGAATCATTTTTGGAAGCCCTTGATATAATTCTATTAAATTCTAACAAGTTCAATTTTTTTTTTTTTTTTTTTTTTTTTTCATGTCATTTGTGGCCAGTTACGTTAAGAAAATAAACTGCAGTATTTGGTTGGTAAAACTGAAATTTCCCACGCATTATTTTTCCGAACTTGCTCAAACGTTTTTTGGCATGTGACCTTGTAGAATCGTCGTTTTAAGCCAAAAATATATAGCTGTTTTGTAAACCGAACACAGTGGAAGATGGGCTGGTTTGAGGTTTATGCAACTTTTTTTGCATGTATTTGTAGATACTAAATTTCAGTTACAGAGGCATACAGTTGACTATCACGAAATATAGTTCCATGAAGGTATTCGTCATTTTATGTGAACTGCCATGCCGACAGACTGCACATAGAGGAAGTAATTTAACTGCCTCGTTCACACTTCTTTTTTTTTGTCCTTTTTTCAGCTATGTTAGATGAAAAAACAATTTCATCTCATTGTTAGTTAAACTTGGACCTAATCTCACAAGGTTTGCGTATGCGGACGTATGAACTGGATGAATGATGAGAGAACACGGTGCACCGGTAGCCTTTACTAACCAGTGTTGCCAACTTTGACAGATGAAAATACCGGCAAATAATCTTTTTTTCATTGCTCTCAGTCTATTCGTTAAATTTTTGTACGCTTTGCTCGCATTCAAAAAGGTCCTCAGCAGTGTTTTATGTTTACTGGCTCTCTCATTCCACCCTCTATACCGGTAATAACGGCAACACTGTTGAAATATCGGGACTGATACTTCCTTTTTTTTTTTTTGTACGGACAGCAGTGTCTATATACCGGCTAGTTGGCAACCCTGCTTTATCCCCATAATATCACTTGGTAAACCAATGAATATGTGCGTTATACTTTAAATTGGTGGTGAATTTGGATTATCTGAGATTTTTTCTGTTATATATTGCCCGAAATAAAATCTAAATCATTATATTTTCCATCAGCTAAATGCAGTAAATTCTAGGTATAGGTTAGCCATGCCACCACTGACCAGCTTCGATCATGTATTCCGCATATATCTGGGCTCCCGAAATGTTTCTTTCATAATACTACTCTTGAAAAATGCTATGTGATACCAAATTGTCGCATTTCTAGAGTCAAGTCCAGGTGACTTTTTGTAGTGCGTGCAGTGAGGGAAAACTTGATTCCAAAGTTCTGATATATTTTTACCGCTACTTCTGCGGCAGTTTCTGTGCTGTGTGCGAATCGACATCCACTTGGCATTTGAGGGAGGGTGGGACAACTGAGATGTATTTATACTCTATATCTGCTTCCTATGTCCTCTGTGAGATGGCGTTTTTCCGAAAATTTTTGTCAGAACCCGTTTATTTGTTATAGGTATGTATGTATCATTGTTACCCCATTTATGGGGCTTGACTAGAAACAAAAATCGAGTGACAAAATTTTCGGTCTGCTGGAAACACATTTATAGAACGCCTGATAGTACGATTCAATTGTTTTATAAGTTTCACTGTGTGACTGTTCCTCTCAAATCGTTATTTCTACTTAATGGCATGGAAAAAAAATCGAAGGCAATGAACGGTACCTACTTCTGTAGCGCTTTCTTGATTATTTGGAAAGCCTACTGGTAAAAGGCGTGAATTTAAAAGCCTACCTACTCTGCTTCACACTTATTATTAGAACAAATATGAAATTTTCATTCGGTTAAACACCATCTCGAAATTTGGTTGCCTATGCCTCCTAATGAGATTAGTTTAAATGATTATGGGTGGCAACCGAAGATCACTTTTTCACCTTAGCCTATAAATACGTATCGAGGATAGTTTGACGTAGTTGTTGTTGTCGTCGTGTTCGTTGTCATCATCATCTCTGTGGAATGGTTTAATCAAATTTTGAGCTGGGCCAAAGCGTTAACATAATGGCATTATCGAAGTTAATCAATGTAAAGCCGATAGCAAACAAAATAACGCTAAATCGATTCTGTGTTTTCGAGGTTCGGTAGTTACAAGGTGAAGACGATGGTGGTTAAAGCGATGTGTTGTTGAATGAAATGTGAATGCATTTGCCCGAGGGGGTAGCTTTGTAAAAGGTTTTTGGTGTGGAGCTTCAGCGTATTAGTGGGTACGTGGTTAACGAAAAAAACCAAGTTCGATTGAGAACTCGACACTTGCATTTTGGACAGTAAAACGATGAATGTAATTAATTTAACTGGTCTTTCTAGAAAATTTGATGTAGGTACCTGATATGCTGCGAGAAAACATTTTGCAGAATTTCGACCGGATTGAAGTATCTGAGGGAGTGTTGAACTATACTGAAATTTTCCAGTTGGGCTGCTGTTGTTCTTCAAATTCGACTAATTCGTTCTTATGACGTTGAAAAACGGAGCTTAAAAATATTGGCCTAAAAATCAGTCATTTTGTTTGAAATTTATTGGACAAGGGGGGTAGTTGTCCGATGTAGTAAGCAGGTGAATTAGATGATGAATTGTATATTAAACTATTAATAAGTAAAAACATTGTGTACCCAACAAGAGAAAAGGATTATTTAGGAAAAGAAAACAATTCATTAGATATTACTTAGCAGAGTTGAACAACAGAACACGAACAAATAATTATAGACGAACATAGTGACTGGTCACATATATCAATCAGTGTAGCCAACTAGTACTCGACCAAAATATGAATAGTTCCAACAAAATTGTTGGGCAAATAAATAGTTACTTGAGGGTGTGATGACGTCATAATATTATGAACTTGAAGGCTGTTCAAAAGCTGAAATTGAAGAAAATATTTTTGGAGCAAAACAATAGTGTCTAAAAAAGTACTTCATTTTATCATTAATCATTACTGACAACGTTTTATGTTAATATTATGTTGGCTGTAGCCAACATGGATTGTTGAATAAAACTATGAAACTTTGTAAACGGACTAAAATAAATAGAAAAGTGGTATCTGTAACGGCCAAAAGAGGTGGTTTAGTACTAGAAACTAACCTCTTTTGGGGCGATTACACTTCCTTCGAAATACGATAATATTCACAGGAATATTATAGTATTCGAGAATTATTTTAACTAATTGAATTTTATTATCCACAACTATTGTGGACCTTAACTAAATGAAAGACTTTAATTAAATTGAAAACACAATAATTTTTATCACTTTTACTTTTAAAACACAATATTAAATTTACAAGTATTCATTCACAGTCTAAGACTAGAAGAATATTGCAGGTACAGTATACGACTGACCAGTTTATTTACAATAAAATATATTACACTATTACGAAGTGTCAAGATTATAATTACAATACCAATATTTTAATGAAAACCAGAGTTTATATACCTGTCAAGGTATATGGTTTTCTATGGTGTTGAGTGTAGAGTAGATATTTGCTGATTTAGGTATTTAATTATTTCTAGAATATTCGGGTACCAGAATGTTCAGGTACTCGAATATTCCGTTAGAAAACGTGTAGTGGTTGTTGGCAGGAAGTAACGGTACTTTCGCCAGTTGACAGTACATGTTAGGGAAAGAATTTGCTTAGTAAGAAAAACGTATTTTTCTGTGAATGAAATATGTACGTCCATATAAAAATATGACGAACATATTCGTTACAGTATCCAAAAAATCCATCTCAATACAGGAAAGAGAAGATGAAGAGTGAAACAAGAAAAAAAAAAACATCCATTTTGTAAATAAAAAATTCATGACCATTACTAGGCTCATAAATAAGGAAAGTTTTAAAAATACAGCCCTCCTCACCGAAAATACGAATGTACACGATATTGTCCTTCTGATTACCAAAAAAAAAAAAAAAGAAGTCAACCAAAACACCACGATCGGAATTAATTTCACTTTTAATTTACATAATCATTCAAAAAAACGAATAAAGGGGCGAATCCAGGAGGATCAAAAAAGGGGTAAAAAAGTAGCTAAAGAATTTTAAAGAAATATTTTGTAAATTTAATTTTTCCACAATCTCTTTGATGGGAAGAACAACGATGGCGAAAAGATACGAAACTACGTTTAAACATGGTGTGGTCGATGAAGAGATGGTTGTGAGGTGGTTGGGGGGAAGAAATAATAATGAGACATTGTCCGCTTTTAAATTTAATTTGCTGAAGCTTAGACTTTTCAAAGTCATTTGTGAAGATTATAAAATGTAAGATTGAAAAGTTGGGGGAGAAAAGAAAGTAATAATATGTCGAATAAAATGAATGCCCGGAAACATCGTTTTAAAATTTCTTTTTACCTTTCCCCTGTGTTTCAATATCATACCAATTTGATTAAGCCTATAATTTCTAAGCAGATGCAAATTTCAGTGAGATTTGTCAGCCTTTGTGAGAAGATGATAATCAGTTGAACAGAAATTGAGGAATGAATGTATAAATGAAAAAAAAGTTGAATAGAAGTTTGACAAAATTATATAATCGTTTTCCTTTTATTTCCTCTTTTTTCTTTTGTCCTTTTGATTTTGTCAACTTCCAAACTTGGGTTAAGTTTTTACCCTACGAAAAAAACGTAATACGAAAGCTTCAGCACACCAGCGTGATTCTTAGATGGTATAAATTATAATGTATGTAAATGGAACGCGGTCCACTGATGCGATATACATAGAATTAAGAACGCGACATTCCGCATTTGGTGTGTTCCTCTGGCAGTCAAAACGTTTTGAGAAGGTCTTCAAAAACAAATCTGCCATATTTTTTAAGTAGGTTTTCTGCGAAAATCAACTTGTTAATCTCAGTGTTATGGAACAACTTGGAGTTCTGGGTAGGTTCCTTTTCTCGTTTCATAACTCTAGGAAAATTTTCGCTCCGAAAACTCAAATATTCGTATAAAATATTATATGTATAATATATAAGCCAATTTTTTGTTACCACAGTACAGGTCACAATTTCTGTCCGATAGTCACAAAATTAGGAACGAATAACGGTATTAATCCAAGGATCTGACATATTGATTTTGTTGCGGATTGGCCGTGAAGTGTACTTCCAGTAAAATTATTTTCATTTTTGTTTTTTCTATAAAATTCTTAATTTTTGACCAATAGCTACGAAATTCTGAACAGTTATTCATTACTAGTCGACAAGCCTGTCTTCGATAGGCTGTAAAAAAATGACAACTAATTGTGAAGCGCAGTTGGAGCGATAGAGATTACATGTTTATCGGAACATTAACACCGCAGTAAAATTTCCAAGAAATCTAATGGAAGTGCTACAATTGCGCGCAAACTTCCCAGGGAGTAGGCCAGTTCCACAGCAAGTCTATTTTGTGAATAATATAGTTCTGCAAATTTTTCATAACTCGAGGAAACTTTTTGCACCATTTTTGAAAATTCATAGTATGTGTGTGTGTGTGTGTGTCTATGTGTGTATGTATGTACAATTCCTATTAAAACGATACAGGATGTCATTTTTGTTCCAAAGTCACGAAACTTGGATCGAACACTGGCACTAAGTCAAGAACAAGACTATTTAAATTTAGTACAGATTGGTTTTATGATAGGTAGATCCGATATGGACGATTATGTTTCTTTTGACAGCATAATGGCTTCGAAATGAATAATGTTCAAGAAATAGTCGCAAAATTTGAAACACAAATTGATTCAAGACTATTCTAAGATGAAATTAAATTTGGTTGTAATTGGCTTTATGGTTTATGACTCGGGGCTGTCGGAGAGGATATTTTTTTATTTTAAACTCAATAAAAGTTACAATTTTTGTTCAATAAGCACAAAATTTAATTAAAACATTACCTTTAACATAAGGATCAAACCTAACAATTTTGGTTTCAATTGGTTAATTAGTTCCTATGTTATCAGATATTTAGTGTGATTTTATCTTTTTTACCCGATAATCTCCATAAATTTTTGTCTTAATTTTGAAGATTATGTCCTGTGCGAAACTGATACATTAAAATGCGTGAAACTGCTATATGAGATAAAGCATGTTTGGACTACTTACGCGGAACTGTTACCCGCCCAATCTTATCAGTAAGAACGTATTTGGTAAGAAAAAAGAGAAAAAAATTCCTGACGGTCACCCATGCAACTATCGGTGAAAAAAATGTTGCTTCAGAAAGTGTTTTTGGTCCATATGTGAGGCTGCTCAGTTCACATTTTCAGAAATTTGAAAAAAAAAAAAAAGTATCTAGATGTGATACTGGTGTACCCTCATACCAGTTTTCAACCTTCTAGCTCAATGGAAAATATGAAAAATAAATGTGGATGGAAATACGGACTTTCTGAATTTTATATAGTTGATAATCTTTTATAACTTGCTATCAAATTTGGTGCGGATCGGCTGAATGGTTTTCTAAAAACGATCGAATTGTGCCTTTAGTATAATTCATATGCTCGTTGGTTAATCAACCATGGCCATTGTTGATAGATTTAGTGATTCCTAATTTTTTGTATTTGTCATTAGTGAATACCTATGTCATCTATGGTCACTGCAGTAAACGTATTAATACATCTTTTGTTCAGAGGTGCCGAGATCCTCCAAAGCTTTTGACGACGTACTCCCCAATTTTCTTGGGCACCTTCCCCTTATTTTTGTAACCTTCCTAATTTTTTTGTGGCTCTCAATAACTATAAAAATCCTTTTTTCTACCTCACTTTACTTCTGTCCCTGGTCCCTGAATCATTAAAAATAAATTTTTAAATCAACGTATGAAATTTATTTATAAATCAACATATTTGTAAGTAGTATAGAAGTATTAGCAAAACAATAAATAATTTTTTCATTACCAATACTTTCTAAAACTTCTGATTTGAAAGCAAGAATCAACATCGCACTCATATAAGGATCCAACATGACACTACGCAAATGGTTTTTTATGATTTTATGTTTACTAAATACACGTTTTGCTGTGCAGCTTGTTACAGGTAAAGTAATTAATATTTTAATAAAGCTCTCAAAGATGAAAACATTGAAAACTGAAAAATGAGGCAAAACGGTTTTCCAAATCCTCTGGCAATTCATAGTTTGAAATCTTCTTCCTCCTCCTCTTCATCATCCTCCTTCTCATCCTCTTACTCTTTCTCTTCTTCAAGCTGTGTTTCTTTACAGGGACAGGGAGAAGATCTGACATGTCTACATTTTTCTCTAAAAATGCATAGCTTTGGCAAAAAATTTTGTTGGTACAATACTACCGAAGACCATCATCAGGGTGCCTGGTAATTTTAGGGGGTAATTTCAGCGATGGATTGATGGATTGCGATTTTGGGGGTATTTTTGGTGTTAGATTGTGATTTCTAAATTCCCCCAAAAATATTTTTGAGGGCTTAGTCCTCAAGAATATGGCTTTTCGGCATCTCTGCTTTTGTTTGCGATATTTTGATTAATTTTCATTCTTTTTCCTTAGGTATTTATTCATGTTCAAGTGATCGTAGTTAGTGAAGATTCTTGTGTACTGTGGAAGGAAGTGAATAGTGAGTTTAATTCAACCTTTAGTTACTGTACAAATTGTGTAAACAAGACTGGTACTTAGTTCAAAACGATAGTGGTCTTGTATTTGGTATTGGTTTCGCTTTCGCTAATCTGCAACAGCAAATCTCCATCACATGATAGTCATGGTTTGTGTATTTCTGTAAATAGTGTTACTTATGGAACTTCGTCTCTTTAAATTTAGAAGGATTTAGTGTTTCCATGCTTCAAAACGTAGTATTTCTAGGTTCTCACATACAAGTGAATAATTAATTTATATTTTATGTGTGTGTGTGATCTGCTTTGTGGTACTTACAGCCCTTTTTAGAGGAGGGAAAGAAAAGCGAAAATTTCAAACAGCTAAAAAAAAAGGTTACCAATCGGCACGATTTTCCAACTATAGTATATATATATATATATATGTATACACCTGCCAATTTTTCCAACTCTAAAATTGTCAATTTTTCCGAAGGTTTGAAATTTCCCCAAAAAAAGTCATCAAATTCCACTATTTTCCTAGTATACATGCAGTTAGTTAATTTTTCCAACTCTGAAAATATTTAATTTTCCCCGTCCCCCATGGCTACGTCCCTATTTGCGTATCCCTCTTTTCCGCGTCCTGCTCTTCTGTATTGAAAAATTAGCTTCCTTACGACCCTACAAAACAGGTTGGAGGGGGAGAGGGGTTATCTGCAATCATCGTAACAAGGGGATGACGGATGTCTTGGGTGCGGGGTGTAAACATTATTTATATTTATGAATCATCAGATTTTACGAATGACTTGGTTTATGTTGTTTAAATTTTCATTATCAGATTGAAAGGGGCGCGTTTGGCGCATCAACTTTGTGAAATTTCGCCGGCGTAAAACTGGCAACCATCAAAACGAGCGCACGTTCACATTATTACTCGTTTCAGTAGAAAACATAATATCTTCCCATCCGTTTTTACGGCGTTCAGAAAGGTGATAATTTTTCGAGTGAAATGATTGGGGGAACTAAACCGACCAGTGTGTGGATGTGTGTTCATAGCTTGTATGTGAGATTGTATGGGTGGACTCGGATAAGGAAGGATACGCGTTAGGTGTATAAAAAGTGATGTAGGAAAAAAAAATCAGTGAAACGATAAAGTCACGATTTCGTCGTATCGACAAATCAAATAAAATTTAAGAAATATTGGTTTCCAAACAAGAGTGGACGGGTAGGAAAGGTGAAAAAAAAATTATTTACTTTTTGGGTGTTTATAAAATAAGTCTACCGTGAATACGGAGAGTGTGGTGGGAAAAAAAAGAGAAGAGGTCCGTAAATATTGAAGAAAACCGTTAACCTATTCGACGATGTTCCTCAAATGCATTAAAAAATCACTTAAAACGCCGTGCTTACTCCTATTTAAGTATATATGTATATGTTGGCACACGCTGAACGATGGTTGCTCTTGCATTTATCAGTAATGCTTACGCTCGAGTGAAGAATTCCGAAGTTGGAATAGGAGAAAAAAAATTTCGCAATTGATGATGTGTAAAAAAAAAAAATAAAAAAATAAAACATGTAAGTAATGGGTGTAATTCGAGTAAAGGTAGTTGAGAAAAAACCCGTCGAAATGGCTGGAAGGATAGCGAAAAAAAATAATGGAAGGTAGATATTATGTAAAATAAAAATCGTAGATGTCAAATGAAATTTTTTTCACTCGTATTGTCAATGTTTAGCTGATTTTTGTACATTCTGTGATTAATTTCAGACCAAAAATATCAAAAAATGTAATTTCTTAATGCGATGCCAATACCAACCTTATTTATCGGATCTCAAGTGTTTTAGAATAGGGAATTACGTAGGGGAATCAATTATTGTTTTCTAAATTTTGCGGATGAGTGGAAATCAGACTAAGTGTTAATTTTATGGCGTTTTGAATTTATAATTAAGAGATTTTAGTTTAATTTTTAATTGTGCTGTGTAAAGCTCTTCTAGCAAAAGAGATGGTCCCCCTTAGTAGGTAACTATGGTATGGTTTATTTTTAACTACTCCTATTATATTAATATCTGCTTTAGTGGCATGCATATATATAATTAACTGGTTATGTATTTCTGGTTGTATGCTACTATCAAATTGAGAAACTGCTGTTTCTTGAGTCTCCTCGTGTCATTTACCAAATTACTCGCAGGGTTCATAATTGACGTTAATAGTTTCTTAGGTAAGTATCGCTTCTACTTTAAATTCTCTAGAGTACGTCTTACTATTACTCTATATAAAAATAAAAAAAACCACATCTTCACATAAAGTGTGTATCTGCACAATTGCCCTGTACTCTTCTTTCGATTCATCCTTCTAGGTAATGAAAAACCCACATAATTCATTCATAATTGTTTCTGTTATATTCTCGATTCGGACAACGATTTGAAACGAATAAGAAATGATCGTTCTTTTTAATCTCTTCTCCTGCAAAATTTCTTGTCCAGTGTCACATATTGGTTGCTATAACTACTCCAGCTTATTTGAGAATGATACCTAAACAGCTAATTGGGCGTACTAAATTGAGAATTCAGATAATCTGTATTTCTCTCCTCACACGCGGTGTCTTACCTGTTGAGTTCTTCGTATATGTGTGTGCGATTCTGGTTCTCAAGGTCAAAGTAAAGATTGTAAATTAGCCTTTCTCTCAGCGATAACCATTTTGAGTATTTTCAGCTGAATATTTTTGAATAATTTTTATTCAAAAAATAGCTAAGAAATTAGTCTAAATAATGAAGCATATTATAGAGATATTACAGGCGTTGATAACTCCATTATTTTGCCACATTTTCGAACATCAGACTTACGACAAGTCAGTTTGTACTCGAAAGCTTCTCATCCTTTGTGGTTCGGCAGCTGTGATGCGACAGTTTTTCTTCAGTAAAGTGTCACTTCCTGTCAATCCAAATTTGATAAATTTCGCTCATGTTTTAATCGAGCTTCTTTGTTCTGTTATTTATATTCAGAGAGAATGCTGCCAAGAGAAAATATTTTTCATTGACTACGTCTGTGTGATTCATTTGAAAATTGGTAGCTGTGCTTTCATCCGTTATTGGCAGTTCAAACTCGGAAGATGGATAAGATGCGTAACTGATGTCTGAACGCAGACAAATACTATAAACTGAATGACGGTCATTTTCCTTTTCAGAAGGAAAAATCTTTCTTTGTTTTTCTTATCATAAAATGTTTGCCAATCAAGATAGAACCCATAATTATTCTATCTAGCGTAGAAGATAGCAGAAAAAGTGCCATGCTAATCAAATGCATTGCGAATACAGTTACTGTATTCACTAGAAAAGTTCAGGATATATCGAGTGATAAACATTATTGTTCATATAATTTATCGCATTGGTTGTCCTAATTTGCTGTGTGAACTGGATAATTTGGCCTAAGTTACTAAGTAACGAGTCAGAACCCAGAACAGTTACGAAAATTCTCTCCCTTTAATGAATGATGGCTAATGAAATTGAATACGTTCATATCAAAAAGGCCTAAGTCGAGTTAGACCCGTTAGGAATAAAACGTAATATTTTAATCCCTCAACCCTCCTCTTCCATATGCACTTTACCCAGTAACGCTATCTACGTCTGTTCTTAAGATATTGGCCAAAATGTGTCGAGAAATAATCAAAAAAATTCACAAATCTCAGTTTTATGATATCTATACCTACCTATTTACAAGTGATTCTGACAAGAAATTATTGATATTATTATTTTATTCTTATGATTAGTTTTATCAAACTTGTGAAGAAAGACTTGTAATTACATTTATGATCCCTGATAAAATATGGCTGAATTTTAGCATTTATAAAGATGTAAAAAAAATTGCTACTTACGAGTGCCATTAGAGGTGCATGAGAATGTTTTTCGAGCCTGGACCATTTAAGGTGATACATGCCCAAAATATTATTTGCAACTGGGTATCTATCGACATTGTACAAAAAAAAAAACTACTACAAAAGGAAAACCCTCTGCAATTCGAAGCTATGTTCAAATGCAGTATCGGCCCGATAAAGTGGTCTTGGCAAGTCCGTCATACACCCCCCTTTGGACTCCATTCTTATTCAAGAAACCTAGAACAGATGAACTTTCAAAAAAGTATATGCCACTTGTTCCAGGATCAATTAACCCGAGCTAAATAAAAGACATTAAAGATTTGATGAAATATGTGCCCCAATCAGCCCAGAAGTGGTACCAGAGAGCTGTCTTCAGTAATCCTACTTCGTAAATCGTATTTATTTTATTATTTGCATTTTTTATAATAATTTTGTATTATTTCATCCAATAAAATAACATTTTTCAAATTTGAAAATAGCATTTAAACCAAAATGGCGTAAGTAGGGTCTTTTTCTTTTATTGATTACATCACAACTATTAGGGATACACATTGGTTATTCAGAAGTTTGGGTAGGGAAGAAACTGAATTTAATCTGATGCAATTTTGCAATACCTAGCTCTATTAGTTGATCAATGATACCGAAAGTAAAACTTCAAATGCGATTTTGAAAGAAAAAAAAAAATGCCGTGTCACATAGGCCCTTTTGATATGGACGCATTCAATTTTACTGACTCAGCTTTCAAGCGATCACGATTTTCCCCCTCTTCTCACGTATACCTATCATTTGCACAAACTGGATGTCATTCGATTCGAGGGAAAACGTGTATAAGTCCCCCCCAATTTCGGTCACATCAAAATCTCCGAGCAAAAAGGATTTAGGTTTCCAAAAAACAATTTTTTGCTCGCTGTCCCAAGTAACCAGCGGCAGTCATCCCAGTCCCGACTTCCCAAGTGACGAGGTGTTCGCAAAACCCAAATCATTTTAAAAACGTCGTTTTTTTTGGGGTTTTTTTTTTTCTGCTTTTCTCTCTGTCTAACCATAGCTAACGTACGACAAAGAAAAACAGAATGCTACGACACTTTCGAAGAGAGGAGAGAATGTGCTGCAGAAAAAAAAAGAAAAAAAAAAGAGGCAAAATTGGAATATAAGAGACAGAATGATACGGGGGGGGAGAGAGAGAGTGTGAGAGAGAGAGAGAGTGAGAGAGAGAGAGCGAGAGAGAGAGAGAGAGAGAGAGAGAGAGAGAGAGAGAGAGAGAGAGAGAGAGAGAGAGAGAGAGAGAGAGAGAGAAGAGAGAGAGAGAGAGAGAGAGAGAGAGAGAGAGAGAGAGAGAGAAGAAGAAGAAATTCCTCACGGCTGGCTCTTAAACCTGTATTTTAATCGTTTGTTCGAAGGGTACAACGACAAGAACGCGTCGTGTAACGGTGTATCTTGAAGACGGTAAATCCTTAAATTCTTTAACGTCGACTTGGAAATCTGTCCCACGATTTGCACAGACGACGGCGGAAGGATACGAAAGCCGTTCGTGGATTATGGGTATGACACATGTAGTCCGCTCTCCCAGCGAAAACGAAGCGTCTCTCCTACGCCGCATCGTCGTTATTAAATTCGATTATTATTAAATGCCATTCTTCCCTCGGCTGGTACCCACGCGCGATATTCGCCCTCGAAACCATTTTTCATGCTGCCGAGGACGCGCTGCTTCGTGGCCCGGGTATGTGCGCGACGCTCCTCAATCTCATCCCCCCCCCTCTCCCACCCATACGATCCTCCATCTGTGCCACTCTTTTCACATTTTATCGAATAACTGGAGAGATTGAACCCGAAATTCCCCAACCTTATCTTAATAGGTTCTTGGTTTTTTTAACGTGTATGGCGTTTCGACGTCGAGGTTTAATACGTTAAAGATACCTGGCCGTGGAAAATTATACTCTTGCTGGAGTTTTCGCTCTACTTTTGGTGGATTCAGTTAAAACACCTAATTGTCACCGCCTAAAAAAAGTTTATTTAAAAACAAAAAAAAAAAAAAAACTAGCCCCCCCCCCGTAATTGGTTTTGGTCGTGTTGTGTCTGCACAAACCGAGAATGGATTGTGCAAAATAAAATCCAAAAACCAAATTTAAGAAATTATTTTACTAAACGATGAAACGGCGTCTTGCTAGTTTATTGATAAGTGTCTATGGTTAGTGTTAATTTTGTTTTCTTGGTGTAGGTACGAAGTGAGTTGAGATTCTCCAATATTCTAGAGCGGCATGAATGCGAAATATAATCATTTATTCAGTAATATTGATGATGATGAAAATCTTGTATGCGAGAATAAATTCTTGACTGCCCCAGATCAATATCGCGACCACGGCTTCGCTTCTCATCTACTGAACCGACGCTATCAACGTCTTCGTCTAGGTTTTGTTCTTACATTTTTTCATCGCTAGTTAGAAAGAGGCTTCAGAAAAACGTGTTTCAACGCATCTTTGGCTAGTTTAAAAGATGTACTTCACTTCGGACACTTCAAACAGCAAAATACCTCTAAATTTTAATGCATTCGAGACGATTTTATCCCATATAAAAATGTTGAAGGCACAAATTTTCAGAGTGAACTAACCTGTGAGAAAATATATAGATCTCACTGCCAGACTACCTACTTTGATACTAACTAATTTAGGTGGCAAAGTGATAGTCACCCAAAATGTCGGGTATCATTAACCTCTAAGTAGCCACAAAATGGAAAGTGAAGGTAAATGAATTCATTTCACATACTTAGTTGTACTAATATAAAGACTAAATCTTCAACCTTTAAAATCACATCTGTATGATGAAACGAGCCTAGAAATACGCAAATTTTCAAAATTTGATGTGATCAAAAACCTACATTTCCGGAATCATCAGAGGTTGTCTAGGGTTGCCCTTTGATTATTATGTTTATCTCATGAGTATGTAATACCATATGGGGATCTGAAAAAACTTGAAAATCCATTTTTGCTTTTATATAATCCATCCAAATTGAACAAAATCCATTTCTAAACTTTGTTCCATACAGTCATAGATAGTTGTAGGTATTCCGCCAGCCTGGGGAATAGAACCGTCAATCGATGGGAATAACTACCTCAATCGTCACCATCACCAACATACGGCGGCTACCGTATACACACGGCCACGGTGCTGGGTGATGGTGACAAGAGTAAACTCCGCCTATGTGGTTGCCACACTACTCCCCCCAGTACAGCAGTGCGCAGTACGACTCAAATGGAGGTGGAGCCACTAACAGAAGGGTAGGTGTGTGTAAGCCAGCAGTGGATGCCCCTCTCCAATACATCCCCGCATCGCACCTTGTACACCTACCGCCTCGATGCTAGTGCTCAACACCCTCACATTGTAAGGCAGAGAGGAGGTGTACTAGGCAGTTGACATATTCCTCCAAGAGATGGCGCCTAGCCACCATCTCTCAGATCATGTCAAGGTCACTAATGTAGGTATTCCGCCAGCCTGGGGAATAGAACCATCGACTGATGGGAATACCTACCTCAATCATCACCATTACTAAAATACGGCTACCATATACACACGGCCACGGCGCCGGGTGATGGTGATGAGAGTTAACTCCGCTTATGTGGTTGCCACAATAGTAATCACAGTAGAACACATAGAGATTGGATTTAGGATAAAAGTTTTTGTAACCCTGGAACTGCGACTGGATCAAGGTTTCATATTGTAAGAAAAAATAGAAGGTAAGCACATTTGTTCAATATTAGTGTTTATAGTTCCAAAGTCCAAAAACTAAAACTGTGCAAGACTTCATTATCAGTATTATCCAAATTGGAAATTATAATGGTCTTTTACCATAAATCAAAATAAAACTTCACTCTTGCATACTGAATGGAGATGATACATTTTGAGAGATACTTATTACATTTATTGAAATTTATTCACCATAATTAGACAAATTTATGTAATTAGAGAATTACCATGTTGTAAAAACTTATCAATTCGGTGAAATGGATCTAAAAATAAAAATTTTTTAAAATTCTAAGATTTGTGAAATATAAGACCATAAAAGGAGTTATAAAACTATTTTTAACAAAATTATCGGTCTCCAATCTTTACATCACATACTGTGTGGAACTATTATGAAAAAAATTATCACACTAGTTCTCAAATTAAAAACCAGAATCATGAATAATCTATTTTCTATATTTTGTCATCAGAATAAAATTATTCTCATAAGTAAGAAAAAAAAAACAGAAACATTAACTTTATTCCACACCATCATAATATAGGACCCATTAAATGAAGAGAAAGTAATAATACTTTTTGGATTCAGAAAATTTTGGTTCCGGAAATGCCCTGTTTGAAAAATCCATATTACCATAGGTTGAAACTCAGTGAGGACTATGGATTTTTTCCATACCAGTGAATAGTATATAAAGTTTGGAAATTGTAAAACTATATGAGACTTTATTATAATTATTTATCAAACTAGAAATTATTGTGAAACATCTACATCCCTGAATGCAGTTTCATAAACATGCATATATAGGCATGATTCTTGAATTTTTCCTCATACACGATTGGAAAGTATCCAATTCGGTTATCACCAAATATTATAAAACAAGAAAACCATGAATGTAATGCGAAATAAAATCTAGAAAAACTAAGGTCTGTTACTAAAAATCAGTACCAAAGTTCATACCTGAATTCTAGATGAAAATAATGAGAAAATTAAGATCTTCCGGTATTACATACTCATGAGATAAACATAATATTCAAAGGGTAACCCTGGACAACCTCTGATGATTCCAGAAATGTTGGTTTTTGATCACATCAAATTTTGAAAATTTGCGTATTTCCAGGTCTGTTTCATCATATAGATGTGATTTTCAAGGCTGAAGATTTGTTCCTTATATTAGTACAACTAAGTATGTGAAATGAATTCATCTACTTTCACTTTCCATTTTGTGGCTACTTTGAGGTTAATTTGAGGTAATGTTTTAGTTCGTGCGATGTAAGGGGTCCAATAATTGACTTCAAAACTCTTAATACTGAAGATTTTATACCACAAATCTCAGACTACTGTCATATTATCAAACAAAACTGGTAACGTTTTGGATTTGGTCTATTTGGTGAGCCTCGTCCATAAGATACCGTCGCACCGATCAATCCAAACTACGATCAACTAGAAAAGCCGATTGTAGGCTAATTCAAAGAAGGTCGATGATGCAGTTGTTGTTACCCTCATTGGAAAAAAATTTCATCTTTTAATAGAAGAATGGTTGTTCATTCGATCGGCTAATTGCTGAAGCCAGACCTGAGAACGCGTTTTTCCATAACAACAGGCGGAATTCCTGATTGGTTGGAAGTAATTTGAGTGACTGGTGCATAGACCTTTCTTCCTTTGCCTTTATTGTTGTCTCACATTTTACTAATTTTCAATTCCGAATTTGGAATGTATTTCACTCGCTAATGAAATTGATTTTGACAAAAAAAGAAAATTCTGAAAATAAGATGTACCTAGCTTGCATTTGTCAAAGAATTCAACGTGTAAAACTTGTAAAAAATTTTCAATATCTGTGGTTCATAGAATGTTCCATATAATTTTCGACACAGATCCTCAAACGAGATGACGGCGCAATCAAGCCCTCCCTCAAAAAAAAAAAGAAAAAAAAAAGGTAATTCAATAACTGCATTATCGAACTCCTTGATTTTTCACAAAAGATTTCAAAAATGTGACATGAAATTTCTTGTGCCTACGCTACCTACTTCAAAGAGCTTAATGAAATTTTCGCTTCACAACGCAATCGACGATATGAAAACGCGAAAATCCTTTCACCCTTCGTCTCCCGCCTATTTTGCCTAACAACCACAAAAACCTTTGAATAACCTTCCAATTTCGAATACAACAAAACCAATCAACGATAGCCTTTAACGATCGAGAGAAATATGAAATGCAAATGAGCTCATTTTCGTCTTCAATACCAGATATCCCTCCGTTTAAAACCCATTTTTTCCTTCACCTGGAAAGAAACGGGGGAAAAAAATACACCAAACGAATCTTCAATTTTTGCTCTTTCTAAACCATTTACTTTGAAAAGCTAAGATTTTATTTTTTGCTCCTTTATAATTTTTTCGTGGCATTGCATCGTCAACGCACTAAAAAAAAAGAAAGAATTCCGTTTATCAAATTTTCATATTTCTTCTCGTTAACCGGATTTTTAATAAGTTTTTCCCCTTCCTTCATCTAATTTATTTTCTTTTAATTTTGTTTTTTTTTTTTTTTTTTTTTTTTTTTCATCGTTTTCTTCTGTCTTCATCTTGGGTTTGTGACATGACTGAGCATTTACCTTTAATTGCCTTTCTATTTTATTTATTTATTTATTTATTTATTTAGTTTTTTTTTTTTTTTCAATTATATTTACCCGAAAAATGTTGAGAAAAAAAATTCTTCACTTTTATCGGATGAAAAACTTTTTATTTAATCCGTTTTGTTGAAGTTTTACACTCGTCTCTCCATTTGTTCTTTTTTTTTTTTTGCATTTTCTTTCATTTTCGTTTTCTTACGGAACAAGACGGGGGGGTAACCCGAAAGAGAAAAATTTGAACTTTTTTTCACTTCATCTTTTATTTTTCCCTCCTTGTGACATTGGCTAAAGTTTGGTTAAAGTTTTGATGCGGCAAAAACTGTTTTCATAAGTTATGTCTTCATTGGCCGAGGGTTGATGTACTCAGCTCCATTTTTGGCGTGCCTAAATTGGATTTGCTGCTCATTTAAGCAGAGTATTCAATAATTTTTGTATTCGGACAGTATTAGCTGATGAAGTGTTGCTCAGTTGTATAGCTTCCGTGTCTTAACAATCCTATCATATTATAGGAACAGAAGTGTGTATATTGTGGGATGCTTCGAGGAACTCGCAATAATTTAAGGTGATTTAATGTCTCTTGTAGATATTTTTGTTGTATTTTATGTCGACATTTTGATATATTTCGACGTGTGACTGTGTTTCTTTATGTATATACGGAGGAAGCCGCCTAAGAGATACGCCAGATAAGGGAGACAAGCATTTATATGAGACAAAATAATAAAAACGAAAAAAAAAATTATCCTAACAATTTATTTTCAGTTTGCTTAGGCTAGCCAGTATGTCGATTAAGAAAGACAAATGGCTACATTTCTGGTCAATCAGTTTGGTTAAGTGAAGTATTCAAGGAAAAAAATAAGAATACTTGATAATTTATGGTTTTTTTAAAACATAATTTTTTCCGCCAAAACTATGAATATTAAGGGGAAAACTGAAGTTTGGTCAGGAAGTCACTTGAGTAAATTCACTTACCTTAATGCCCTCACTTTAAGCGAATACTAAATGAGGACTAAGACAATAACAAGCTTGAGAAAATAAGAAGAAAATATTTTTTTGTTTTTCAGACTTGCAGGTATTACAAATATAACAATAGTAGAGTACTTAATGCTGCTATGTAACAATAATTCACAAATCTACATGAAGTTATGAACTATAAATGAAATTATCTATTAATACAAAATGAAGAAAAAAAAAATGATTGGGAATAAGACTGAAACTGAAATATATGCATAGCCAAATATATCTATAATTATGATTACGTGATAGTGTTACAAAAGTTGTTTTTATATACGTATAAAGCCGGTCCCACACGATGTGCGTATTTGGCGAATGTTATTTGGCAAATATTCGGCCGAAACATTTGTCTCGCTTCTTTGCGGCTCCTACATTACACCATGAATATACAAACTTATTCACGCGCGTCATATAGGAGTCATCTGAAAGCATTCAAATATTCGTCATTCCTTTGACTCGCAAATTGCCGGAACCTAGACAAATGTTCGCCGAATGTTTGGCAATGCCGAACATTCGCATTGGCATTTCTCCCACACGATGCGTGAATGTAGACGAATGCCAAATGTTCGCCAAATACGCGCATTGTGTGGGATAGGCTTAAGATGAAGTTGTAGGTAAATATGTTCAAATGATGAAGAGATATGGAAATTGCGCTTGATAAATTAAACCTCAAATACTCTTATAAAATCTGAGGAAATCCAAGGCTGTGTTACTATGGAAGGCTAATTTTTATCGTCTTACAATTGAAAGGGTATACTATGGGAACGTAGAAAATTTTTAAAATTTCATCGTTACCATTTTCAATATAATTTGTTTCCTCACAGTTTCGCTTATGCCATTTGGTAGCTAGACTCATATTCATCACACACAACAAATTTGGTTCACCGATGCGAATTGAGTGTTACTTTTTTGATTTTTTGGGTAGATAGTAAATATTTCTGGTAATGTTGTCGGTAATCAAACGTCATCGTTTTTAATTTTTGTTTCGGTGGGAAAAAAAAAATTAAACACTTATTTTTCCCCCTCCCTTGCAGTTAATGCTGAGGAGTAAATTTGTTTACCAGCTGCACAAATGTCTAATACGTTTCTTAGACATTATTATACGCTGCAGCTTGTATGTAAGTGTTTTTGGATAGTAATTTACAAGTTAAATCGAAGTGAATTTGGTGTTTTATAACGTAGGTACTTATAAATGACGCATTCGATGTGACCTTTTGTGAAATGAAACTTCTGAGTGTTTATGCTAGCATTTCTCATCTTTGATTAGGCTGAATGATAGTTCTCATGACGAGTAAACGCGATATTGTTCTGAGTAGATGAGTTTCAGTAGCCAGTTTCCGATAGAAGTGAAGTTTCTTATGTGCTTTTTACACTTGTCTGTAGTATGACTTCTATTTGATGAAAATGATTCTTTTCTAATCTAATGTTTAACTGGCCACTTTTAGAAATTAATACCATTACAAAAACCAATAATAATCAAATTTTTATCGGCTGCTGCATTTTGAAATAAATTAGTACCTGTGTATTATTTTCTCCAAACTACAGTAAAATTGAAAATAATTGTCAACAGTTTTATTTCTCCAATAAAAACACCCTAGGTCATATTTGGAAAAAACACATTGAGAAGCGTACACAAATTCGACTGATACTCTTTTGTTTAGCCTAGTTTTGGTGAATTTTAGTTATAATTTAAATAATTTTTAATTTTCAATAATGTTCCGTCGTATTTAGGCAGACGAATATATTCGCTGACCTAAATTCGAATATTTCTTCTAAATATTCACCGTTACCTTCGACTAATAACCCAATTAATAAGGCTAACAGTTATGCAGATGTACAACTAATCAGCCTAACTGTCAGTACTATTTTGGAATGTACCAGAGGTACCTTTTGTAAACGTAAACATTTCTAGGCCCAAAAAGAAGTCACTTGGTAAATTGATTTATGCCAACACTTCACTTGCCTTTCAAGAGAGTCCCTGAGTAGTTACCTACTTCTGAACTCTGTGACTGCCAGTGTGCCTAAACACCCCAAGATGGTAGTCCACCCTATGATGTGGTGTGACACCGTAAGGAATAATATAATTATATGATAAGTAAGTACGTATATCCACAAAGTCGCAAAGTGTTTTAAGTATAAGATATATTATAGTGACAAGATCAAAACCGATTGATTTGTTGTGACGCGATAATATTCAATTAAATATTGTTTTATAGAAGCACGCATTTATTTTGCGTGTTGATTAGAAATCCGGTTAATTGACACAACAAATAATAATTTAAATCTTTTTTAATTTTCAAAATTTCATTTCCTGCGTCACTTTTTTTATAAGCTTTTGCTTGAAATTTTCTTAAAAATTAACCTGACCCACTTCAGTATTTAGAGTCACGAGAATTTTCTGTCGAATGTACTCTCCATCCACAAGTGTAACAGTTTATTTTTTCCAGAAAACTTGAGTGTCGATAATAATTTTCATTGTGATTTGAATTTCGATTATCTGTGTTGTTGAACAAATTAGATTTTGAATTCTGAAAAATCTTTGTATTCTAGTCCGGAGAAAAGAATAAAAATTCTCCAGCTATGTGTATATAAGTGCACCAAGAATACTGGCATCAAGTTTGAAAGAATTTTCTCCTCAACTAGTACAAAAGTGAATAGTTTATCAGACGTGCTTCGACTTCTAATGATCAACCAAAAATAGTCCACCAGCTGATTGTCTGTTAATCAGTTTCGTGGTTGTTTTGAAATCCAATTTAAAACCCAGCGTCAACGAAAGTCGGACCAAAAAGCAATTTTCATCTCATTTGCTTTCTGTCTTTCTTTCAGACGGAAAACTGTTGCACGCATATAATTTCGTCTGACCGGACACAAACCAATCTCGAAATTTACGATTTAGCATTCCCCGGTGTGGTTACCAAAGTCTTTGTCCCAGTGGATACCCTTAATGAATATGATACCGAATCAAATTGAATTCAGGCCTAACATCCTTCCAGCATGACTTATACTCGTGCGTTGTTGCTCGACTTCCCACGTCCAAAAAATGTTTAAATTGAAATTCGAAGATGAAAAAAATTTCGTATGCATACTTGCCTACACTCCTCAGCTAAGGGAGCGTAGCAAAAAAATCCACTTTTTTCGTAGCCCTACCATAACCCAAAAAGTTCAAACAATAAATCCGATCGCAGTTTAATCGTTAATTTATTTATTTTGCTTGCGATCTTTAATGCAGACATGAACACACCCGACAGAAAGAAAACACGAAAAATTGTTAACAAGTTAAGTGAAACAATGTTTTTTTTTTCTTTTAGAAGAATGGAAAAAAAAGAAAAAAAAAAAAAAAAAACCGAACACTGAGAATAAGAAAACAGGAGATCGTCTGTTTTACCATGTAACATTGTAAAACGTTTTCCTCTCGAAGTCTCTAATACCTGAACTTATTTGTATGCATGAAAGAGTACACAATCTTTATACCTTCTCTTACTTGAATACAAAATACATTCATTTTCATTCTTTGATTTTTTTTTTTTTTTTTTTTGTTCCTTTCTCTCGCTTTTTAATGCTCTATTTCTTAACTTTGTGGAAGAAAATAAAGCGAGTCAGACAAACCAACAGAGGGAGAAAAGAGAAAAAATCGCGGTTTTTTTTCGAATTTAAAAAATTTTACATATCATTTAATTTAAAGGGGTTGCTCTTTTTTGTTATTTCCTTTTTTTTTTTTTCTCGTTGAGAAAAGAAAGAAGCAAAAGAAAAAAAGTAAAAAAGTGGATTTGTGGTACAATGTGGTCGTTTGAGTTTTCATTTCAAATGGTATTTCCTTATATTACGCTATCGAGGTCGAATAAGGTTATTGGGGGTTTCTAGAAACGAACGAATAAGAATCGAGATGGAATAAAACTATTTAGGAAGATGAGGGTCGGAAGCAAGGGGGAAGAATCAAAAAACTGCTATTTTAGGAAGAAAGTGAAAGCAATATTCGACGAGAATTTCAAAAGACTGCAGTAGTCCTTTAGAAAATTTCCAATCGTTTTAAAAACTTATTTTTTGAGCCGAAGATTCTGTAGTGTTTTTTTTTTTTTTTTTTTATTTCCGTTTTCTTTGAGTCAGTTTAGCTTACCGATATAGAATTATTTCTTATTTTTCTTTCGATGCATCTATGAATAAATTATTTATTTTGCGAAAAATTTATGCTAACGATTTGTAAATATTTTCATCACTGCATAGTGCATATACATACGCATGCTTGTTGGATTTTATTTTTATTTTATTTTTATTTTTTATCGAATTTAATAAAAATTGACTGAAAGTTTTCACGAGAAGAGAGGCGTTTACTGCTGCCTGGTTGAATGAAATCAGTACTAGTGGAAGTTTTATGGTTTTTCCCGCCTTCTTCTCCATCGCTGGTTTTTTTTTCCTCCCCTCAAGATTTTAGGTTGTAAAAATACGTCATAAAATTCGGTATTCCACATTCTTGTCGATGAGGTGTGAACGGTGGCTGATAAATACGCGAAATAGGATGCATGTGGTAAGCAGTGGAGGAGTATTTTCGCAATTCTGAAAATATTTACGACAAAAAAAAAAAATAATGAAGAAATACGCTGCTTCGATACGATACAGAGCTGCTGGCTCTAAGTCTGTATATATGTTCGAGTGAGAAGGAGTAATAGAAAAAACATTGTTCGCAAATAAAATCGCTTTAGCCACTTTTCTTACGAATGGGTTCGAAGAACTAGGTTACATACGAGAAGAAAAAATAATGGATCGTCGTCTAAGATGATATTGCTTAATAATTTTTTTTTTTGTTGGTAATAAAGGAAAAAAAAAATCAACAGGGGCATCACAAAAAGCCTCTTAGGTGGTTTTTGAAAACGTAGTCAATAGGTATGCATCACAATTTTCTAAAATGGCAACATCGTATTCATTTTCGACAAAACTACAGAAATATACCTATGCTTGGAGAGGAAAGTATTACCTCTATAGTGTAGTATAGGAGCCTGCTCCTCAGTCCTTGAAAGTAGGCTTACCATAATTATGAAATTCTAAACTAGGACGGGAGTACAGGATGAGTATAGGTTCCCCTGGAAAAAAAATTCTTTAAGTATATATCTAGGTTTTTTTTATAAAAATCTACTTATTAAAATTGATCTCAAGAAACATTTAGGTGTTGGTGTGAGTACATTTAGACATAAACTTTGGGACAGATATTGATTTTATTCTATTTTAAAACTTTACCAATATTTCGTTGCCCTTGGATTTCTGGTTTATGTTCTAGTATGTCCTACCCATTTAAACAGAATTTTACTTTTTAAGCAGGTTTTCTTAAGAAAATTTACTCACAGGAAAATCTTGGCACAATAACTCAAATTCATATGTATATATATATTCATATATAGGTGAAGAAAACCACTGGCGAGGCCCATAGGTTCAATAGACAACCCGAGACTCGCTGGAAGGAAAAGAGATAGGAGTATGTTTTACTATTCAATACCCCCTACAGGGACAAAAAATGTTTGAACTTTTTTTCATGCATATTTTCAATAGAAATGAAAGACCCATCATAAAGACAACTCTTGCTAAGCTCAGAAATGTTACCATACATACCTACTTGGGTTAGTATTGTGTAATGTTACAAAGGCCTTTAGTGTTCCTTATAACTCTCTATTTGTTGTTATACAGAAGACATCTAAACCTAGACGAGTAAGTTAAGAGCCTGACAGACGCCCACATATCATTCCTACATTGGTTTTTTGAGATTCAGATTCGGCAAACATAAATTGAATCGCTCTGTTAATTTTAAGAAGGTTTTCTTTAGAAAATCTACTTGTTACATTTAGTCTGGTATTAGCCTCCAGGGCTGGGAGTGGGCATGTTCAATATTTCATGACTTCAAAAAAATTTTGGCATCAATATCTCAAATTCATATATTTAATTATATGTAGATATAAATATTACATTTCTTTATCTGAAGGTATAGGTCACAATTTTGGTATAATAATAACAAAATTTGATACGAACATTTGTATTAAGCCAAAAATCGGAACGTCCTATTTTAGTGTGAATTGGCCGGATGTTGCTTCCGGTACCGCTATCTTTGTATTTTTTGTATTTTTATTTCTGGTATAAAATGCTTAATTTTGAAACGTTAGCTACGAAATTAAAAAAAAAAAAATTCACTATGGGCTATTCTAACATTATTTCAAGTTTGGTACGAATTGGTTGTATGGTTCACAGAACCCAGTTATTTTTTGTCTGGATCGGGTGCATAGTCTGTCCGGTAAGTCAGTTTATATGCATTTTTTACTGAACAGCGCACAAGTTGTAGTTTTCAGTCGATAGGTTATGAAATTTGGTATACGTATGTGCTTTAGGTCAAGGACAGAAGGTACCAATTTTGGTACGGATAGGCTTTACGATACGTCTGATAGGGGCGATTCTGTTGCCGTTTTGGCAGATAAATGGTCTAAAAGGAGTAATTTTCAAGATATAGTCACAAAATTTGGTACAGGTATTGATCCGAAGTGTATCTAACATGGTTTCTGTCGGTATTATGGTTCATTCCCTGGGGCTGTTGGAGATGTTAATTTTTCATTTTATCTCAATAAAAGTTGCAATTCTCTTTCAATAGGCACGAAATTTGATACAAATAGTGCCATCAATTTATTTTTTGATTGGTCAATTTGTTCCCAACTTATTAACTATTCAGTGTGATTTTCCCTATTTTGCCCTTCTGATAATGGTCCTGAAAAATTAATTTTCTACCCTTCGTCGAAAAACCACTCGTTTTAACTTAAAACCAACCCGATCTCAGAAAAAAGTCAATTTTCGCCCACCCCGATTCGCTTCTGTACATTCGAGTTGAACACGAACACTAAAATCTCCTCTAATATTTTCGTAACCAGAACTTAGACAACTGCTCTATACTTTGTTTTGCAATGTGGGTTATTTTTTTCTTATATAAGTGTTATTTTTACATGTATATATATAATCCACAATTTTCGTCACTGCAGGAAAGACAACCATCGATTAATTTCCTAAAATTGTGTTTGTTAGAACTTGGAATAATTTTTCATTTCATAAAAAAATAATTTTTGACACATTCATAAAATATTTTAGAAATATGATACTAAAATCAGTATATTTTATGGCATGCATCGTATTATTCAGATATTGGTAATTTTTTCAAAAAATATGAATATTTTATATAGGTATTACTTTGTTAGAAGAATGTTGGTGATAAAGGTGATTTTTAAACAAAGAAAATCTACTTTTTCTTGCGAAGCAGGCTGTGCAGGAGTTTTCTTATTTTCCAATCTTCACGAAAACTTGTGAATCACTAAGCACTTAATTCATATCAAAGCTGGTCCTCAGTGAAGACTATTTTTCGTAACAATTTCAGGCCGATAATTTATCCCGTTTTTTCTTTTTCAAAATCTTTTAAAATCCTCTTTTCCAGCAATTTTTTTTTCCAGTTTTTTCGGAAAGTATCTGACCATTAAGAACTAAACACGTATCAGACCTGGTCCTATATAAGGACTATTTTTCATAATAATTTCATTTTGATGACTTATCCCTTTTGTCCTTTTTCTTAAATTTGGAAAATTTAGTTTTCCAGCAGTTTTTTCTTTTCCAGTTTTGAATTAAACACCCATTAAACTTGGTTCTATATTTATTAGTTCTATTTTTCGTGAGAATTTGATCGCGATGCTATTCATAGTCATTTAATAAAAATCTGGGAATATCCACTTTTCCAGAAATTTTTGAAATTTATTCTTTTCTAGTTATCTCGAATACTACTAAACTATTAAACATCGAACTTCTATCAGGTATGTTCCTATATGAGGTCCAAAGGCGTAGGAACGTCTTTTGTTTGGGTGGTTACAAGTTGAAAAACGAAAAAACCAAGCAATTTGAAATATCTTTGTAGCAGTGACAACACGGGAGAGACTACTGGTAATTATAACCCTCTCTCTCAACGAATTAAATTACATCAAATAACTCTAGCGCTGTGATGCTTCGCTAGAAAATCCAGTTTGCCAATTTTTAATGACAATATTTTCAAAAATATTAAAAATAAAAAAAAAAACATTGCACCGTAAATAAGAAAAAAATAATTCAACTTCTGTCGAACTTACACTCACATAATGACAATCCAGAGTGAAAATTTCAGCCCGATTCTTTTGTAGTTTTTTCAAAACCGTGAACTAAAATTCTTTTCCAGTCAACTGGCCGTGACCTCAAATTTGGATAATCCTGGTTAAACCGAGACATGTAGTAGGCCTCCTTAAAAGTCCATATTTGGGATCCATGATTTTGGAACATTGTTCAAAATTTTTGGTGAAAATGCAATTATGATATTTGATGGGAAGAGCCTAATTAAGAAAGAAACGAATTTTCAAAATTGGAGATGGCTAATCCAATACTGTCAAATTAACAGGCTCTCTTAGGTAAAAGAGGTTAAAGTGGTCCTTATCAATACGACTTACTTCGGATGAGTGAAATTAATTTGCAAGAACCTAGAGAGTGTGACTCATCAATATATGCTTTATTCGTAGGTCAGTTTCTTTTTTTTTCTTTTGAGGAAGTAAAATTTGATATCATAATAATTTTGTAGTTAAAATAATAATAATAATAATAATAATAATAATAATAATAATAATAATAATAATAATAATATAAAATAAATCTATAAAATCTTCGATTTTCCGACGTTTTCGAGCCAAAACGAGACCAGGCAATTATTCAGTTTGTGTTATAAGCAAAAGTATTGTCTTTTAAATGCACATTTTATTACACTGAGCTGATAATTATTGTATCTTGGAATTCGTGATGAGAAATATTGTTCGTGGTATTGTGCTTTTGGTCTTTGTATTGTTGTGTGTACAAGATTCTTGCATATTTTGGAAGGAGGTGAAAAGTAAGTTTAATGTACTTATCAATAATAATGAAAATTTTGTAAGATAGGCTAAGACTTCCATGGTCTTTTTAATAAGGAAAGGCCTCAAAATAACATACTACTATGTATCCTTTTGGGTAAATGCCAAAAAAGGATTTCACGTAGAGTATTTCAAAAATTTAAATATCAATTTCACACCATAGGGATTCTTTTTACCAAAAATATTCTGATTCGTGTAAACACTAGCAACACTGATATGATTTCTGGAAAAACATTCGATGATACCTTCAAAATCCACTTCAGCTATTTTTTAATTATAATGATACAAACTGTTGCCAATGTTGTATTTTCTCAAGCAAAAAATTCTTTCATGCTTTCACGTAGGTACTTACGTTTATGTACACTTCATCTGTACTGAATAGAAGAGGGAGGATGGAGTGGTCGTTTTCCACTAATAAATCCGCCATAAAGGTAGATAGGGCCGAACTTGAGCACTCCTTGAAATAATAATTTCGAGAGTCGACCGACGTAATGTCGAATAAGTATAGCCTATGTGTTATTTGATGAATGTGCGGTCAGAAAGGTTAACGTACGTTGTTTATCTTGTGAAAGTAGTATGTGTTGGAGCCAGGAGAGTGGTTCACTGAAGGAAATCGCGCAGCTTTTAGGTGAGACAACATTCGAGCTTGAGTAGAGATGGATTTCAAATGGAGAGCTTGCGAGAATACACGCAAACAAACATACAATTGTGTTTTCTTTAGGGAATAATCAAAGCGTAAAACAGTTTCGAAACGAAAATTTGGCGACTATATGGTTACTATTTTTTTTTTTTCTCTCTCTAATTGATTAAGTTTGAGGCTACCACGTTCGAGAATAATAAACGATCGTCATCGTTGTGTGTTCTGAATAGTGTGGCGTTAAGTCAGTGGCATACACATGTGGAATGTCCGGTTAGTTTCTGTACAAGTTGTTTTGCAAAACTACTTAGACCAATTTTGAAAGTACCAAGGTACGAATGACGAAGTATGAGGTTGATACTTGTTACAAAAAATACCCGAAAACGTAGCAATATTCCGTACTAGCTGTTCGATGTATGAGGTAAAAAGGTTACTCGATGAATAGAGCTGACGCACAGTTGATGCTGAGTCGTTATTGATTAGTGTCGAGTTCATCTCGTACGTTATTTCACTTTTTAATATGAAATCGGAAATATCTCTACTGAGAATAGATGTAAAATTGGCTAAGCGAATTGACCGAACTATATAGAGAGGACCGTGACCATAAACAAGTGATTTAGGTTTAATTAATCAGACCGGCAGCCACCAATGGCTGTACTTCTTCCGTAGGTTGTAAATATTCATTGAAAAATCTATTTACAGGTACATATTAGGGTGTGAACATTGACCGGTACAAAAAATATCCTTAAATTTTGACGAACATAATATTTGTGAAGCCTTTGGAAACTAAAATCAAGCATTATACTGATCGGCTATGTGTGTTAGCAAACGAGGTATCGCATTTGTGTGGATTGACACACTTCTCCCCTCTCTCCACCAGTACCTGCAGTATAATCCGAGCAGGTTGTAGGAAATGTAGCGGGAGTGGGCTCCTATAGTCTCCAGCCACACGAGTCTCACCACGGAGGCTGATTCATCCATTATCAGTGTGCGAGGTGAGGTGTGGCATGCATAGTAGTTGCAATATGTGTTGAAAGATATCATCAAGCGCTACTCTCAGTTTTGGCTGGTTGCCAATTTTTAGATATGGCTGTAAAAATAGCGAATTCGTTTCCTCAAATAAAATGAATGCACAGAGTATTAAAAAATTTAGCTTTACAAAGTTTTATGTAGAGCTGTGAATTAAAAAAATGTGGCTATCGCTCGTATGGGAGGAAGAGCCCATCGCACTCTCGTCAGTGTGTGCTTAGCACACTCCAACACCAGTGATTGAGTGTTGCCACAGTGTTGGGCCTTAGTTAGTGAATAATCAAGTTTGTGTACCTAATTTTTTTTTGTCGCGAATACGCCGCTGTGGAGGTTTCGTATTTGTAGTTCTCAGTTTTACTGTTGGAAGCTATAAGGAATGAATTAAGAGGGAATTTGTATTTATAACAAAGTTATTAATTGATTTATATTGTTCAGAAGACGGAAGCAGTTGGTGTCACCATAAAGATAATGGATAATTAATTTAAATTTGAAGTTTGATGTTAAAATAAAATTGAATTTCTTATTCAGCATCTTGAGTTTATTTAGCGTTATAAGGGGAGCCTCAAATACTGTTCTTGAATGTTTGATGATATCGACCTAAAATTATACATTTTTATGACAATTATTATTAAGTCAGGTTGAAGAAATCGTGAAATAGATTTGAAAAAAATTTATGAAACAGATGAAAATTCTCATTTTTTGGATCGAAAATTGACATAAAAATAACGTCTATCCTTTTCTGAGTTGACTCCAATTTTCTGTAATTTTTATTCATTATGGAACACATGAAAGTTATTTCGAACTGAGTTTTGTATAAATAAATTTAGCCTTATAAGTAGCATCTAATTTTTATACTACGAAACTTGAATTGTCTGTAGCATTCTATTTTCACATCATATTTCCATAAATTCTAAAAAATGGATGAAAAAAAGTGAATGAAACCAGTGAGAAAATATATTTATTTAATTTTTTGTTGAAATGAGTTTGTTGAATTGTAGTGCAGTCTATTCACGGCAAACGGAGTATGCAATTTGTTTTTCACGTAATTGTCCTAAGCTGAGATTTTTTTGTAAAATTTACAAATACCATTTGAACTCGGAGAATTACATGATTTTATGTGAATTCCATATTGAATACCAAGCATATTACACGAATTCGGCGCCAAACTTAATGTAGTTATTCTGAAAATGATGAATGGAGCTAACGAAACTTCGGATTTTACGATATTGTCATTTTTTGAAAATTTAGCTTCGTGTGGATGCTCCTTTGTTATTCTATTCATTACTCATTGTGAAGCCTTTAAAATTACAATAGTGTACTTTTTTTAAATTTAAATTTAATTTTTTTTTTTATTACTCTTATTTTTACGTCCATTAAATTGACCTGAGACATATACCGGTGTGAGTCATTTAAGCAATAATCTCTTACATCTTGAAGTAGAAATTCTACGAAATGTTCGTCATAATTATTTCCGAAAAACGAAAAAAAAAAAAAAAACCGCTTAATATCTCAGCGATCCGACAATGAACAAACGATGAGACTGTTTAATTTTTAAATTGCCTTCACTACCTGCTTCTCGAAACATCGCCAGTACGATTTGGTCTGATCGTTTATTCAGTATTTATTATCCTTTTCCCCCTTTTATTTTCGCACTGCGCGAACGATCACAAATGAAATTAATTTTAAATCGTCAGAAAAGGCTGTAAAAGCGTGTGTGCAGCTACGAATTTACTACGTAGGTGCCTGCCTACCAACTATTTTATCAGCTCTCGCGTGATTAGGTGAAAACGAAATGTAAGTACCATAAATACAGATAAAATATCACGGCTATGTATTTAATTAGCAATGTAATCGAGTTAATTAATTATTCTCCTTTCGGAAATGTCGCCCCCACTCGGCCAACCCCGGTTCCTCGTTAATAATGAACGAATAGTCTTGTTTAGCGATATAAATAATTCCTTAACGACTAGGAAGGCTAATGTATTCCTGTTTTTCTACCCTCCTTTTCATTCACTTTCTCCGTCACTTTTCCTCTTTTTGCTTTTCTGTTCCTTCGTCTCAGTTTTCTGTCTTCCCGTCGCTCTCACTCGCTCGCTCTCTCTTCTGATTTCACGTGCTGTCTCTCTGTTTCTTCTCGCTCGCTATCGCCCTTTCTATCTCTTCTTTTCTCGCTCTTTACCTATCGGCTAGGCTCTTTGTCTGCCTACCCTTCTTTTTCTGTCTTCTACCCTTTCTGTTTATCAGTTCTCCTATACTGTCTGCCTGTTTCTGTTTTACTTTCTTTCCGCTTTACTCCTCAATTAAAGGTGATCCATTCTTGTGAAATCGTTATTTTTTTTTCGCCTCTCACCGAGGAGGAAGTCGAACGATGTTGTTAACGATCGATTGTAATTAACGGAAATTTTACGAAACTGCGCCTAATTAAGGAAAACGCACGCATTTGTTTAATGACGTTTGCAAGCGAGTAGCACCACTCTTCATCACAGCGCACGAGTTCGTGTCATTAAGTCCTATGCCGAGATTGCTGTGAAATTGAGTGAGAAGTTAAGAATGGGTAGCATTTTCAAAGGTGACTCAACCGCGTGTGGAAGTATTATTATTTTTCTTTTTGTACCCTCATTCGTCTTCAAGATTTTCTGAATTGTATTTTCTGGAATATTGTTGCACAGTTTTTTATTTCATGTGGTCATGAACACAACTGCGGAGAAGCGAAAATAAAATTTGATTTTATCACCTTCATGACCGTAGAAATTAGAATGCAAAATGAGATTAGGTGTAAAATGGTTTGTTACGTTCAATTTTCCACCACTCGAGCAGAAATTTTGTCTAATATTATTCAAGGGTCATAGAATTTACCCTTTCATATCTACATCGTTTTTTTTTTGTTTTTTTTCGGATGAATTAAGAAGACCCCCATCTTTGTGTTAAATGATTTTTCGAGAGACCTTTGTCTGGGAAACTTATATTGGAAGTATTAAGCTTCTTTTCAAGGGCCCATGGAAGGTGACTCATTGAAGTTTTGTGTGTTTATCTTCTAAAGCTAACTGGGTAATATATTTTACGAGAATCTTAGCAGATGAACGATTCTTCTCTTCTTGTGCTGTCAGTCGGTTGAGTTAGAATAATTATGTAGAGTTCTTGGCTACTAACCTACATACTTCTTTGAAGCATACCAGTCATAAAACGAATCAACCGAGAATTCTGTTTGCAGGTAGAGTATTATCGAAATCGTCCACGGAGACTGTAATTCTGATACATTTGTGTTGTACTAGCTGCTCACTGTAAGCGATACAGGCAATATAGACTAGGTATGATCATGGATCCTGAGTATAAAAAGGATTCAAATCAGAGATACGGATCATTTACTTTTCATCAGGATCGTAATCCGAATAACTAGTAATCCAGATCACGACCATCCATGAAGTGTTAGGCGTACATACATACATACATACATATAGACAAACAAACATTCACATATTTTTTTATATATATGTATTATTATAATATGATCGGACTCTTAATTATATTTGTTAGTGTCGAAAACAATTTTCTATCCAAATGAGGCATTCGCAATTTTTTTTTTAAATTCATCTTGTGGGGACATTACTTGTATGAGGTAAAAGGGGCTCGCATCCCTCGACAAGTCGCCGCCCAAAGGCTGACAATAATCGTCTTTATGACGTTAAACCAACTTACACTGGTGCGTTTGTATGTTTGTACCTGTATGTACGTACAGGTAAGATACATTGTACGGGTCGAGATCAATTACCTAATAACGATCTCGGTAATGTCACAACCCGGTACCAAACGCACTGCGTCGTTTCTTATCACCTCAACGGAGACAAGAAACGACGTAACGTATGACATAATTACGTACATATACGTATGCATGTGTGTCTGTGTGTATGTACCAAATCCTGTATATAAACTCTCAGAACCCGCTCAAAAATAGCCAGTGTTCGCAGAGGATTTGGCTCTCCCATACTTAATCGTATGAAGTGGCAGAACACGCAAATACTGTTGAAGACCTTCTAGTGTGAATATCTCTCACGACAAGGTATTCCACACATCTCTTGTGAACATTGTGAAACTCTATTTTGATTTACTAGAGAACTTTCTGATGTGCAGGTAACTTGCGAGTTTAGGCAAATTTTACCACTAAAAATTCTAAAATTTTAAAGAATTAATTTCTCAAAATTCACGGATTGAAAAATTATTAGCCTTATGGATGTCTAATAATTTTTCTCCTAGAATTGATAGTTCTGTGAGAATATTGAAAAAATTTCTAACTATATCCAAATGATTCTCCCTCTTCACGAATCGATCCACACAAAATCCATCTAGTCGATTTACATACATAATATATAAAAACATTGTTGTTCTCTTTGGGGCTACGAAAGAGTGCAAAAATGATTCCTTGGACTATATATACGTAACACGTCTTGGAATAACTACGGTTCATACCCCTTCAAAGGAAACTAAAATCAATCTTAAAAAGCCATCCATTAATTAGTAGGTCATTTTTTGCTTTGAATTAGGTTTTAGCGCCTTCGTAAGTTTTATCGGTGCAGAAAGTATCTCAATTTCTTTTAGCTCTGTGTCTTCGTATGTGTGTGTGTGTATTTGTGGGGGGAAGGAGCTACGTTGAACCCAGTGGTTATTATTCTCGTTACATGAATTTTGTTATCGTAGGTGAGAGCACCAAATGGGTCGAGATGCACACAACTGCACCATTTTATGTGAATAGTAGTTAGTTCAGAACCTATCACAAATTATTTGTTACCTTAGGTCAGCAGCTGCGGCATGTAGTCTCAGTGTGAGCTTGCCATGTGGGAGGTGTTCGGTTTGATTCGCAGACAAGATATAATTTTTTTCAAATTTTTTATAAATTTATTTTCGTAAAGTCAGCGTTTCAAGGGGATAAATTGTTTTCATTATAATATTTTTTTTACGGCGACTTGTTTTTTTTTTTTTTTTTATAAATTTTTTTTGTATAGCGGAAGGTCAAGTAAGGTGAGATAAAAGGAAAAAAAAAAAAAGAAGAAAAAAAGAGGGATTTGAAATTTTAAAATTATGAAAACACCCACTAATCGCCTCTACGATGACGAAGAAATTTGCACGAAAACATTTGCCAAGTCGGTCAATATTTATACGCGCGAGTGGGAAGACAGATGAGTGACACAGAGAGATGTATTCCAATAGGTAGATTATTCTGTACTTCTAAAGAAACTAACTACCCTTAGCCACAGTGGAATGAACAATTCTGGAATCGCCTTCGTCACCTAGGACGAGCAGCTGGTACGTACAGAAGGTGACGTACGTATGTCTAATAAAAACAAAAAATGTATGAAGACACGGTAGGTATAGCTTACCTTGTGCTTCAAGTTCCACGTTTTGATCACGTCGTAAGTGGCGCAAACGGCCAGCACCGTCGCTCCGGTCTCCTTGGAGAACATCGCCAACGTAGCCAGCACCAACGTCAGCATCAACGAAATCCACTCGCCAATGGCGTAAAGTCTCCGGAAGTTGGTCGAAATAGCCATCATCTCGCTCGCGTAAATATCGATCTTCAGCAGCGAGCCCACTCGCTGCCACAGCCATCCTATGCGACACTCGTCGCCGTCGCCGTCGCCGTCGTTCGGATCCTCGAACGCATTTCCAACTCCGGCCCCGCCGGCCCCACCGGTCCCGCCGGCCCCACCGGCCCCGCCGGCCCCTCCACCCCATCCTCCCTTATCGTCGCCGTAGTCGTAAAATCGATACTGCTGGCACACGCCGTTGCTGGCCGCTCGTTTGTAGCAGAGTGGTTTGCGCTGGACGATGTGGCGGCGTCTTGAGATGCTATTTCGCAGGCCGACGTGTTCGATGTAGCACAGAAACGACAGCAGAAAAAAGATGCTGGCCAGTATGTCGGCGCGGCCCACAACCGACGCGACCGCCTCGCAGTGCACCGGATGCACGGCGAACAGCAGGGCGGCGGTGATGTGGGCCGGATGCGGCAATACGATGCGGCCCAAGGCGTACACCAGGTAGGTGGCGACCGCGTGCAGCACCACGTTGACGGCGTGATAGCTCCACGGCTTGAATCCGGAGATGAGGTAGTTGAGGCGAAAGCTGATCACGCTGACCGGCCTGTAAGAGCCGTGCGAGTTGCTCGAATTGATGGCCGTGCCCCAGAAATCGTTTTTCCAAATGGCGGAGAGCGGAGTCGAAGGCAGTACATCAGCATTGCTGAGTATGGCACGACTGAAACACGCAAAAAATGGCAAAAATATGAGACGATCGTCGACGAATTCGTCGAACGTATTCGCTAATGAATGTTGCGAATGAACGGCCATTCGCCGTATATCACCCGGTATCGTATTGATTTGGACCAAATTGTATTGTTTTTTTTTGTTTTTTTTGTTTTTTTTTTTTTTTGTTTTTTTTTGTCCTCGAAATAACTCCGTGGGAATATCACTTCGCATATGTTATGTTTTTTTTTGTTTTTGTTTTTGTTTTTTTCCTAGTTCTCAACTGAGGCTTCGTTAATTATGACCTCGAATATATGATTTCGTTTACTCTCTTTGTGAATTCACTACAAGTCTGTTTTGAACCACCTTCATTTACCCAACTTGGAAAACCAATTTTACACAATTGGGAAGCCAGTTACTCGAAGTAGCCATGCGTGTATGTGGTGAGCAAAAATCGATTAGTCGATTTGTGTCAAAATAATCGAGTTTTTCAAATTAATCGCCCTTCACTCGAGAGTCGAGAGCTGTGTTGATGTTATCATTTATTTACGAAAAACCGTCAAAACGACACACGAGGAATTTGATATATAATCGATTAGTCGACTCATCTCTAAATAATCGATTATCACTCAATCGATTGCTGTACGAAAACAATTTATTGATTTATTCCAACTAATCGCACATCCCTTGTAGTTGTGTTATCAAACTTTGTTAACGAACTCGGACTACAGAACCGCATTACGAATAGAACATGTCAGCAATCGATTTTGAGTCGATATTAGGTCGACTGAAAAATCGACTCCTGGTAGATAAAAAGTGACAGCAATTTTTAGTGTACTTATGAAACGACTAGAAATTGACACTAAATAAAATCAATAACGTAATGTCTATTTTCAGTTTAGGCCAATCAAATGAGATATTTTCATTCAATAAAATCAGGAAGAAGATTTTTCTTTGGAACCCTGTACTTTTAAGTGCCCTTTTGAACTTATTAAAAATACCTTGAAATCAAACTGCAGCCTCACCCCTAAAAATCTACTTTTTGTGCCTCAATAAGTTTTTAGTGATTTACTCATTTCGTAATAGCGATACCAAAACATTGTTCCAACAAAAAATATGGTATATAAAATTTTCATTAACAAAGGTATCTCGGCATTTTTTTGTAAGTGCCGTAGAAAGCTCAGAAAACTACTCCGAAGTTTGAAGATACCACTAGTAAAGGGTACTGTGCTGGATGAAGCCCAGTCTCCTCTATACAAACTACATCGCTATACCCAATCAGTTTAATAGACTTACCATGTATCTAATTCAGATAAACAAAAAAAAATTATTTTAGTGTTGGTGTTTATATGTATGTATATACGTATGTTTATTTGCAACAACATAACTTTAGAACCACTCCATAAAACAAGTATTAACTTTCTGTGCATATTTCTTTTATTTCAAGGAAGAGTTTAAAATAATTTGGAAGGCTGTAACTCCTTTGGGAGTTAAGTTGTGGATAAAAATGAAAATTTTTGTTTTTGTCTTTTAGTCGAAATATCAATGAAAAGAGATGTATTTCTGATTAAATAAAGTTTATTATTTTTATCTACAACTTCCAAGTATTAAAACCTTACTCGGAATCAGGATTGGGCACGAATCCACTAAAAATGGATTTAAATACGAATCTGCGAATCAATATTTTTTTGGGAGACTTTTAGACCTGGTGCTATATAACGACTAGCTTTTCTGAAAATTTCAGCCTTATCTCTTTGGTAGTTTTCTCAAAAGCGTGAACATAAATATTTGTCAATATATACACATCACTATAATAAATTTAAAGCCTATAAATTCGTTTGTCTAAAATTCTCCTCTTTTTTTCCATCAATAACAAATTGAACAGTGTTACCATATCTATGCCAGCAAAAGTCTTGGGTCGGCACAACCAAAGCACAGCGAAGCGGCTCTTTAAGGCGTGTATGTGTGTGTATATTAGATATATACAAAAAATATGAGGGGAAAATGGTACCCATCAGTTTTTTTCTTTTCTCATGAAACGAATAATTTTCATCATCTCCACCCCTAACTCTTCTGCGAGGTCAGTTTTCATACCTCATTTGCCTGCAAACTGGATAAACAGAGCGACCGAGAAATAAGCAAAGAGAACTATAGATTGAAAAAAAGAATAGTGTTACTCTAGACTTTTATATTGATATCCAGTCCAGATTTTGTGGACGTGCTCACCTCAAAAATGACTCAAAATTGATCACTTAGACATTAACATATGGTAAACTAGTAGATACGATGGGTATCCACCAAACGTGTACAGACTATAATTTCGGCGAACTTGTTTTCCCATTATTACAAAAATCCAGTCATCACATCTTCCATCCAGTGTTCCACTCTTTCTATGCTACTGGTTCTGGAAGATTCTCCTTCATTATCTTTTAACTAATTCGAACCTGCCATTTAAGGTCACCTGCATTGGTTTTCAGTGTTCAGATATTATTAAGTTAATTGATTTCGTATCAAACGGGCGATTGGCTTGACTGGACGTATTCAGTCATTGTTTTAAAACAAAAAGGCTAATGAAAATTCTTTCCGGTTTTCATAAAATTTTATTAAAAAAAAAAAAAAAATTAATGAATGGGAATAAATATAGATTTTGGGGAAAACTTATTTGTGGGGACATCACTCATATGAGGTAATAGGGGCTCGCACCACTCGACGACAGTCGCCGCCCAAAGGCTGGCAAATAATCGTCTCAATGACGTAAAACCATACACACTTGTTCGTTTGTATGTTCATACCTATATGTATGTACAGGTAAGGTACATTGCACGAGCCGTGATCAATTACCTGATAACAATCTCAGTGATGTCACGGCCTGGTACCAAACGCGCTACGTCATTTCTTATCACCTCAACGGAGGCAAGAAACGACGTAACGTATGACATAATTATGTACGTATGTGTGTCTGTGTGCATGTGACAAATTTGGTATATAAACTCTCAAAACTGGCTACAAAATTGCGAGTGTTTGCCGAGGATTTGGCTCTCCCATACTTTACAGTATGAAATGGCAGAACACGCAAACTCTGTAGAAGACTTTCTTGTGTGAATATCTCTCACAACAAGGTATTCCACATTATAATTTATAGTTCTTTAATTATAGGAAACCTTTCCTCGAGGTAATTGGCTGCGTTGAAATTTTTTTTCTTTCATTTAATATGGATTCTGGCAAAAGTAATTTTCATAGATCTCGTTAGTGGGTGCCGATCTATCGATTAAATTTTTCATATGTGACCAATTTCCCAATTTTTTAGTGTCACTACTGGAGCGAGAGAGGGGGAAATCACGCAAGTTTATTCCGTCAAACCGAATATTCAGTAGTGGTGATTATTTCTTGTACCTGTGATTTTGTATCTTGATGGGCAAGAAGCGAACAACTGCCAATTTGACCCTTTATCAAATTTTAAATTACAAAATTAGAAAATGAAATCGAACGGTTCGAAGCGTTAAAAACAGACGCAAGACCGTATAAAAAGTTATACCAAGTACGTTAAGTGTGATAATAAATTTGTCGTATATTGTCGTGTACGAATAGAAAAATAAAAAAACGAAACCATAACAATATAATACGTTCGGTGACCAAGAACGTGGAAGACGAACACTTCTTAAATAGCTTTGACTTGCCCCATAAAGTTGACCATTGACTTTAAAATAAAAACTTCCGGTCCGCTAGAACCCATTGTGCGGTTATTTTTACGAGTAATTTCTCCAGCATACTGATGACGCTCAGCATCCACTCTCTCGCCCACGTCCGACCGCCAAAATTACAAATCGAACTAAACTTCCACGTTTATGGAAACGATGACGTTCACCCTCGATCCACATTCCATCCATTTTCTCATTCACTCCCTATCTCTGTGCCACCCACCCACCCACCCACACACACTCGCTCCCGCCCTCCTTATTTGTTTATTCGGTTTTCTAGTTCAAACCAAGGAAAATAGAAAATATCCTGCATTAACATACATATAGACTTTTGCCAATAGCCTACCGAATATTTTAGCCATCTATGCAACATTATTTTGCTTGATAAGTCGAAAGTAGAGGCTATACTATACGGTATTCGGTGTGTTTGCTGTATTATACGCACGAGTTTGAAAAAATAAAGAGTCTCGTCCTATTTATTTTTTCGTGCGGGTTGCCTACGTCCTCTTTTACAATCATTTGTTTTTAAATTGGTTTCCTTTTCTCTCCGTGAACAGTTGCCGTTCAAATTTGGTAAAAGTGAAACCACGAAAATGGGCGACCGTCCAACAAATATGAGGATTTGTGTGGAAGGGCGATGGGAGGGCGAACAGCTTTTGTCTTTTTATTTTGGTTTTCCTTTCCCCTCTTTTTCGCTGGTCTTGTATCGTTTTAAAACGTTTTCTTTTTTGCTTTTTTTTTTTTTTTTTTTTCTCCCCCATTTCTTCACTAATCTTTTAATTTGGGTGGACGTAAAACGGTGTATTCGACCATTGCTCGACGGTGATAAAGACTCGATGATTTCACGAAGAAGTAACCAGAATATGGGTTTTTGTGGTAGCCGGTGGAGTGGTTCCATTTCTTTCGTTCCAATTTTCAGCGATTTTATGCTCGTATTAAGTAAACGTTTCGCCTAAACTGATACAGATACAATTGCTTGCGATATGACCATTTATTTCGAATTTATATTGCTTACATTTATACCGGTTGGCCGAGTCCTGTTACTTAACATAATTTGGAGAGCGGAAAAAAGTGAGTGACCGAGAGTGAAGTTTGCTACGTTGTGAAAACGATAAATTAAGCCTTCGAAATTACGATTTGATTCGAACCATTTGTGTATAAAGTACTCTCGCCATTAGACCTATTTTTCGACTAACCGACGTAACATAACCTATTTCCACTCCAGCAGCACGAACTCGTGTAATATTCTGATAGTCGACTGTGTTTTGGAAGTTTCATATTTTTTTCTGATTAAATCTGTAATATGTGCGGACCTCCTATCTGGATTCTCGTGTAAAATACGCCAGAAAGAGCTGAAAGTCAGGTGTTTGCACGAATTCAGACATCGATAAATCTTTTTACCTAGTCTGTATATTGTGACGAATGAAAGCGACCTGGCTCCGGTACGAAGTGCGCGATCAGGGCCACATGCGAGTCTTGATCAGGTGAATATTTATGTCGCCTACCTATACTTAGCAAGTTTATTAAAATAATTGGAATCCATACTTGATTCGTGTGTTTTTGAAAATTGTTATTTCATTACTGTTCGGCTGTTCTATGCTGCTGCTGTCAGTGGAGCAACACCTAATTTGTGTGTACTTATCGTCCATGGAAGTAATATTGGAATTCATGGCACCTATATTCTATTCAAACCAGAGAGATAAATCCACCACCTACAACCCCTCCTCAAAAAGTATGAGTTCCGCTGGGGCATACTCATGAAGGAAGGATGTGTAAACATAAAATAATGTGGTTGTGTGCATGTGCAAGGCGTTGCGCACATACACAACGACACACCTACACGTCATATAATACACGCAAACGTGAGTTACGATTGTACGAGTTACAGTTACGCAAATTTGACGGTCGTAATTCTTGTTTAGCCTCTAACATAGACACCTAGCAGTTTGATGTTTACACGTCAAAAACTGCGTGATTCACGCTCTAAAGCAAGATTAAGTTCGTATATTTCAAACTGTATCATATAAGGATTGTGCTTTGTTCTGGTGTTGCGTGTGATTCAGGTGTGGCCTGCCTTGAAAAAATTTATCTTATTTGTTTCAACAGAGTACAGATCACTTTTTAGATTACTGTTGATGCTAAATGTTAAGGCACTTTTTACATATTTACCTTGTTAGGTTTCAAAATGTGAACACATCTTCGTGCACTGTTCAGTTGCTAGTGGCATAGACAGACATATAGGCGTTCACCATTTTTGAACTTCCAGGTTGCCGGTTCGATTCCTCACTCTGGCAGACGCACATAAATGACCCTGACCTGATCTGTTCACGCAGCAATGCTCATGTTCACGTATTCCTCCCTTCAAAACAGACAGCGCTACAGATATCTGTTTGAGATTGTATGTTCACCAGCAACAGCCTGTATATGCTGTGCACTGATACTGATAGGCTGTATCATGCGCTACAAATTTACTGAATAAGAAATGAATTTATTTTATTACAAGCTTTTATTTTACTCATTACTGCAATTTTAAAATATAAAATTACTGCAGCCAACCTTCCGCAACGAATTAATATTTATTTCGCATAAAGCTAAAGCCAAAAAAAAAAAAAAAATACATAAATGCTTATCTTTTAAAAACTTGTTTTTAAATAAACTTATTTGAACATTGATTCTGTTAATTCCGAAAATGAAAATAAAAAACTTTTTAATCACTTAGTATTGCTGGCATGAGGATCTAGCTTGGAGGACGAAAATATTACTTGCAAAACTACAAACTAACAGGTATTCAAAAATAAAAACAAATTTTTTCATCATTGATAATGTATTAATTCTGTACATATGTACCAAGCAAAACAAAAAATAATTCTAATGCAGCAACAGTTCCGTTAAAAATGGGAGGTTTTTGAAAATTATAAAATTACATATAGTCACTAAAAAGCTATTAATCGATCATAATAAATATTTGTTCGGAATTACGTTCTTATTAGTCCGAAATTAGTCATTTGATAGCCAACATAAAAATGAAAATAGTGTTACCGGGAGTACCGTACGACCGATCCGCACCAAAATTTATACCAAGTTATATTAGATCATAATGAATATTTGTTTCAAATTTCGTAGCTATTGGACGAAAATTGAAAATTTTAGAGCCAACTCAAAAGCAAAAATAGCCATACCGGAAGTACCGTACAGACGATCCGCAACAAGACCAACAGGTCAGGTCCTCGGCTTAGTACTAATGTATTTCATTTCCTATATTTATTGCCAATTATTATTCGTCTTTCTTTCAATTTTTTCTCGCATTTTTTCACGTTTTTATCTTTCCTCGGAATTCCCTGATATGTTACAAAAAGTATAGTGTCTTAAAATGTTGGGGAAGGCAATTTCTTACTCTAGCGAAGTTTGCAGCACACGCGGAATTTCCTACTTACCGCACCAGTTGGACATTGTACTATTCTGCGTACTGCACGTATCACTCATCACAAAAAATGTAGTATGTTACAAGTGTGAAAAAGTGGTTCCCATTTTTCAGTTTGGCAACACTTTCCTCAGGCTTGGTGCAAACTTCACGCTTATTGTGGGATTTCCCACTTTCTGCACTTTGTTACATGATATACCGTTTCGAGCTTTCTTCAGCAAAAAATTGCGCTTATCCGCTATTTTCTTTCTGCCAGATAAGTTATATTGCACTTTAACTGTCTGGTAACAACCTTAACTAGATATTGAAAAATTATTGAGCCAGAGTTATCTGTTAAATATGCCTATCTGTCACATAGATTTCTTAAATTGAGATTGAAAAATTGGGTCTAAAAGATTCTTTACTCATTCTGTTCGTATTTGGTATTTAAAAAAAATAATTTTTACGATATTTAAGTGAAGAAAAAATTTCGCTTTGTCTCTCTTCTTCCTTTCACCTCTTCGCATTCCCTTCATCTTTTCTTTTTTTTTTACAACCGCCCCACGATGAATAGAATTCTTTTTTAAAATGATACGCGTCGCAATTCGCATCCTCGAATTGGAAAAATTTAATAATAAAAAAAAAAATTTCAGTACCCCATTTCTTCCTGTGTGACTGCTTCCTTCTTATTTTTCGCGACGACAACAAAATTAAAAATCGAGTAAGAGTGCTCAGTGGATGAAAGAAGGGAGATTAGAGTTCTTGAAATTTAGATACGATAAGCTCTTTAAAAGTAGGGACAAAGCATATTAAATTCTTTACATATTTTTCTAGCGCAAAAGAGCTTTGATTTTCAATAAGAACTAATAAATGTTGGGATCTTTCACTTTTTCCTTCTTTAGGGAATGAAATAAAATAATGAAAAAAAAAAAAAAAAATCTATATATACACACACATACAAAGTCGGGGGAGTAAACCTGTCTGAAAACTGAAAAAAAGAAAGTAGACGTATTTTTTGACAAAGAATTTTAAGTAATATTTCGCTTTTTTAAGTAGGTTTTCTACGAAAATTTACTTATTTTAGTATTGAAATTTTTTTCAGCTGTTGAATTATTAATGATCGGTTCACGTCTCAAATTAAAAATGGCGTTAAAATGTTTATTGTTTTTATTTTTTTTTTTTTACCCCTTTTCCCAACATACTGAAGAAACAATAAGTGTCACACAGTTCATATTTAGAGTCATGTTATTTGAATTAAATGAGGGTCCAAAAAGCTGTGGGGAAAAATCTGCTGAAAGCAAAAAGGGAAATAAGGGTCATTAATTTTCAAATAATTGCTTATGAATTGTGATATTTAAGACTTCGGTAATCATCAATAACGAGTTTTTTAAAATTAACGTTCAAACTAGAGTGATAGATGGAAAAGTAGTTTTTTCCTTTGGCACAGATGAAATGAGGCTGCCATGTTTTATTTTCCATGATAGAATTATTTCTTTGAAATTCGTTATTTATAACTTATGCATTTTGAAGACAAGTTACAATCCCTTGAGATTATATTTTTCATAATAATAGTGTAGTTGATGGATTTGGTATCAGATTTTCAGGAGTGAAAAAACCACGTTAGAAAACTCGGGAAAACAAAGAGGAAAAGGAGAATTAGAAAAGTGTATTTCTAATATTTTTTGTCCATATTTTAATTTCCGTTTTATAATTAAGAAATCCTTAATGGAATTTATTTTGATGTCTTCATCCAAATTTTATCAGACGTAATTAGCTTTAATAAATTTAAGCTGGTCGAAGCCGCTGAGCCCTGAAGTGAAGAGCTATCATTTTAAAATAATCTCTTGTTCAAAAATGATACAAAGCCAACCTTTTTGAGGGAATTTCGAATTTTTATGAATTTTGTGGAAAGAGCATACTTGAGGCAGGTGCAGCAGCATTGATGTTCGGGAAAATGTCAAAGTATTTCTGATAAATTATAGCCCCTCCACATTGTGCAGGCAAAAACTGTCACAAATGACGATTCATCTTTTTCAGAGATATAGGAAATAAACAGATCCTACTTCCTCGTAATAAATGTACTAATTTTATCACTACTATAACATATGGTCAAATTTGAACCTTAAAAACTGTTGTTTAGAATTTTTACGTGTTCTAAGTTGTGGAAATTAGACCTTCTGAGCAATCAAAATTTTTAAACCTTTTTTTTTTTCTTTTATACTTTTTCACTTAACACTCTATCTACAGTTTTTTATTTTTACTTAATTCAGTGGATGCGAATTTAGACTTTATGTGATAACTAGATCGCTTGAGAACTAGATCTTAGTTTATTTTGTGCTGGTTTTGTTTAGCCCTGCGGTCGTTATACTGTGAGTGTGCTAGTAAACATTTAAGCAAATTGAAATTTGCATTGATAGAACTGAGTACTCTTTTGGCAGAATGTGCACGCATGTACGCACACATGTCCCTATATCTGAGCAGCCGACCTTTTCACTAAGTGTGTTTTCATCGACAGACATTTCACTTATGAAATTCACTTACCGATAGATTTTTTCACCAACAGCCTAATTCATCTATTGCAGAATTTCACTTACGAGTCCTTTCACCGATTCGATTAATTTTTTTATTGTAAACAGTCAACCAGGTCACTAGTAAGTTGAATAAAAGCTTATAATAATTTTATTTAATTAATGAAAATATAAAAACATTGAAATGAAAAAGTAAAAATTTTTACTTTGAAAATTGGCCTTAAAAACTTAAATTATATCAACGTGGTATCTTTTAGTAAAATTTTATTTTTTAAGAAATAAAAAAAAAACATAAAATTTGATATATAAATTATAAGAATAGGAAAAAGGGAAGACAAAAAAAATACAAACATTTTAAAATGAAAAAATAATAATAATTGAGAGTGTATGTACTTAGTTTTTATATTGATTTTATTTATAATTAATAAAATATAATTAAATAAAAAATAAAAAGTGATTAGTTTAAAAAATGAGAAAGAATGTATGTTTTATCAAATATTCAGTGGATCATATCATAAAAAAGATGTGTTAATTGGTGAAAAACCTCTCGGTGAATGTGTAGCCATTGAAATAGTGATTAGGTGAAAATAATAATCTTTGAATTATTCTCTTGGTACAGGTTTCTTTCTTTTTCAATATTAAAGTTTAATTTTTTAATAGGTATCAAAATTTTCCTAAAATTAAAAAAATAAGAAAAAAATGCAAAGAAAAATAAAATTTGTCAATTATTTTTGTTGTTAGTCGTCATTGTTACGCTTCACATTTTTTTTTTTTTCACCATTTAAATATATTTCAATGTCTAACATCAGTAGATGGTTTTCTCATAATCACAATGTTTTGTTTCTAGTCCGAGTAATAGACAGTTACAATGAAATCATCCAGTTGTTTTGGAGGAAAGGAGCTTTGAAAATTTACTTCTAATTTACAATTGGAAGGCTGTATCCACAGGTTGGGATTTGTGAGTCAAACTCCCATGACTCCAAAAAGTGATTAAAATACATGTTTTATGACACAAAAAATACCACAAAAATTTGTTTATTCATTCCGCTCACAAAATTGGTTTCTAAGATTGTAAAATCCCTCCTACAAATAAATCCTGGTTAGGGAATAGTATCTTATGGGAGATAAAAACTTAACTGAATAAGTCAGAAAAGAATTCATAAATTACTATTGATTATCTATTAAAATTGAGCTTCTTTAAAAAAAAAATTTGAAATTAAGACTTTTGATTTGTGATCATTAATTTCTTTTGGTTGAGGTACCAACAGTGTCGAAGACTGGTAGTATTGGGAAGTGAAGGTTCCGCTAGGAGCGCTAAATTTGCCTCTCATTATCAGACTGAAAACAGAATAATGTATAATTTTCCCCTTGTATTTTTCTATAAGAACAAAAAAAAAAGAGGGAATTGATTTTCTCAAACCGGGAAACACTTAAATATGGTTGAAAAGATAGTCTGTAAATCCTACTCGAAGGTAATGAAAAACACTAATTTTTAAAATAAATATTTGCATTATAAGATCAATTCTTCCATATCCTGTTTTTATCAGTTTACCGTCTTTGTCACTAAAGTAAGTATCTCTTGCCTCCCCTTTCCAGCAGTTTGAAACATTTTTGTTTCATCAATCTATTTTTTCCTTGATCGTAGACACATTTAAAGAAGTTTCACTTCAAAAATGTCTGCTCTTGGTTGACAAGATCAGGCTAGTAAATAAGTAATATCAGAGTTAAAATATTTAATTGTGCAATGTAAAATAGCTACGATGTGAGTGCTAGCGGCTTGGTTCATAGTAATTTCATCCTTATTGAAAAAAATGTTATCCCTAATCAATGCGAATTCCAGCTCAGCTGTTGAATTCATGTAAGGTCCAATAAACGAAATTTAATATTGAAATATCTCTGACTTTTCTCACCTATCAACCACTACCAGCGTTTTTTGATTCTAAACTTGTATTGTCACCATACTCGGTAATCTTATTTTGTACCGTAGATAGAAGACTGTACATGGCTACGTGCCCAGTATCGTGTAAAAGCGTTTCGTCGTTGAGGGATTGAAGGGAAAAAAAAAGGGTTAAAATGAATACAAGAAAAAAACACAAGAGGAGGGCTAAATAAAAAGTCAGCAGTTTGAAAAATACCTGCGATAAAAAGACATATCTGCGTCTATTTTTTCCTCGTAACTCTTTCTTTCTGTCTCTCTCTCCCATTCTCTCTCTGTCTCCCTAGCACGCAGAGAAGCCTACAACCGATAAAGTAGGCAAAAGGCATGAACGTACAAGGATGAGGAAGGGGGAAAGGGTACCAGTGGGTGACATATTTAATACTGCATTACGTCGGATGTGTTATTAATGCATGGAAATTTTGCCTTTTACGCGCGCACCATACAGCCACACAGCCAGCATACCATCTATCCAGCCATCCAGTCTACAAACCCACCAACGAGCGAACCAGCCAGCCATAGATTGTCCTTCAGAGAATGTGAACCCGCCAAAATGCAATAATTTATAGCTTTTCAGCCGCGCACCACTTACTTCGTCTGTCCTCGCAATCCTGTAGTCCTCCCTTTGGCCCGTCCCCCCCCCTAACTTCACCATTCTCTCGTACCACATTCCCAACTACGAATACAAATTACTAATTTCCATAAAGAGCGCACGGGTCGCCAACTCGGGCTTTTTCGCCGTCTGTTAACCGAAAAAAAAAAAAAAAAAAAAAAAAAAAAAAAAAGAAAGAAAAAAGTAAAAAAATTGCAAAAAAAAAATTATGCTGTGTAAATGTCTCCCTTTTTATGATAAACGTGGGGTTTGGGTGGCGTTGATGAAATAGACTGAAGTAGTGTTGGCGGTGAAGGTGCTGAATGACGACGACAACTGGAAACTCACGCACCAGCCAATGCCGTTAGGGTGTTGTGGAGAGATATGGTGTGATGAGGTATGCGGACTTGCTGGAGAAGGTGAAGGCAGGGTTAGTAAACCGAGGATAATGGTACTTTTTGTTTATATAAAAGCCGCGTGTAATGTTACCCCATTATAATGGAAATTGCGCCTTCAACAACGCAAACAAAATGCTGAAAATTTTGAGCCAACGTAATATTTATATGAAGTTCACCAGCAGCATAGCGTCGATGTAAATCAAGCAGAAATAAATTGAAAACGAAGTATACCTACCTACAGCAACTAAGCAGTGCGTGTGTGACTGTATTTAGGTGTTATTATAGGTTACCTTATATCTTCTTCAGTATGTGTCTATGTGAAATAGGTTTTTAACGTGGGACGTGTATGCTGGAAAATCTCATCAGACGTAATCTCTTTAGTATCGCCGCCACCACCACCTCCGCCATCATCGCCCATTCACGTCATCAATTTTGTATGCCTTATCATTGTGCGAGCCGTTTTCGAGTTGTACATAAATATTTCTACATGTAGTGTAAATGCTGGTTATTGCCTTATATGTTGCACGCAGTAAACCACTTGTAACATCTCTACGATGCATTTCAGTTTTAGAAGTTATATATTCGAGTCTGGTAAATGATAATCCATTTTGGAGAATGAGGAATGGTGTGGAGTTAAAGGGTTAAATGTTAATTTCGTAAATGTTTGAAATTATGAGCGAGAGAGAATTAGTAAATGTTAAAAGGTAGGTAAATGTATTTGTGGGGAGTGCGTCGTACGACGCCAAGAATGACAGGTAATGGAGAAATGTACTTAATCCAGCGTGAACAGCGTTTAAGTACTTCGTACCGGCAGCTACGGTTTGTCTGCAATGACTTTGTGTTTCAGGTTTTCTTCCTTGCGATTTTTCGTGTCAAAGCAGAACCATTTTACGTTAGATTTCACTACCAGTAGGGTACCTACTACTAACACTTTAGCTGTTGGCACAAAAGCTCCTACATAGGTTTGTAGATTGGAGATGGATAAATGGATAAATGATGAAGAAATTTGAAAAGCAGTCTGGTGTCGTATTGGTTTGCAGCTATATTTTCATAACCGCAACCTGCTAGTCTTAAATTTTTCTTTTGAAAACTATTTTTTTTTTTTTTTTTTGGAAATTTAGGGGGCACGGGGCCCGTATTTGGTCAGATTCAACAGCAAAATCAGGTTCGAAATTACCGTCGTATTCATCAGCCAACTTTGTGGTGTCTTTCCAAATTGCGTTAAAATTGTTTCTTTTTTCCTGGAAAGAAGATATCATTGCTGCAATTATTACCCAAACTTTGCCCAACATTGAATATTGGTGAAAAATCCAGCAAAAGTCAGAGGATAAAAAGGCAGAAGCAATTTCAAAATTCAACCAAAAAATCTCAAAATGATCAAGTGTTTTAATATTCACATAGATCAAGTTGTCGAAAGGTCATTTTTGGCTGACTGGCCAGTACGATAACGATCAACCCATAAGATTGATCCAAAATGTGCACTTACTGCCCCCTCCTTCATTGTTATATGCTTGAATGGACTACTCATTGAATTATCATGAATCAATAACTCGCGTGAATTTCAGTCTGAAGAAAGGTCATTTTTTAGTTTTCTCAAATATTTTTGATCGATTTTGTTTAATTTTTTAATTGAGTCCATTTGAGCAGTCATGCTATTCTACATGTGCACCATTATTGTACAATTAAAGTTTAACAGATTAATTCGCATTATTGCAGTTTTGCGACTCCAAGGTTGAACCTAAAGGTTTCTTAACATTTGTAATGTGTTCAACGTAAATAAAAGAAATCAGAATTTTAATTGTTGGCAGCAGGTCGATCATTTAACTGCAGCCAAAAAAATACAAAAACTTTGCCATAAAACGAAAAAACAGGTGTTACCGATTTATGATTTAATAACATAAAATTTGTTCCCCCTTTCCGGAAAATTGCTGCCTGGATATACCGTCAGGAAAGTCCAGCATTCGTTAATGGTTTTTTTCTCTATTTTTCGAGATTTATGACGTTTATGAAAAACGCGTTTGTTATTATTTAGCTATATTTGTATAGGCCTATTACAAATTTTTGTTTTATAACACTCATTTTAGAACTCTTCCGTTCGAAATACCGAGAGAGAAAAATGGGCGAGGATATAATTTCAACAACTTTTAATAAATTTTCTGACATGTTTTTTTTTTTCTTCCTTTTTTTCAGCAATGCTTGTCCGTAAGCAACCACCTGTGCACTAAATAATTTGGTTGAAGATACGTGCAGGACAACAAGCTTTCGTACTGTTTACAACGAGGTAAGCAAATTACTCAGTTTGAATATTTTCATATAATTTTGTGTTTAGGTCTCACGCGTTAAATTTATCTAACGCATAATTTTTGTGGATAATTTAAGAGAGCTAGCCCAGTAGGATGGCTCAGGATGTTTCTTTATCATGATCTGAAAGTGAAGAGATTTCACAGCTTCATAATTCTGAAGACTTGATCCTCTGAGCAAAATCCATGTTCAGGTGGCGTCACGATAAGCTTGTTTTTTTCTTAGGACTTCAAAAAAAACATACCTACAAATCATGTGGATATTCAAATTGGAAAAATATTTGAGTTTCTTCGTCATTTTACTGCATGCTGCATATTGCATTCTGCCTACTGGATCACTTCGCGTGTGTACAATGAATAGCTCGAATATCAGATGTTAGTAACTTCAGAATCCAGTCTTGTGTTTGAATCTGTGAAGATGGAATATGGACATATTCATTCTTCATTGTATTTCTCTTTTCAGTAATTAAATTTCGACACAATTATATATCTTGGTCAGTATGTTGCACGTGACTTTCGATATGTTTACCCATTCTTCTAGTCTCCCCCTCCAAAAAGATACACGGGTAAATAGAATCGATCATTTATCTGTTGCTAAGTGTGTGCTGTTTTAAAAGTAATTTAATTGATTTTAAATTTCTGCTGATCTTCGTACAATCTAATATTTGATTTCTTAAATTTTTATTCCAATAATTTATACTTGCGAAACAACCCGCATATGTTGTTGCTAATTCATCAAATTTAAAATTCAATTTCCATCGAAAAGTTTTGTTAAGTGTAAGCTGAGCATAACCCAATAATAATTATGCTTAGTGCATCATGTAATAAATTCAATGTTGCCATTCCCTCACGCAACTTCGAATGTTATTTTACAAGTAATAATGAAAGAATGCCAACAGCCATAGAGAGTAAGGCGAATACAGTTCCTTCGCCCGAAATATCTTTTGAGAAAACAACAAATTTTCCGGAAATTTCTAATTGCTTGAAAACTTTACTCACTCAAGAAACTTTCGTCGAGGGTGAAACTTTCAAAAAGTCGGATTAGAAGTAAAAAAAGAGATGAGAAAACAAAAGCGTATTTTGGAATGTGAAAGATTTCTGTTTTCTGTTTGACGTCCGAGAATAACAAAACCCAGAACTGGAATTACATTAGTCGAATATTAAAGTGAAAAGCGAAAAGGGAAGGGTCATACATCATCAGATTTTATGGTCAAGTTGGAAACATGATTCAATTTGCGTTCAACTTCATGAAAGGCCATTTATCTCTGTTTTAGGTTGAGGTGTTCACAAAGATGGACATGGGTGAATGCTTTAAGAAAGTATAAAGCGTTAGTTAGGTAACTGTCATTAACTGTCATCACTGATTTATTTTGTAAAATTGGGTGTTGAGTCACCTATTATTATGTTTGTTATTTCGTTAACGTCAGGTAACATCATTTTAATATTCTTAAACTTATGTTTAACAACTGAATTAAAACTTGACTGGTTCACATATCCACCTCGTATTTTACCAAACAGTCCTTTACAGTGTCAGTCCATGACTCAGTTCTCCTTCCATGCTCCTTTAAAGGATCAAAGTGCAAGTATTCATTTATGTTATGAACGATTGTTTATTTTTCTGTTCGATGGTTGCTTCCTGGTGCACGCCTCCTTCCCCATTTTTTCGACTTTTCTCTGTTTTACCTTGGCCTTTTCCTAAATCTATTCCATATCACCCATGCTCTTCTTAACTAATCAAAACCTGAAAATTTTCTGTTTTAGTAATGTGTGATATTTCTTTTATCTTTGTTACCTACATTGTTTCCACTTCAGTCATCGCTGTCTTAGTTTGTCAAAATTTTCTATAATGAACTTCGCTGTAGTAGTGAATGAAGTCTGCTTGATTTAAATCTTTCTGGAGCTATGGTATTCGTACGTATTGGCAATGCCTTATTTTGCCTGTATTATATTTATTCCTTATTAAAACAAATGAATTGAGTCACATTTGATGCGTAATTTTTGTGGATTGGTAAGAACTAAGAACATTAAATTAAACAAATGCATAAAAAATTCACGCCTATTGTGGGGATTTCACCCGCAGAGTTTGCATGTTCATGTGTATGTGCGTTAGCATATAAAATAATACTAATATGACGCAATATTAGCCGGTAACAAAAGCAGGGTTTTTTAGTGAAACTCTATCAGCTAGTACATAGTGCTAGGTACTCATTGTCCTGACAGAGAGTTGCCACACCTATAACATAAGTAATGCTGTTTCAGCCAATTCTAATGAACTAAATAATTGTACTGAGTAAACCTTCTTAACAAGATAATCATTTATTCTATGTATCACTCTTGCAATGTATCAAGTGCTTATGTTATCAGTTGAGTTAAATGATCTTCTTTTATCACCACAAGCTACACTTAATACTGGTCTTCTCCTCTTCTCACGTATACTTTGTGTGGTTATTATTTTGTGTGCGACAGAGGAATTTTCAGATAGTCATCGATATATTTTCTTGAAAATATGTATAGTCAAACCCATGGTTTGTGGTTAAGATTTTAATATAAGAATGATGTTAGCTATGGGCCTTTAGGCCTAAAAAGAGATAATAGTGTGATGAATGGATTTATTGAGATTGTAGAGTTTAGTTGGAATTCAATTTTCTCACTCTAAATACTGTAAGATTGAGATTTGCAACTGTAGGGACGTTTCCCTCACTTCCTCCACACAGGGCTCAGTTCTGCGTCGACAGATGGGTCGCAGACCAAAGTCAGTGACCCAAATTATTAGTGCATTGCAGTTTAAACAAATATGTCTTCTGTATTCACTTATACAGACAATGCATTTTTACAGAAAAGGCGAATATGTAAATTAATATGTACTTGCTGATATAGTGTTTGTCGCAGTCTGTATATGGTACTGCAGTGCCTTTGAATAATTGCCCTAAGCATTCAGTACACTTTGTGTACAGTAAGGCAATAAAGTGGCTGGCTACCAGTACTGAGATACAATTTTGTTGCCCTACACGCAAACCTCTTCATTTGGTTCCATGAATCTTGTGTAGGTAGCATCTACCTACACCAAACAGCCACAGCAATCATAAAATCATTGATTTTCTTATTTTGCAGCTGAATTTACTTTGTTACTTTCCCCAATAATTCACCTGATTGGAAAGCTACCTAAATATAATAATTGATTGTTAGAATTCTGTCAAGAAATTATAAATTATGAGAATTGGTGGATATTTTGAAAAATGGTTATGGTGAGCAGCCAGAGAATAAAATGAGTCTGAAGTAGGTAATTAATAGGTTTTAGGAGTCTGATTTTCAGTTGTTATTCACTAAGCTTAAGCAATGCAAGATTGTCTGGAGTTCAGTCGTAAATTTTTAAGTAAAGTTCAGTGATTTGTAAGAAATAGTAGATATACCTGTTAAGAATAGTGCCGGCCTTAGGCGTTACGAGGTCTCAGACAAAATGAAATACGAGGCCAGGTATGGTCATTGAGAGAAAATTCGGTCCTTTGAGAAAAATGTATGGGCTCCTTAAGAAATTGGAAATTTCATCCATGTTCAGTTCCATATCCTACATTTGTCTATAGGAGGGGCATTTCAATATTGAAAAAGCCAATTTTAAAAGCGGAGCGGGAAAAAACATTTTTCAGGTATTTTTCAGTGGTTTTTATAAGAAAATCTACTTTTTTTTCTCTTTTTTATTTTTAAATTCCGGGCACCTGAAAAGCCCAATCTTAATGAAATTCCACTCTTTCTCTACCTCTTGTACGGCTTCAGCCCAGGATATTTACGTTTTCCATTTATATTTTTCGTTAGATTATCACCCATTTGAAGGAAAGGTATTTTCAATCTTGCTATGCCTCTCTCCAAATTCCACAATCCATATTTTTTGGCCAATATTTCGCGTGTTTTTTTTTAATTTTTTATGTAATTTTTTGAAGAAAATTTACGTATAAAAATTTATCTGGTATAAAGAACCAGGGTCGGGGTAAGTTCGTTTTTGACGCTCTTAATTAAAATCCACTTTATATTTCCCTACATATACACTTTCCTGTTTAACAAGGTATGATGAGTCGCAGTTCTTATTTCAGAGTCATGAAATTTGGTACGTTTATTCAGATCTAGACCAAGAGGAATCCTGTGGTTCTTTGTTCAGGTGGACCGAATGGTACGACAGGTATATCCTATTATGTTGAATTTTTTTGGATTTCATGGTTCTAAAGTTCGTAATTTTTAAACAATAGTCACGAAATTTGGTACAGACATTGAATATATTGAATTTTGACATTATGAAAAATTTGGTTTTAATCAGCTGAACTGTTCATCCAGAAATGATTTTAAAAAATCTTCAACTATTGCTAAAAAGAGTAGATAATTTCAGTTGAAACAAAAAATTTGAGTTGGATACGTTTTTAGTAAATTTCGTATAATATACTCATTTCTGAGGTGACATGTCGCGACTTCGGGAAAATTTCAGTATAATTTTTTCGATCATACCAAAAATCAATCTCCCTCCAAAAGTTTGTGTATGTCTGGGATATATCAAAATTTGTATACAAACTGTAGGAAGTATTTATTAACGGATCAGTGTTAAATTGCATGTATATGCTTTGGGTCTATATCTCGGATCGATTCGAAGATTGGCGGAATCTGACCATTCGTTTTCGGATAGTGGCTGTTTAAATTTGAAATATTTAGATAATGGAGCAGATCCTAATTTTTCACAGGTCGGAAAAAAAATTTGGCATGTAAATACTTTGTATTTATATTTCGGTCCGGTTCAATGGAAAGCCAAATCCACCTATTAGTTTCCGAATTACGGCTTTTTGAAATTTTCTATTATAGTACAAAATTCAAAATTCTGATAACCTTTAATGAATGCAATCCGCATTACAACTGATTTCAAATTCCGTCTATTCTCAAAGAAATCTACCTCTCCGACTTGCATATGGTCGGAATTTTTTATTACTCAACAATTCAATTGATTATGAATTTCATTAACCTTTCATTTTAGACGTACTCACCTAACTTCTAGCCAGCATTCTGGCGAATACTTTTAATATTTTGATTTTTTTTTGTATTTATTTATTTTGTTTAAGAAAACCCACATTTTTTATCGTGACTTTCTGCTTTATAATTTTTTTTATCTAGATTATGGTGCTGAAAAAATTTTCAAGGGGTTATTTTTCTCGTTTTATGACATTGATAAAATATTATTTGCGAGGGTTTTGTTCCGAGCGCGAGGCCTCAGGCTATTGCCTAAGCTTGAGGGCCTCAAAGCTGGCTTTGGTTGAGAAGATGGACGTAGATTTATTATTGATGACAAAGTAGTCAGTGTTACGGTAAATTGGAGAAGAATGCGAGTGTATCTTTATGTATAGAGGTCTTATATGTCTGTTGCTTTGTGAATTTGTGCATCCGTGTACAAATGATTGAATTTAACGATATCTGTAGGGAAATACACGTACTAATTCAGTATCTCAATAAGTTTTGTGTTCTTAGGCGGTAGGTAAGGCGTAGGACCATCAAGCATAGTCCATAAGTTTGTAGTATTTTTTTTTTTTTATCGAGGTAAAGGAATTAAGGTTTCTTGAACTATTAACAGCTTCAATTATGAATAGCATATGTAAGTCATGATCACGAGTTAAACATTATTACATCATATTTAACGCTCCAAAATATCATCCCTTAGGAATCTGTTTTAAAAATAAAAGTGCGATAATTGTAATTACATCAAAGAAGACGAATTTCTGTTAAATAAAAAGATTCCGCAATTAAGTCTCTTATCAAACTTGATTGAACATTAAAAGGAGGACTGAACGTTAATTGATACTAAATTGACAGCATTCTAGTTTTCTGGCCACTGTATTTACAGAAACTAGTAACTGCAAAAACGTACGAACATAATTTTGGTTTTGCAGTTGGTGTGAGCGGACAGAATTCTCTTTATTTCAGCCAGTTTTATCAGAATCTATAAATAGTGGTAGCGTGCAAACACAGCTATTATTGGACATTGCCAAATTAACAATACAATTAATGTGTATTGCTCTTTAAGAATAAACTCAGTATACTTATGAGTTGCCATCAACATTGGACGAGTACAATTCAGAAATTTCAAATGAAGAGTTCTGGTCCGCCGAAACCAACTGTGTATTAACATGGAATACGGTGGTTTTGCGAAGTTGTATCAGCAATTTTTTACACTTTGCAGTCTCACCAACAATAGTCTAAGCTGATAAGTAAAATGGCGATTTTGGTCAACAGTTTTGGTCGAATAAATTTTCTAGAAATGTGAAATCCTCATGTATCCTTGTTGAATTAATCTTTGCTTCTCTGGACTTTGACCATTATTGTGATGAAATTTTTCACGACTGAATTTATGTGGAGAAAGATAACGTTTTCTACTATTATTCATCACTATCGGCATATGCGAATAAATTTCGTTCGTTATTTTCGATATCGACGTCTCATTTCACAACAATAATTTAAAAAGATGCTAATGAAACATTGAACCAGCAAAAAGGAAAAAAATGTCGCCTAAAGAAAAGACCTAACAAAAAATTGATAGTAGTGGCGGTGGCATTGCGTCGAAAATAAATCGAAGCAGCTTATTTTCGCACGATTTCTCGTTTTAATGAAAAAAAAAAAAAAAAAAAAAAAAAAAAAAAATGTATTCTCAGTAAAAGACGATGTATTTTATGAAATTTTCAAAAAAGAGAAAAAAATAGGTCGATTCTCCTGATAAAATGGTAGCGTACGACAAACGAATCCTTCGATATTTTATCCTTAATGATTTTGTAGCTTGGCTTAATCGTGCGCTTCTGTCGTTTTCCTTGCGTCTTTTGTACTAAAAAAGAGGAAGAAAAAAAAAAAAAACGGAAAAAAAAATTGGTAGGTTTTCTTCGTAAATAATGAAGCGTACCGAAAAGTTTATTAACGCGGCACTTTCTTGACGTGAAAAATCGAATTCTTCCTTTATAAGGCGACTTTACTCAATAATTTGCGTTGGAATTTAAAAGAAAAAAACTGCGGTGAAATTTTTTCTTCAAGTATATACTCACGTGATCGGATGAGGTGGGATGAGGGGTAGTAAAGAAAAGAACTTCTTACCTACTTCAATTCATACCAAAGTCATAACATAGTTGCAGGTATTATAGATGGTCGATTGAACAGTGGAAAATGATGTATCTACCCTTAGAGCGATCTATAATCATATCGATGATAAATTTCTTTAGTTTTTTTGTGTGAGAAAAAGTTGGGTTCGTGTGTTTGCCTGAAATAAGGTTTTTTTGTTACGAGATTGGTTATTAAGACGGAAAACGAACCCTCTTATTACAATTACAGATTGCATTTTAATATGACAGTGTAATATTTTCAGCAGTATTTAGCCATCGAAGTGTAGTTTTGTATATTTACCAGGGCATCAGAAAGGAATTTCGGGCACAGGGGGAATAATTTAACAGGCATCTCTTTTAGTGCTACATACAGGATTTTTCAACGGGAGGGAATTATAAATGGAGAAAGTAATTTCGCGAGCAAAAAAAATTTTTTAGTTATTTTTTGTGTTCTAGAACATGTATTTTATTGGTGTATTTGTTTAAGCCTTGTGGATTTGACGTCCAAATGAAACATTCACTTCAAAATTGCAGTTCATTTAGAAAAATTATGGGCCCGATAATTTTGGTACTCTTTCCCTCTCTCTCTGAGAGGCATTGATATTTATTTTTGTATGTACCTAATTGCAGTTTTGGTGTGCTCGACTGTTTGTCTGTATATATGACGAATCAACGTAAAATCTTTAGTATTATTTGGCCTGTTGTATCAGAATCAGTACATGATCAGTTTCCATCTTTCGGGAATACGCCTATTGAATCAAGTGTACCTTGCATGAGTGCATCGGATCAATTATTCATCATTTGTAAACTGCTCCGATCCAGTAAAGTACAAAAGAGTAACTAAAGCTATTACCTTTGCTGATGACAATTATGATGATTCTAGTTGTCGCACATGATTGTCGAGGCCACAAACAATCTTCAGCAAGGTCTTAACAAAATTTATCTAATGACTCCAAGGTGGAAAAGGAAAATTAAACACAACGAATTGAATCTTTCTTATAAAGTGAACGAATTATGGAGCTGCATCTATGTACCAGTCACCCACAACCGAATTCGGTGTTACAATTCCTCATTCTAACGTTTTCGACTTTCATTTCGTATCATTGGTACAAATCGACTATGCATGTTCATTACAGGTTTTCTTGGAATTTTTTTACCTTCTAATGTCATAAAGTTCCATTAATTTCTGGGCAGTTCCCTCGGAAAAATTACAAATTGAGGTATGCAGATAAGAGTCATTTTTCGTATTTAGTATGTTCAAAAAAATATAAAAAAACCTCGCATTCTCCATTTTTTCATCGGCCTTTCCTATGTTTGAAAGTATACCTTTCATATTTCGGTAACTTTTATTGAATTAACAAATATAACATTTATTGTCTTTCAACGTTAGGTTGTTTGCAGTTTTTTCATCAAAAAAATATTTTTTACCATCACTTCATTGGAAAGAACTCAATAAACCATCATAATTTTTTCATAAACAATTATGTACTCAATCGTCGAGCTTTCATACAAATTATAATTTATGGACTCTGGTTTATTTGGTCATTTTATGAGAAATACATAGATAATTATGATCAAATTCATCCTTAAAATTTTTACCTAAATATTTTGTAAAATTATAACGTTTCAATATTCTCTTTTTTCCTCCTGAATAGGTAATACTAATTAGCCAATTCTTGGTACTAAAATTGTATAAACATTCCCAAACTGTCACTGAGTGCCACGTTTAGCAGGCGGCTTCGTGATTGCATGTTGAACCGCGTTAATACCACGCTTCGAAAATTGTGATGGTGAGAACTGCCTGCTATATTTTTCAGAGCTAAGATTTTTGGGAAAAAAAAGAAAAAAAAATTATTTCGATATGCCAGCACCACATCTAAATATAGATGTACCTATTAAAGATATAAAAAAGTGAATAATATTGTAGATATACCTTGAGTAAAAATTAATATTGGTGACAAATTTCTTTGCCATCGTACAAATGACAACGAAAAAATGAGGAAAATTTGGTTAATTTTACAGAAGATAGTTAAACTTTTTTTTTTTCATTTCTCGTACAAATAAAATATGCTCACGAATTGTTCCAAAAAAACAGGACTGTGAAAATTCGCTCGTAAAAAATCAAATTATGAATGCTGTAGGCTATAAAATTTTATTGCACCTCATTTAAAATAGTAAAATAAGATTGGAAAAATTAGGTATAGGGATGAAGGAATGAGAAAAAAGGTGTGGGAAGAGGCGGAAGAGAAGGAGTAGGAGTCAAAACGAAGAAGGAAAGGAAGGAAAAGAAAAACTGAATCATTTCCATCGTATTACCAACGTGCGTTTTATTTCGGGTCGCGAATGACTTTTTTTGAGCAGGTTTTCAAATAAAACCTTGCTATTTTTTCCTTTTTATTTTCTTCTCAATGTACTCCGTACGCAAAAAAAAAAAAAAAAAATACAAAAAAACAAAAAAACTGTATAACTTATACTTGATTGAAATTTTGTCAGCGGTTTAGATTTCAATATTGATCGGCTCCAGTTCATTTCCCGAAGATTGTCGTAAATCATTTTCATCTATTTCACCCCTGCCATCCTTCTTCATCTCGAAATTCTCCAACAACTTCCCCTCCCTTCCCTTCTCCGAAAGAAAGAAAAATGTCCCCTAGTCAGCTGTTTTAGTCTTTCCTCGTCTGTTCTCGCTTTTCCTAACCCTTCGAGGAATTTTATCGCCTTGTTTATCCCCATTTTTTTTCACCCCCTCCCATACCATGTCTATAGTCGGTGTTACGTGTTTTCGACGTGTTAAGTTCTCACTACCCCTATAGAGAGGTGAGAGAGAGCGAATGAGACAGACAGAGTGTTAGAAAGTGAGAAAGAGTGAGCGAGAGAGTATGACAGAGAGGGTCGAGAAGAGAAAAAGAGGAAAAACGAGAGGGAGAAAAAAGGGTTTCATTTTTATCATTTTTATCGCACGGTTTCGACTGTATACATATATTCCGGAATTGAATTTTGTATCTTATGCCGGCGGAAATAACGAAAATACCTATTCGCAACAGGATATACGTCTTTTTTTCGTTTTTTTTTTCTTTTTTGCATCCTTTTTTAGGTTTTTGGTCCTTGTGTACCATATTATTCGGCGCGCATGATCGTTTCTCGTGTTAACAAAAGCTTTGGTAGACTTTTTTTCCTTTCACTTCTCCATTCCTACTTCATTTCTGCGGGTTTTCTCCTTTTGCTTTTTTCATGTTTTGATATTTTAATCCACGATGTGTATTTTACTCGTATTCTCTGGACGAGGTACTTCGGTGTGGTACTGGATGTTGGTCTAAATAAAAACTACTTGGCTTGTTTTGGTCACTCACGTTTACTTTTTCTAAATTTTTCTGTGAGATTTAGAATTTTAAGATTTTCGAATGACTAGTTGCCTATCCAATACGAAATTATTTTCGTAGCTGACTATAATCCTTGAAATGTATGACGTGGTCTCTTACTAAGCCCCTCAAAGTGGTCCTTCACCTTTTTAAACGCTTTTATTTAGCTTGGTATACTCTCGCCACTCGCTGGTTGCTGGGTCGAAACAAATAATTGTGATTTTAATATCCTAAAAATTTTGTTTTATTGTTGATACATCATTATTTTTATCGATATTATATTTATATACACTCCGACCAACTGCAACTAGTCACTATGAGATTCAATTAATAGGTACCATAAATAAAAATTACGTAGGTACCTTTACCTTTTAATAAAAGTGGGGGCATTTTTATTATGAATTACTGTGAATCGATATTTAATAATAACATTGTTTTTTACGTATTTTTACTTTTTGAAGTGAAGATATTCACAGAAGTAATGTCTTAGTTATGTAGCATTATTAAAGTGTCAAATTCTAGAAAATTCTCTAATAGTATAATAAAAATAATTTCATTGATAAGAATGACATGAGATACAAACATGATCATAGAGTTTGAAGATGAATTTTCATCTGAGTCTTCTCACTGAGGTGGTGAAAAAGTTTAGAACTTTTTGAAAATGAGGTCTGAGGTTCTTTTCAAGTTCTAAACTGACTACTCGAGACTCACTTGAATCGTAACTAGTGGAGGAGCTCAAGGATGTAGCTAAGGGGAAAAATTGGGTGAATGCCCCTGTCGGCTCGGGGAATCGAACCTGGGACCTACATATTTGCCAGCTAAAAGCGGTGAACTTAACCGCACGGTCATTTCAGCACCGACTATAACTAGCGAATGTATTTTATATTAGACAGGGTATGGTGGTTCCCACAGCCCCCATGATCTTACTTTTTTTTATTTTTGCCAGTTTAAAATTTGGAATAAATTTTAATAATAAATGTGCGATAGCAGGTTTCATAGATGCTGAATTTCTCTTTAACATTTCAAAAGTGACGAGCAGAAAACAAGAATAAAAGATAATCCAATATTTTTCCCACCTAGAAATCCTGACTTCGTCTTTAGAGAATCTGGAACATAAAGTGTAACCCAAATTGAACATACGTAGCTATACTGTTGGTTCAAATATTTTCACTTCTTGATACAATCTCGATTTCTCAATTCATTAGTTACGTCACAAAGACGTGGGATTTTGAGCCAAGCATGACATTAAAGAAATGAAAAATCAAGAAAAAAATTTTTTTCTTAAATGGAACTGACTTGAAAAAAATAATAAAAAATGCATTAAAAAGTGAAAAATAATTATTTTAAAATTTCTGCAGCAAGACAGAAATCTGATTTGTCAAATGAAATTTCAAACTTCGATGTATTGACTGAAGGTTGTTACTGAAACGTTTATGAAAATGAAATTCAAAATGTTCAGTATGTGTTTCTTTTGGTTCCGTGCTTAGTATTTGTGGGTATTTATGTTTCTGTATCATATTTTGGCATATACATATTTTTTATCTACTTGTAGCTTAAAATTTAAACAAAAAAGGTTATTCAAAAGTAAAAAAATTCTAAAAATCATATACAAAAACAAATTAAAAAATAATTTACAGGTAAATATAAAAATTTTAAAAAGATAAAAATGCTTTTATTTTTAAGCGCAATAAAAATTAAACAATATGTTGAAAAAATAATAACATTTTAAAAATTAATCATTTTTAATGCACCAAAAACTATACAGTAATTGAGTTAATATAGAATTTGTAATCTTTATATAGGCTATATTAATAACTAAATACCAGATGAACTTTAAGTTATTTAACCAATATGCAGGTTCAACTTGAAAATTGCTCAACGTACATATGTTCACCCAGAATAAAAGCGTGGGGAAATAATTAAAAATTTTACCTGATACTCAATAATAAAAGCAAATTCCTGCAAAGTTTGAATCAAACAAAAGAAACATATACGTGTTTAAATAAGACAAATTAAAATATGTTGGGATGAATATGAACTTATATCTATATCATAGAAATTTTTAATTACTGCCCCACGCCTTTATTCTGGGTGAACATATGTTCATTGATCAATTTTAAAGTTGAATTTACAAACTGGTTAAATGACTTAGTGGGGGTGGTACTAAATTTTTCCATGCATCTTATCAGTTAAACCTATTTTATCTCACAGTTAAAAGTTGGCACAACCAGGCCTTAAGGTTTATCTGGTATTCAGTTATTAATATAGCCTAACATAAATGTAAAGGTAACAAATTAAATATTAATTGAATTATTTTATATTTTTTGGTGCATTAAAAATAAATTTTAAAATCTTATTACTTTTTAAATATATTGTTTAATTTTTATTGCACTTTAAAATAAAAGCGTTTTTTAAAGCATTTATGTTTTTTAATTTTTTTTTAAATATCTAAACTTTGAAAAAAAATTGAAATAAACCAACTCCTTGTGCAAAGTTTTGAAAATTTGTGAAACATGAAAAACACGAATCATATCTACTATTAAATCTTCCATTATTCTTTGAAATTTGGAAAAAGTGTAAATTCTTCAACGTTTCTTGCTAGGAGATGAAAAATTAATTTATCCCTGAATTTTTTACCCTTTTAATTTCTTAACTTATTGGAAATTCGAGCCTTTTACAGAAGTGAGAAAATACTTGAAAAAAAATTTAAAAGTTGCTGCTAAGAAAAGATATTCTTTAACCTTTCATCAGCTTGGTAATTGGATATGCCTAAATTTCAATCTGATGATGATAACTACATTCAGAGCATTGGTAATAGCACTGATAGTAATAATGAAAATGATGATATCATACTCGACTTAGGTGACAAATCTGAATCTGATGGCACTGATGACCAAGATGAAAATATTGAACATTCAGATTGCGACCCTAATAGAATCCGCGTGGAAGTTCTGAATGTACCCTACCATACATGGTTTTCGGTGAAAATAGTTGTCTGTGATCGGGAAGGAAAGTTACACCGATGAGAATTCCGAAAAGGAATTTCCCTCTTCACCTCCCTGGTAACAAAATAGTATGATAATATGTATTCGACAAATTAGCAGTATTGGAACGAACGGTTTTTGTCATACGATACCATCTCAATAGTCGTAAAGAATACGTATGAAAACTCTAAGAAGGTAGCCTAAAATCAAAGAAGCACAGAGAGTCAATTCAAGTGAATTCTTTTAATCCTGTTTTAGGTTTAATAAGTGCGCTGAATGCTCTGAGAAACTAAAATGCGACTAACTGGTGATGCTGCGGAAAATATTCAATCACATAATTCTGCCGTCCATTTTAATTGACTGTCTCACAATTTATGAACAGCTACCGAGTATTTGTGCTAGGTGTCCATTCCTCATATAACTTCCAAGCTAAACGTTTTCGTGTGTGATGAAAATTATTTGGCTGTGGGATGCGAAAACATTCTTTATGGTGAAAATCAAACTCGTCTGTAGCCATTCTGTTTGCTCACACGCTACCTGTTGCATTGTTCAAACCAATTCTTAACCTGAATTGCATAATTATTTCATACATTCAACTTGGCTGTGGAAGAGCTTCCTCAGTGAGGTATCGTAACAAGCCACTAAAACAAACGTTTAGACATCAAAAATAGGAAGATAAACAAGTAATATTTTCTTTTTAAGAAGAATTGACTTTGCTGTTTTGAAAAAAGTGAGAAAGAAAATGGTTCTGCTTTTAGCCACTGCATATGCCATTCCGTTTTGAAATCGCACAATGGAATTTCTGCAGAATATTTTATATTGAATAGAAAGAGAATCTGAGAAAATTATTTTTTGTATTTCCCAATGTAGTAGCAATTTATGCTTTCATAATGTAGAAGAACGATGTAAATGGAAGCTTTCGAAGAGAAAAGAGAATGGAGAAAGACTGAAGGAAGCACCAAACTCGTTAATCAGGCGTTCTGGAAAGGAATTTGTAAATATTATCACTCCTGCAGGATGAGCTTGATAAAGGCAACTGTTCAAATTAATGCGAAAAATGTCACCAAAATAGTTGAACAAACTGAACAAAAAAGGGATGAAAAGGAGCACCGTTCAAGAGAAACATTATTGTTGAAATGGGTGAATATAGTTTCTAAGAGTGAATTGAAGCTTAAAAATTGTGAACATGGTGCAGTTGGTGCTATATGCCTAAATTTGTTTGTGCCAAACACAAACATAAGAAAACGATGCGCCTAGACTATTTCAAAATAATTTGAAGAAAAAGAAAATTTTTTTTCATAAAATAAACACTCAAATTTGAAAATTTTCTTAGTGAACAGAGACACGAAAAAAAAATCGGACTTCACAATCAATCTGAGCTTGAAAAAATACTCTAGTTACCTATCATTATTTTCCAAAAAGTCACCCACAGATAATAAATTTGTTAGAGTTAGATGTAGTTGTACCCATGTGTTGCATTAACATTGCATAAAATGTAAATGTTGTAACATATATTTTTGTCTATATTTAAATATGACGAACATATTCGTCCACACAGTTTCAAATACCAAAAATGTAGGTATTCATCAATAATCAAAACATCCTATAGCTCTTTGTAAACAACCACTAAATACCCGTATTTAATTTTATGAATATAGATGTAATGTCTGTATATTCATGACCTCATTTTGCCTGTCCCTAGATTGTATCGTGAGTCAGCACAACCCTATGATAAAAAATCCCTACCTCACTTAGCAAATCCATCAGGTACACTTATATGCCTCAAATGGGTATATAAACCCTCAATTCGAAGGAATTATTACACAGTGCTACCAGTTAGCTTTCTAATGGACAGTCTTTGTCTAAAGGGTTTAAATCCCAAATGTTCAACCTAGTTTATAGTGTTTGAAATATTATTTAATATACTTGTTTCGTACAAATTATTATTTTATTAAAAGTGTTAAATCAATCTTGTGTTTTGAAATATTATCGAGTCTCTCAAATATGTTAAGATCCACAATAGATGTGGATGATAAATTAATTATTTAAACTATTATAGAGGTATTAATGCTTATCTAGTGTTAAATATCTCGTGTATTGTGTAACACTGAAAGTGGTTCTAACTTAGAACTTTACCACCTCTTTTGGCCATTACAAATGTAATGTTTTAGGGTGTTGACCCAAGTAAGAATTTTTCTCAGTTATTGAGATCATTATGAACAGAAATTACTTCTTGCAAAAAATTCTCAATATTTTTGTTCTTAATTAACTTGTAACTTGAACTTCGTGTCATAGATTCTGTACTTGTTAAATTAGATTCCAATAAATCTTTTCTTTTTAAAACTGTACTTGATTTAGCTTCTCATATATTCATTATTTGTTTCGAAACATTTGCCACAGGGCAGGCAACTTTTCATTTTCCTATATGTAGTGAAAAAAAAAAGAAGTTTTTTGGTGCAAATTTTACACAGAATAAAGAAAATTTGATTTGAGTAATTGTGTGTAAACGTAATTATTTTCCATGTGTATTGAAAACCACTTGGGAATTTCTCTTGTGTAGCGATTGCTACACACACTACACAAAATTTGCCGACCATGATCTGTCACCAGCTCATTAGTCAATTATTCCATTTAATGTACCTGTGGGAATTAGTCAATACTCGTATGAGGATATAGGCTCGGCCTATCGACATAATAGTGCATCACACTTTAAACAAAATGTATGTTTGTTTGTACTTGCCTATCTTTATAGATAGACAAGTTACAAATATTGGTCTGTGACAAATTGAGAGATAAGAATCTCTGCGATGTCACAAACTGGTAAAGAGATACATTCTCCATACTTTACCATTACCATGATAACTGAAAAATACGACGTAATTATCTACACTGTAGCCTATGTAATTAATATATAGGTGTGTATGTGTGCATGTAGGGAGCCAGGTATATAAGACCAGAAAATCTTAAGCTAAATTTCCAGTGTTTGCCGAGGTCTTGGCTCACTCGTACCTGCTTAGGTATTTAGCTATAAACACGCAAATTGTTCTGTTGAACACCTTCTGTTGTTGGTTTACTTTCCATAGTGTAAGGTATTCCACAGTACCATAAAAATTATCATAATCGTTAATCTCAATCACTCACTCCATTGTAATTAGTTCCATTAAAAATTCGTATTTATCATAACAAATTTTTTTTAAATGAATTTCTTTTTGTCAACCTTAATGAAAATTAAGTTAAACGAGTACACATAATTATGATATTTTTTTTGTGCTGTTGCAAAATAACTTTTTTCGCATTTTTTCCTTTCTTTTTTGCAAATAGAAAAAATAAAATAAAATAAATTAAAAACTGAATTTACGGGCTGTATGAAAAAAAAAAAGAAAAAGAAAAAGAAACATACAGACAGGCGGAATGGTGAAAAAAATGTTAACATTTAATTATTAAAGTTAGGAAAATAAGATTAATATATATGAGTACCTAATTAAAGTTCTCTCATTAAAGTTGTAAAAAAGTTTTTTCTCCTTTTCATTCGTTGCTGGTGCTGTTTTTATTTTTACTTTTTATAATTCTCCCCCGTATATTTTTATTTTTTCTCTTTCTGTGGCGTGCACTTTCTCTCCTCTTAAAATATAAATTCGTATTTCGTGTGAAATTATAAATAGATACTATATAAAGCTTCGTTAAGAAGGGAAGAAGATTACAATTAAATATTCTATAGGGAATTGTATATTATGTTTGTGGTCACGGGAAAACGAAAATAAAAAGCTGCGGGAATTTTTTTTTTTTTAGGTAAAAAAAGGATGAAAAAAGGAATATAAAAAAATACAGGGATGTAAAAACCGAGTAAAACAAATGGTGGGAATGTGAAAATGAGTCTGATGAGAGTTATATGCGGAAGAAATGAAAAAGGAAAAATCTGTTGAAAACTAACTTTTTAAATTAAAATTTCGTAATAATACTTCTAGTCATTTTCAAGTTCTATGGGAATTTAGGATATCTGCGTGGCAAAATGTTCAAGTGCACGGCCTTGAAGTCGAAGAGTCTTGGTGATATGCGACCTTAGGTGGTAGAATCCACCCAATACATAAGCCACAATTCATTCTAATACACTACTATTTAATTTACTTCTTACGTCATTTGCCAAATATGTTTGGTAGTAACATGAAAATCTAACCTAAAAACACACAGCTGGCCAGGTGTTTGTTCATACCATGTTATACCGTGCATTTAATAATGTAAAAAAGGAACCAAATTAGTTATGTGCTCCGAAGAGGTGCTCACAAAAAAATGATTCAGTCTACATTAGATCAGAGGACTGTCCCATTGCCTGTGAAGAAATTAAACCATAATTTCAAAATAATACATTATGTAAGTGTTATGAACAAATTAACAGATAAGCAGTATCAAGAAGAATACACTGAATCAATACTTATTATCATCTCTCATGGACAACCACCCCAGAAACCTTTTTTGCCTAGTCGTAAATATTCCTTTTCTATTCAATGATGAGGGCTCAAATTTTCCATTAAAAGTCATCACACTAATTTTTTTTTGTTTTCTGTTTGTTCTTATTCCTGAAAACTCAGCTCCTGTTAAATAGGACACTGCTTATTAGGGACAAAAAGGGGACTGCCAGTGTGTCCCTGTTAAGTGGTTTCCACTGCCTTACTCCACAGCTCTCAAATAAACCTTGGTAAAGCTCACATTTGTAGAGGTAGACCTCCCGATTAATACATTCGGTATTGTCGCTTTCTAAATAATCAGGTAACAGAAATTATTTTCTATTCTTTAAAAGTAATTCAGCTATTAATTATTGTCTCTTGCTGCCAAATTATTTCTTGACTTTTCCTAGTGGATATCTTTCCACTACAGTAAAACACCATTGATGTGTTTTTCAAGGGACCACAGAGAAAAAACGTATTATGCGGAAAAATGTTAAACACAGGAAATGGAAAAACTCAAAATTTAATTTAAAAAATTCAAATAAAGTTTTTTGATGTTTTACTAGGAATCATTGAAGGGGACAAAAATCATGTTGCAATAAGACTAATTCAATATGGCTAAAAGTGTGGAACTTCCAGTACTTAATAAAAATCTAATGTTGAAATTGAAATAGTGTGGTCCTAATTTTCGAAAGAGGCTATTTGATTTTTGAGCTTAGATCTTACAAAACATTTTTTTTCTTCAAAGAGTTACAAATTAAAAAGAGTAAGTCTGGTCGGACCTGCCTGAGAAACGTATTAAATGCAGACAAATGTTACACCGAGCAACTCTTATCCTGGAAATTTCACATTGTAAAAGTATGGCAAATTAAGGGACCACAAAAAAACAGCGTAAAATGTGAAAAAATGTTTTATGCGAGAATGTATTTACTGGGTTTTACTGTATTTCGTTGAAAAAGTAAATTTTTCATTGTTGCAGACATATTTATGCTTGGAGCGAATCACTAGCGACTAGGGTATACATTTCTCCACGAGTGGTTTGGTTGCGTGGTGGAGTTCGCCCTTTTAGTGCCACTGAACAGACTAAATCTGCGTGGCCCCATTTCAACTCGTGGCTACGTTCCACCCCACGAATATTCAATTGTTACTTGCCACACAAGGGGTTTAATTGATGATTGGTCAACTGCGAAATACTCGAGTCCACCAAATAATGTTTCTGTATTGTAATCGGAATTGCGTTTTGCAAGGGGCTACACAAATTTCACTTGACCATCCTCTTTAAGCTTCGGTTTTCCGACAATATTTCAAAAGGATATATTTCTTCGATGTTTGGGATGTTAACGAGTGGTTTATTGAGGGACTTTCGAGAGAAATAAAGAGAAACACGGAAAGACAAACGAACAAAGAAAGGCTGTTTTGCCCCTTCCTGTCGGAAATGCTGTAGCACGCAGGTATTATTAGCCTAATGATAAATAGATGTCAGAATTTGCAAAAAAAAGAAAGTAGCCAGTATAATGTCCAACCGGCTTTGTATATATACGATGCGTTACACTTTTTATAACCCTTTTTATCATAAATTGAGAGTAAAAATATGGCCTAAAAGATGCAATTACCGAGTACGAGGAGAAAAAATGCGTTACGAGTGATGCAGAAAATTTGTCGTGATACAGTTTGGAATCGCCTCGAGCTGAATGTCGCGCATAAAGGCTAACTTCAAATGAAAATTATTTGATTCCGAACGAAGAAAGTGGAAAGAAAAAACCCGTTGCTCGACCAATTTGCCTTGTCAACAGAAAACCATAAGTTTGGGTACGGGTTGACAAAACTTTTTTTGTTGTTGTAAATCAGTTTAAAGAGGATTTTCTCTAATAAGGATACTTTATGTTGTGGCAGTTTATAGAGACAATTATAATGGTTTTTTTTTTTTTTTTTTTTCAAAGACTGTTTTTTTCCCTCATGTTTACGAATAAATCTGAGAAAATAACGGCCATAAAACTAAGTACTTACTTTGGTCAATGATCCGCCATCATTATTACAGGATATTATTCTTAATAACTTCACTGAATCGCATTTTCTAACCTAAATAGCGGGAATTCTGATGGTAACATAATTTAGCAGGGTTTCAGACGTTTTTCTCCCCAACCAATGAATGTTTTGTTGCATGTTAAACCTGTTCAAATTTGAATGTTGTGCTCTGATATTGTGATATTTGGGTCGCATTTTCCACACCCACCAAAAATTATATTTTTTTCGTCATAAAATTTCCTTTGCTAACTAACAAACATTACAGGAAATGATATACCAATACAGACTATCAGTTATCATCATTTGGAAATATTTTTGTTTCCGAATGATCGTTCATATTTGAATATGAATATTGCCGTATTCTTGAATCAAATCCAATTATTTCACGACGTATTTTCAATATCACTCCGTAAAATTTCTTCATAATCAGACAGAATTAAAATACGTTGTAAATTCCTAGGTCGCAATTACAACCGCAAATTTATCGTTGATTTGACCACCTTTTGTCTCCACTGCGAAATATGAGACCAGAGTTAGTAGCTTTAGTTGCCATACTCAGCAGCGACGCAGTGTCGAGAAACTGGAAAGGAAAGATTACGGGTGTGGGAAGAAGGGGGGCAGTGCAGTGACCAGCCGAAGTTATTTACACGTGCGTAATGTTTTTATAATTACCCCCTTTTGTCAGAATTAAGTTTTCGCAAATCCTATTTACGAACCCTCATTTGCTACCACATCCATTCCGACCCTCCGCCCCCCCCATCTTTCCACGGGCCCATCCGCAATCCTTTACACAAACCCCTTAACTCGTTATCGTATTCGGTCAGCGTCACTCGTTTCAAGAGTCGGGTCCGGCGATGCCTGTCTTTAATTTTGGTTTTTGTGTGGGGACTGCACAGCTGCTGGATAACAACGATGTGTTTAAGTTCAAAGTTTACTTGAGTGAATTGTGAAATGCGGCCAGCAGCAATCGAACGCAGAGGATGCAGCAGGGGACGCTAACGTGATTACATTGGTCGTGCAGTAAGCAATGTTAATGGGTGAAAAGACCCCTCCACCCCCGCCTGCAGTTACCCACTTGCTTGAATCTTTCGACGTGAAATTCATGAATATAGTTTCGTTGATGCGTTTTCAAATTTTACATGTAAACGATGTACCTATCATGTAAACTTTGCAGCGAAGAAAAATAAATTAGATAATGTGTCATCCTCCATTTTTTTAAAAATGAAACTTCCTCAGCTAATGAGGAAACGAAATCGAGTCCGTTGTTTTTTGCTTTTACAATGATGAAGTCCAATTTTTTTCGATCTAATAGGGAGCCCTTTTAATCGGAAATATGTAATCGTTTGCTCGAGTATGTGTGTGCAGTGTGCTTTGACCCAAACATATGGCTTGCTGTCAAGCTGATGATCCGATTTAGAGATGTGGTTTGTTTTATGCTGACTGCAGCCATAGCAAACTACTTTCCTCACCTTTGTACTACATTCTTGCGACCGTTTGTTTCACTCTTAGCCTTTCACTCCCTACTTCCAGCTCTGATAGGTCTCTTAAATGAAGATGGATAGAAAAGACTCTTGTGCAGCAAACTGCGCAAGAAAAAGCTGGGTTTAGAAAAGCACGTCGTCCGACAACAAAAGAACGCCGAATTGATTTTACGAGGATTTAACCACTTGAAGAAAAACACAAACGGATGTACCTCAAGTACCATCCGGTCAATCTGGACGAAAATTAATAGGTCTGATCCTTGTCTTAGACTAATGTTTGTCCAAAATTTGATGACTATCGGTCAAAAATTGCGACCTGTATCTGGTTAATAAGAATAATATATGCAAACATGTAATTATACAAATGAATTTGAGTTAATGGTGCCAAAAGTCATATTTTGTCATGAATCAAAATACGTACTAGGGCTCATCCTCAAATCTCATAAGAACGATTTTAATCGGGAGATATTCCAAGACAACCCGTTTAAAAAGTATAAAATTCTCATGGCTAGAGAACTGTAAATAGCAGTATTGTTGCTAGCAGTCGTTGTTATGATCATGTTGGAACAACTTTAATGAATTGATTCATTCACATGGTTAGCTCAGTTTACTGCATCGATTTTTTTCAGTATTCTTTGTATCTCTTAGAAGTACTCAATTTTACGATGACTATGTGTTTTTTTCAAAATCAAGCCTATGAAAGTAGTGATGATTGAAAAACTACCAAAACTACCATATACTTATTATTAATTTTGGTTAGAAAATTTTACCATAATCAGTGACCGAATTAAAATTAATATAGGTACCTACTCTTATTTTTTCGAAATATGTGCAAGAATTATACTTTACCTTGAACGTATATAATGATTAAAATAGAAAAATAAGAAGTCAGAACATCAAATTTTGAAAATTATCAAGTATGGTATAGTGAGTGGACGAAGATTTTGAAGTTCGTTCATATTGTATCTTAAGTTGATCCTGCTCAGTCGAGTGTTGTTAGTCTTGCTCAGTCAAGTTCTGTTCTTGATCTGGATTTGAGTTTTCTGTAGCTGGTCTGGATTGTATAGTCTTGTAAAAAATTCAGGGCCAAGAACAATTTTTCTCATCACTATGTGAAAGGAATAAAAATACTGCATTGAGGTTGTTTTCGTGGATAAAAATAGAATTCATGATTTGAATTCATTTGTAGCATCACACGTCTATCACCCAGTATTCGTCGGTTCTATCATTGAATTCTTTTTTGTTATCAATGAAAATTACGTAGCATACGTATCTATACTTCCAGATTCTGAAATATACCTACTAAAGAAATATTTCATGTCTACTGGGCAAATCAAACTTTGGATTTCCATTAATGTCAGTTTCAAAATTTGTTATTCAGTCTAATGTGATTTTATGTGAAAATGGTGACGATTTTGTTGTATACGAAGTACCCATTGTGTTCGAAGAGGGTGTATTGATAGTGCAAAAAAAAAAAAAAAAAATTCGAATTCCCAGAAACTGGCACTTAAGCCACAAAATATGTGACCAAGTTGTATCGTCGTCGTGCTCCATTATTCCAACCAATACAATGTTACGATGTGCGATAAATATCGCATTTAAAAGGACAAATGTTTCTCCGATATAAAAGTGTACGCGAGTAGTGTGCAAATACCAAAACGAAATAAACGAGAAAAGTATTTAAATTCGGCGGGAATTAAATTTCCTTGCGACCATTGCTTTGCATTGTGTTTTACTGGCATTTGCTGTTTTACTAAAGGTAGTTTCACCCGCCAAAATAATCGTTTTACTTCTGCTCAGTGCAGGTATTTCAAAACGATAGTGCAGTTTTCAAAGAGAATTTCGATTTGTGGCATTGGTAAAGGTTTGATCGTAGGAGGAAGTTGTGCACTCTGCAGTATTAACAGACATTTCCAAGAAAGTTCCATAATTTTGTTGGAACTTTTCCAATGAAGAAAAATCGACCCATTTTTACTGCCTCAAGTAGAGCCTAGATGATGAGTTAATTCTGAAAAACTGAGTGAAAGTACCTACATTTAGCAATTTTTAATCGAAACTGCGGTGGGAGAGGAGAGGAAATCTTCAAGGAATAAATTATTATATTATATATTTCATAAAATGTCTTGAAATTCAGGGAAGATAGAAAAAAGTAGATTTGTGGAGCTTCAGCTGATTTCTGTTTTTTAATTTCGGAGAAGGCCCAATGAGGCTTTTACGGATAGCCTACCTCTATTTTGGGCTGGCATTCAAAGTTTGTTTTTTTCCTAACAAATTTACTGAAAATAAAAAATTGAGAGGTTTGTAAAATTAGCTTCCAAATATTTCGTGCCAAATCTGAGCTATAAATGAAGATAGGTAGGTAATGTTTTCTTCAATATCAGCTCGATCTTATTGACCCCTAAATATGTAAGAAATTTTCATAAAAACTACTTTTTTTATCTGAAACAATTTCGTCTGACATCACAAATATCCTATTAAATTATCAGATTCACGTGTCAGTTGTCATTAAAATTAACCTGAAAAATAATCTCCTCTTAATTTTTTTGTGTGTGTTATAATGTTCTTCCATTCAGTGGTTGATATGAAATGCATCGCCCGTAAATTTCTGTTGAATGATCTATTACTAATAGCCTCAATGATGGGTACAGATTTTAGAGAAAAATAAGACAACAAATACAACTGTAAACTTGCTGACAATTACCTACTCCCAATGCACAATAGATTGACTACGGTTGCATGTTATTTTTCAAAACTATTTCATATCTCACGCTTAGGTGATTAGTCACTTCTTGTCTAATCGTGGATTATATTGAGAAATCTTCCCTTCTTACCCAGAGACATTATCTTACTTACATTTTCAATCCTTGTACTTGTTGCAGCTACAGGTATGCCTGTCCCACGTCTTGTTTCCTTGACCCTACCAAAATTGGACTTTGACAAGATGGTCTCATTCACTTCTTCATGATTATTATTTTCTACAAGTTGCCTGGTTGAACTTCTGGATGAACGTATTTTGTGTAGAGTCTGTCGAGCTTGTCCTTTTGCGTAGAATGATAGAACAACAACCGAATTCCTTATTTTTTACATTTCAATGTGATGATGTAGTTGTAGGCTTTAACTATATAGTACTGGACCAGTAAAACTTCATAAGATGTACTTTTTAATATCAAGACATGCCGGAAAAAAGGTAGGCAGCCATGGAGTACCTTCTGCGTATTTTCAACGTTCCGCTTGAGTTCATCAATTTAGAATATATCAAATAAAGACCCCTAAACACAAAGGAAAGTACGTCAAAAGGTACGTTTTGGTTTCCTGTTTAGTGCCGGCATATCCAACCATAAGTCATCGTTATTTACTGGTCCAGTACTATGTAGTCAAAGGCTGCAGACAAAAGGATATTTTTGTTAGTACTCATTACTCGATAGAAAAATGACGTGTGTAAACGTCTATTGGTTGGGATTTTATGACTATGAAATTATGGTACATTGGTTACGTATAAAAACACTTATGTTTCAATTTACTATAATCGCACGGTTTCAGATGTTGATTCAGCACCATTTCTGCTCTCAAGAATCATCTCTTAAATTAGAGTGAATCAGGCGGATAACTACGGATTCTTTCTTGGGTACTGCAGTAGGTAAGTAATTTCAGCAGAAAGAATATGTGTTTTATTAGCTATATAAGCTCGGTTCCCGGTGCAGTTTATTATTGGGTGTCTGCTGGTGTTTGGTGTAACATGTAACTATGGTACTGACTGGTGCCTATCAAGTATATGTAAATAATTAGACCTGTATCAAATACATATTGAGAATCATGCGGATAGAGCTATGAAGTTTGGCCTTTGAAAATTCCAGCAAAAATTCACTAGTTACCCTCAAGTAACGTGGTACACATCTTTACGATAGTTACCTGTACCGTTCGGTAATGGCTTCACCATGGAGGTTAGAGGTAATTTTGCTGTGCTGTTGCATCTGGGAACGAGGTAACTACGTTTGTACCTATTTGTGCCGTACTCTGGTTTCTGCAAATTTTTTCAATAAATTGTCAATTACATAGCCTACCAAGAGTTACTTGCAGTATATTGCATTTCATTAGTATCTAGGTATCACTCTTGGAGGTGTGGGAAATTTTTTCCAAAGCACGAGTTCTGTTGCGAGAGTAATTCAATAGTTTGAAATTACTTCAACAAATAATATAAAATACGAATATTTATCTTTTATTAAATTTGAACGTCAATTTATTACAAACACATTTAAACTTTAACTTATTATCAATACTTAATAATAGTGAGACCTGATATCCATAACATTGAGTATGGACCTTAATGTTACTACTTGACTGTCAGTTCAGGAATGACCATGTCTTCGAAATGAAGATATGACATCACTTTCGTTTTCTTTGTTTCAATCAAAAAATGGCCGACCAAAAAGGTGGCGTGACATGGAACATCCGCCAAATATGATGACACTTTACTGTCAGCATATCTGGTGGTGTCCGTTCGTGAGAAGCTAGGTAGAATATAGACAGCTATTATTCCGAGAATTAGGAATAATAGTTGTCTATAATTTGTTCGACACGTTTTTGTAGACGAACTGAATCGTCTGCAAAAATGGGATGGAACAAGTTCCTAAATATTTTTTTGCAAATAAATTATTTATTTCCAATGATCAGGTTAAAAACTGGCAGAAATTTTAAATTTATAAATAACAATAAAATAATAATATGACAATGTTTTGAGTTATACTAATTTATGGGTAACCTTCTTCAAGTCCAAACAAGTAAATAAACCAAGTGTATTTCAACATGTGTAAAGTAGTGGGCTTGAACAAATGTATCCTGATTCCAAGGATTCTACAATCAGAGATACAGCACACAAGCTTCTGTCCTTAGCTTTTGTACCCACAGGGAATATCACAAATTATTTTCAATCTATTTTTGCTGAAATTCCTCAAGACTTACTTCCTGTATGATATGAATATTTTGAGAAAAAAAAAATTAGGGGCAAAATCTAGGGATAGGTCTCGAATGTTTTCTTTTGAAAGTATTATTAATTTTGTGAACAAACTCTTTTGGAAAGGAATATTTTATTTATTTTGGAATTAAATTATTTTGGAAAACCAAATTTTATTTAAATTGGAACGTTCTTCTAGGAATAAATAAATTTAGAATAAAATTTTTTTAAAACAGTATTTTGAAAAAAAAATATTTTGAACTCCTGTTTTGGTAGTCCTTTTAAAGGCGTACGAAATTTAACCTCACGTTCGCATTACAACCCTCTTCACTTGCGCCTTTTTCGTATCGCCACTCACGAAACATTCTTCGTATGGTAAATATAGTCGTCTTATCGCGATAAAGAAGTGTGAATGTGGACGTATTTCGTCGCAAAAATTTATTTTTCTAATGCCAAATAAAGAGAGTGAGACAGTGCCGCCGAAAGTGGTTGAAGGGAGAGAGACCAAAAACGACAGTGATAAAGTCAGAGAAAAACACGGAGAAAAGGAACTTTTAAAGTGAAAGCGTGTGTGCACCCTTGTCGAATTGAAAATATTCCAAATTAAAGCACGAAATCGCTGAACGTACTTCTCTTGTTTTTCGTCAACGCCTTTTCTTCTACTGAGAATGGTTATTGAAAATTTTTGTGCCAATTTTTTTCATTACCATATACAAAGCCGTTACGATCATTTTTCAAGAACTGTGTGGGCCATTTTCGCAAAATTGTTCCACATGTGTAAAGCAGAGGGCTTCGTTTCTTCTTTTTAAGTAGGTTTTCTTCAAAAAATCTACTCTTTACGTTTGGTCTGGTATTTTCCCCAGGGTTGGGAGTGGTTTTGTTTTTCGTATTATGACCTCATCAATATGTTTGTTGCTAATAACTCAAATTCACACACACACGCACGCACGCACGCTCGGGCATACACACAAGCGAGTATATATATATATATATATTCTATTTATTTGTTTCAAGATAAAGATCGAAATTTTGGTCCGATAGTCGTTGTTACGAATATTCGTACTGAGCCAAGGAAAAGCTCCACAGATTTTGGTTTTTTCATTTTTCAAATGGTCAACAAATTGGAATATATGCCAAAAACAAAATTAGGCACTTCTCCCTTTCGCAGATCGTAACGTCATTCCCATTTACGAAGATCACGATCAACATATATATCTAATAATTTTCTATATTTTATTCATGCGATTTTACTTCAATATATTTATACTATAATAAGAATAAAAATATTAATTACAATTATTATTATAACTGAAATAATATATTAACTTCTCTAATTTATATTTTAATAATATAATGTTTAATTTTAAATTTTTTATAAAATTATTTAAATTAAATTTTATATTATCATTTATTAACCTAATAATTCTATTGTATAGGTATATTTTTTCCTTCTAATTTGCACGAGATTTTCTTTTAACAAAAATTATTCACAGGTTCATGTTTTTTTTTTTTATTTCATAAAAATTTATTGTATTTTTTTGATTTTATTTAAAGTTATATTATGATTATTTACCATACTGCGTCATCTAAATTAATTTTTCATTTCAAGAAATAATTCTTTTAAATTTCACATCGTCTAATATTTCGTCAGCAGCTAACAAATTTCGTACAATCATAACATACCTTTTACGCATATGAACTTACGTACAATTAATGTCACCATCAAAATTCATAATTCTTTTTTCTCGAAAACTACTTTTTGCAGCGGGGCTGGCTGCTCTATAGAGTTTTTTTTTTTTTTTTTCAGCAAAGTTTTTTGTCTCTTCAACTCTACGCTGACCTACGTCGGTCTTTGACGATATAATCATAAAAATTTGAAGCCTGTAATACGAAATTCGGTCTTCGCGTCGTCTAGTTTTTTCATCATATCTGCATGTCGATCCTATATATTGCACCCTTTTCTTTTTTCTTTTTTTGTTGGTGGACTGCAATCTTGTTATATTCGATAAGAATGGTTTTATATCGTGACAGTCGGTTATTATTTCACGTCTTCGAGTTTTGCTCATCGATTGAGATGGCTGCGTGTGGAAAAATATGCTTTCTCTGTCGTATATTTTTTACGAAAACTCCTATTTTAAGACCTGGAATTTCCGGTCAAACATTGAAGAAGAAAGAAAAGAAAAAACTTTGAAAAAAAAGAAATGATCTTACCTAGCTATTATTGTGCTTTCATTTTTAATATTGGTTCTCAGTTCCAAGGGCCGAACTCCGTGTGTACCTATATTATGTAGCCTTCTTCTGCATGGTGTAGCGTAAAACGATCAATAATTTTCTTCGATGCAGTTGTTCAAAATTGTATTCCCAAATATAATTTTTAAATTAAGAGGAGACATTCTTAGTTTAGAATGGATGTTCTGTCTACGCAGATATTATAATATTAAGTCAAAAATTGATATGATACAAATATTGTTATTGATATTTGGTTGAACTGTCGAAGGGCTGATATCACCATGAGGAAATGGTACAACCACAGACAATGAATTGTCAAAATCAGATCCATATCATCGTCTGGTATCTTGAAATGATATACTACAAAGATACAATATACTGATCGACAACTAGCGCATTCCAATTTTAAAGATTACATAAAGAAAATACTCTTGAATAAGGTTAGTTTGATCGCGCAAGAGCTTTGATTTTGATTTTTCTTTAAATGGTATCCACGAACTGCCTATTGTGATTGGCTTTCTCTTGAAATGGCAACACTGCAAAGCGACAAGTTAAGCAATTATTTTTTCATGTCGAATGAAAATTTCGAAGCTATGTAGATGATTTTATTTCACTTTTTGCCAAAGCAATTGGAAAGTGTATTTGAATATTCTACCTCACTTTTTTTTAAATCATAGTCAAATTACGAACTTTGTTCGAAATTTATTTATGCTTGAAAACCGCAGTATTAATTATTCCTTTTTGTAATATTACCTTCTCATTATTGTACATTTTTCACATCTTTCTGGCCATTTTAACGTTGTCCTACGCTTTTCCAAATTGATGAGGCATCATTGAAACACTTTCTCAATTGGGAAAAAATCTGGATTGTAAAGAGGATGCATAGTTTATTCTAAAGTTATGACTCCGATATTTAGTATCTTTAGGTATTCAGGCGGCACAAGGATTCGAACACCCATACCGACTAAATACCTAAAACCTCCTCACTACTGCCACCAAAATACAGCACCGTATTCACTCGGCCATGGTGCTGGGTGACGGTGAACGAGGGAGAAGCGATATTAAGCCAATGACTGTATGGTAGCTGCTACACAACTCCCCCCAGTATAGCGGAGTGTAATACAACCACTGGTACGGAGGCACCTTGCAGGTAGGTATATACGCCAGGGTGTAATGATGCCCCCCTCATCACTACCTCATGCCATACACCCTACAATGCCGTCACATCCCAGCAGCGGCAGTGCAACGTACCAGCACAGTCAGTGGGTGTGTTTGAGAGATGGCACTGTTATTTATCTCTCGTATCACATCGAGGTCACCACTTGTGGGTGTATGTGTAGTAGTATACATGACAACACACAAATACCAGAGTAGGCGGAGCTTGTTCTTTTGTATGAAGTGTGTGAGCCTAGCTCAGTATTCAAGTTTTGCTGCGTAGACAAAATACATAGCCGTGAGTGCAAAATGGTAGTTTGTGGAGTTTAGTCCACTGACCCACTAGGTGATCAACAATTGTGTAATACACTCATTCATCTACGATCACCCGTTGCCACAGTATCCAAAGGGATTTTTTCTGGTGGTCACTGCTAACGTACTCTATCCCAAATAAGAAAGATCTGACTTCACAGAGACACTCACCTTTTCACAGTTAGGTAAAGCTGAGTAAAGCTAAAAACATTTGTGTAAGCGAAACAGTCTCAGATGCAACCTTTGTTGAGTTGTGTGAATCTTTACCTTTTCTTTTCCCTCCTGGTCCATCTGCTCAAAGATATCTCGTCCTGTTGAGACAGATTATGGTGACTAGATATGGTTTGATACATTTGTTTATTGATTGTAGTATTGCCTTCTTGAATTATACTACTACTGGAGTAGTTTTAATGCATTTCACATTTTCATTGTAACATACAAGGTGCATTCTATAATATCCCGGATGCATGTAAACGTGGTGCCATACATGTTTAAAAAGTGGAATTATTTCTTTGAACCTCATTCTAGGTTTCCTGTAACTTTTATTAACCATCATTCATTATTTAATGAGTATCGGTGATTTTTATTGTGGTTATTTGTTTAGGAAGTCGTCTTGATTTGAAACAACCAGGAGGATGGCTCCTTTTCCACAACAATAAATACTCATCAAGAAATCAAACTCCGTGTTCAATCATCTTCCTAAGTGGCTGAACGTGGCTATAACATGCATTTTAACTCGGGGGGGAAACAATCCAAAGAGATGTAACAACAGTTTTGATTTTACTTTTGATCTCGCAGTACAGTGGCGCCTCGGAAAAAGAGTTCAACTATGTGGACAAACAATTCAACCAACCAATGAAAAGGCCTATAAACAGTGAAATTGAGACAATTTTTTCTTCTTTTTTTATTGTCTCTGCTTCTGTGGGCTCAAAATTATTAATCTTGGTTTCATTTTATTCCCTAGAGTCTCCTATTTAATTTGGTATGTCCAATGAAAAGTCGAGTGTTCTTCAAAGAGAAGTACGAAGAAGTATTTGAAGACTGCTATATACCTATCATCCTTTATCTCGTTTGTTTGTCCTCATAGTTGTAGATGTATATATATATATATATAACACCTCGAACGCCGCAGTCGATTTTTCATGGATAATCCCCCATTCATAAATAATGCTCCAATACAGTCACTCATTCCAGCTGTTGTAAAAACATTCTATGACGTGTATTCTGTATTGTCGCTAGGGATATATTTATTGACAATGAAATCGTATTTTTTTCAAACTGGGGTTTGGAACTTTCATTACATTAGTCTTAGAACTTTTTGAATTCATTGTGTACATACCCAGGATATTTTAGAGAATTTCGTCGAGAAAGGTAGAAATTGGAATTTATAAATGTTCTACTCCGAGCAGTGCATGCTCTCATAACCTCTCTTTGTAAATCTGAATGAATGATATCAATGACGACGACGACGACGGCTTCTGTTTCCAATCCTTTTCTTTCTTCCAACAATTATTTAATCGCGATTCGTTGATCATTAATTAATGTCATCGAGTCGGACGAGGCTATAAGCAATACTTGCCAAAATATCTGAAACGCCTCATACCGTCGTGTCTCCAGCCGACATTTTAATTTTCGCAAAAAAACCACCTTCAAGCGAATGAAAACCATCAACAAATCTTCCGCACGATAAATTAAACTCGACGTTTTTCTTTCTCTGAAAGAAAACCGACCCGGCTGAAAAAATATCTTTCTGCATTCTTTCTGTCTTCCATTTCGTATAAAAGTTTATGGTTCGAATGAAAATTCGATACCATTGGCCTCATCACGTTTTTCTCTTTCTTTTTCCAGTTGTCACACCAGTACCATCACCGCCACGACCACCACCATTCACTTCTAATTCTGCCTCGTTCTCTCTTTCTATTTATTTTTCCCCTTTTAATTTAAAGTATTAAAATTACGAGTGCAGATAGTTTCCGGAAAATTACCATATTCGAAAGGAGATCCAACAAAAAAAAAAAAAGAAAAAAAAAGGAGGAAATCGACTATGGGCATGCAAAAACGAATGCAGAATGGGAAAGTGGAGCTTTCTCGAGGCGATACTACGAATAGGAAAGCTCTGTGCTAAAGAAAATTGCCGAAGAAGCAGAAACTGTAATTAGCGAGTTTTACACAGTGTAGTCGAAGTGGGCATGTAAGGGAGAGGAGTGGAGGAGGTCTTTTGTAAAGTCTTGGGGATCCGAATCTTAATTTAAAGATGCGAGAAACAGACGGAAGAGGTTTTGGTCCCTTAATGAACTTCAGAAACATAAAATTACCGGAATGAAAGAAGGCAATCCAGTAAGAGAGAAAAGAAAGAACACGGGAGAGAAAGCTTAAGACGAAGAATAAAAAAAAAAGACAAAAAAAAATGTGTTTCTTTTATATTCGTGTAGGTTTTTTTTTTTTTTTTCTTAGCTTTCCTTCAATTCTTTTTTTTTTTTCTTTGCTTTTTCTCTTCACTCGTAAATTCTTATTTAGCTTATTTTTTTTTTTTTTTTTTTTTACTGTAAGCGTTAATTAAGTAATTTTGTCTTTTTTTTTTTTTTTTTTTTTTTAATTCACATCCATTTACCTCCCGTAATTGCAGAGAACTGAAAATAATCACTTGGCTCTCCAACAAACCGTGTGCAAAAAAAAAAAAGAAGAAAAAACATCATAATTTGTATAAATATACCTTTAGCACTTTACTTGAGCCAATGCTACGGAAAAATAATATTAATAATTAAAGTGATAAGTTGCTGAAAAACGAAAGATGAAAAATAATGAATTTGTAGGGTAGCACGAAAGTAAAATATTTTAATTTCTTCCTGAAAAAGTAAACAAACGAAGAGAAAAAAAATTAAGTTCAGGCAAATAGTTCTGAAACTTGGTGAAAAAAGTGAAGCAGAGTTCATCGCCGTATTTAATTTAGGTTATTTGGCTTTTCATATTGGATCCGAGGAAGAGGGAGGGAAAACGCAGGTTAAAAAGAAGAAAAGAGCGAATGATGGAACTAATTTCTCTTTTAAATTTCCACTTTTCGAATATTTAACTCAATTTTCGTTAATTAACCTTAATAAATTCCATTAATTATATTCGTTTTAACTTGTTAGTAAAAGTCATCGGATGCACTTGTTACTTTGTACCTTCATTAATGGAATGAGAGATGAGAGAACTTTTTTATTTGATATGAAATTCTTCAAAAGTGAAGATTATTAAGTTCTCATACGAGTTTTTTAATTTTTCCAGAAGGTGTTCTCATTATGCCCTCTATTAGGATTGTTCGGTAAGCCAGCAGCGGTGGGACAACCATAAACCCAAACACAACTAACGTTGAGTAAAAGGAAGACCCAGGCAATAGTAGTTGGTCATGTGTCTCAGTTTGGATTTTTCTTTGAAAAATTTTACTATGTTTGAAGGTTGAGTTAACTCATCATTCATGCTTGTTCAAAATATACAAGAATTTTGAAATTATTTATGTAGCAAGATTTCTTACATTTTACGCCTTGTTCGAATGATTTTTCAAGTTTTGCATTTGGTCTTTGTTCCTATATTAATTCTTTGAATCGATTCTGTAACAAATTCCTCTTCCCAGTTCTCAGTACTGGTAGAACTGATTGTTCTAGAATCGAGTATCCATTTTGTCGAAAGTTGACAGCCCTGGTATTTACTGTTCCAATGGTAAGGATGAATGCTTTAATCATATAGAGTTTGTGTGTACACCCAAATTGGTAAATATGAAAATTCGTGTCATTTTAAAATCTTAAAGTGGCCAGAGGGTATCTGCACATGTCCCAGGGCCGGCCGAAAAGGGTGGTTTTTGAGGTTCAACCCCACTTGATCCCCCCATAAAAAAAGCAGAATTACTACTAAATAATCTCACGTATTATTTTTAACTGTGATTAATGCAACCACACCAGGTCTACCGCTACCATCATTGCATTTATTTTCAGAAAAACCTCTTCGTTTACGATTTTAAAAAATATATAAAACTTTTTCAGTTTTCATTTTAAAACTTTTTTAAATAATTTGTCTTACGAGAAAGGGGGTCCATATCTGAGAAGGAAATCTTTTGAAAAAATACCAAGGTGTGACTTTCAGGGAGTTCGTAAAATAAAATAAAAATTTGAATTTACTCTAAGGTAGCAAAAAACAAAAAACCCCTCCATGAGGAAACCCTGTGGCCAGCTCTGACATGTGCAGTAGGTCGTTTTCATTGATGACATTGTTCCATCACAGATTAACATGGAATTTATAAAACTGAAAGGAAGGAAATAACTTCCATGGCCGAAGGAGGTCCTGAAAAACTGACGAGAAAGGATCTACTGCGCATTTGTACAGATAGCTTCTCACACACTTATATGATCGAAGGATGAGTGGATACCAAAAATCATAAAAATTTTGCCTGGTCCAGCCTAACAGCTAAATTATCAATGAATTAATCATCAACAGACAGACAGACTCACCCGCACACCACTTGTTTTTTCTACTCATTTTTCGCAGGCTGCTATTATATACGAACTAAGTAAGAATAATCTGTTTCAAATAAAAAGACCTGACATCAGAGAGACGTTCACATTGTGTAGCTGTAGGAAGTGCAAAAATATTCGAGTAAACAACAGTTTTGAATGATGAAGTTTTTTTTTTTTGAATAGTGTGAATGTTTTCTGTTTCCCTTGTCTATCAGTTCATATGACGTCGCGTCTTTCTTATTTATAGTGGAGTATAAGTAAAATGGATCTATATTGCATCACCTCTGTGGGAATATTTACTGCAGTTTAGTGCTGCTATAGAGAAGAAACAATATGGATGAATCTGCATTCTAACTGAAAAATAAGTGGTTACAATTATTATTAGTCAATTATTTTTAAGAAAAAAAAAAAAAGTTTTAAAAAAAATTAAGTATGTTTTAAAAATCGGTGAGACAAAGTAACACATAATGATCGTACTGAAATTGCCAAACAAAATTTGTAATTCAAGGGAAAAAAATGAAAAAAAACTTCTGCCATGAGACCAGTTCTACAACGATACGTAAATTAAACATTCTATTTAAAATGCAAATTCGAATCTGATTTCAAACAATGGAAACGTTCGTGTTTTCCTTCTAGAACACTTCAAACTTTTGCCTTCTATGTGTTCAGACAACTCAATCCCATTGTCATTGCCTCTCTCTCCCACACATTCGCACTATCCGCATTCTTTTGTCATCTTCTCTCTGTCTTTCCTAGGTACTCTCTCAACATTCGCGATAAAAAGTTTGTTATCTTTCCACTCAACAATTTTCGCTCAGGGAATTAGAAAAGTGAGAGAGTATGAAAAAGACGAAGATGATATCTGCATTATTTTCAAGTCAATGACAAAGAAATTGAGAATGAGAAAAAGAATGACGCTTCGAAAATGTAGAAGAAAAAAATGTAAATTACAAATTTTAATAGAGGATTTCTTCATTTTCCACGGAGTATGGTATTAATCGTTATAAAAGAGAAATGGTTCAGCCCTTAGTGAGAAGATTTCTTTTTCTTTCTTTTGTTTTTTACTTATTATTATCGTCATCTAGCCTGCGGTAATTACTTTTTTTTTTGGTGCTGCGTTTTTCTTTCTCTTTCCCCCCACCTAGAATTTGTAATTTTGTTTCTTCATTCGGCACATCAATGCCTTAACTCTAATTCCTTTTCTTTTTTCCTCTCATTATTAAATTGCACCGTAAACGATAAAGATCTTCATTTTGAATATTCCGTTTTTTGTTTTTTTTTTCTTCGTTGAAGGACAAAAATAGGATGGCTTTGGAGACGAAATTTGTCAATTGAGAGGGAAAATGTTGATAAGCGAACGAAGCTTTACCTTTTAAATGTTTGAACACCTTTTTCGATAGGCTCAATTCATTAGCATTTTAATGAGAGTATTTTAAGTGGAGAAGACAAAAATTATATTTCTTAAACTCTCGCCCTTGGGGCATATTTTGCGCTGAATGCTTGGTAAAGGAAGTTAAAAAACGGTGCTTTGGGACTGTCTAAAATTATATTCTACCAGTTGAACTGAAATACAAAATTTTGATATTTTGTGCCCTTGTGCCAACTACCAACATTGAATCGAATTTTCAAGAAAATGTGACCGAGCGAATGATCCTATTGCGCCTTATTAACATAATAATGGCGGAACTTAATTAAACCCTGCCTAGCAGTGTATGCAAGCCCGGATTTAGGAAGTGAAAATAAGTTCTGCATCTTAGCGGCCAATTGGGGGAGAAAAAAAAATGCACGAAGGATTTCCAATTAGTTTAAAACGTAACGCTGTTGATATCTTTTATAACAAATATTTGCGTTATTGTTTTTTAGGGGGCATGTGTGGGGAACCCCTCTAGTAACTCTTAGAAACATCTTAAGTCAGATTGAATGGCAGTACGAACTTTTATTTCTCTGTAACTAGCGTTAGCCGGGTTGATTTCGTAATTTGTCAGTAGAAATTGCTTGAAAATTGAGAAGTTTTTTTTCTCATAGGTACGATTTTTGTGGCATGATTTTCGAACACGTCGTCACACTCAATATTCATCCAGCTGAGCTTGATTTTCGTATATTTCTACTTGGAGAAAATTCGATTCGCCCCTGTGGAATACCTTGTCGTGAGAGATATTCGCACTAGAAGGTTTTCAACAGTATTTGCGTGTTCTGCCACTTCATACACATAAGTATGGGAGAGCCAAATCCTCGGCGAACACTGGCGATTTTTGAGCCGGTTCTGAGAGTTTATATACCGAGTTTGGTACACGCACACGGACACACATACGTATGTATGAATACGTAATTATGTCATACGTTGCGTCGTTTCCTGTCTCCATCGAGATGATAAGAAACGACGCATTGCGTTTGGTACCGAGTCGTGACATTACCGAGATCGTTATCAGGTAATTGATCTCGACTCGTACGATGTATCTTACCTGTATGTACGTACAGGTACGAACATACAAACGCGTTCGTGTATATTAGTTTAACGTCATAGAGACGAATATTGCCAGCCTTTGGGCGGCGACTGTCGTCGAGGGGTGCGAGCCCCTAAAACCTCATACGAGTAATGTCCCCACAGCTACTCCCCCCCAGTTTTCGCGCCGCGAAAATGATAAGTCGCGTGCCTGGGGGGACTTATCGAGTTTACTGTCTTTGGTCCTTCTCCCACTTTGCAAGGGCTGACCCTACGGCGGCCCCGACGCATTCATACGATTGTTTTCTCGCGTCTAAACGGGCCTGGTAGGCGTCCCGGCTATTCTGTCCCCTTTTTCTCGGCGGTCGTTGTCGTTGTGGAGCCGGATAATAGGGATGGGAGCGGTTGGACAGGCGTGGGTCGACTAGCGTCAGGGGCCTCGGTTTTCGGTACATCGGGGAGTTAGAACTCCCAGATGGTCTGTAAACCAGGCTAGCAGTGGGGGGAGGGCGTGGAATGCGCACCTCTTCCACCTGTTGTTGTTGATTCACCTCCATCCTCGCCAGGGCTAGGGGTTCCGGAGGTGGGATCGCCACTTCCGGTACTCTTTCTGGTGATTTTGGCGGCGAAATCAACGGAGGAAGGGGGGCGGACATTATTTTCACAATGTCCGCCGCCGACGTATCCATAAGGAGCTCGTTTTCCACACGTTCCATCTCTTTTTCGTGTTCCAACTGCTCCTTCGTTTTAACAGACTGGGGCGCAGGTGGTACCACGAATTGGAATGGCGGGTTGGAGAACGGAGTGCCTGAAGACGACATCTTAGAGGAAGGATTAGCACACAAAAAAAACAAGAAAAAAGAAAAGGAGAAAAAATAGTAGAAAATTGTTTTCGGCAGTTAAGTTTGACAGTCGAAAAGCGAATGAAAAACTTTGCGAGAATTTATTTCGATCGCAGCTTTATTCCAAGTCGTTATCTTTTTCGGTCTTGTTCGGAGGGGATAGTGCATTCAATATTCTTTGGCTTAAAAGTTTTCCGGTTAAATTTGGTTAAGTACGAGCAGAGTTAAGCATGTTTGAATTTTCGTACTTCGAATTTTGTATTTCACAAAGGAATGCACTCTTCGTTTGTGACGTCACGATCTATTGACTATCTTGTTATCGGTATTGTTTGTCAATAGAAACACGTTGCAATGTTTTTCTTCCATATTGCACGTGGGTTTGTTTATTCGTGTCGTATTTTTATTGTACGCACTTTTTCTCTGCTTATCTGAAGAATTTCTATTGTTGCGAATATTCCCAGATTCTCGTACGTCTTTTTATGCGGGTTTATTTTTCCGCTAAGGGTATTAACTTTTCGTGAATATTTTTAGTTTCTCCGTGCCAATCTCTCAGATTTTCGAGTTGGAGTCAGGTTTTTCTGCTTTCTGCTGCCTAGGGGCCTGCCTCTTTTTCGTGGGCACAAGGGGGCCGATGGATCGTATTGTATTTTGACGATCTCGTCATTGAACTTAACCGTTTTCTTTATTTTTATTTTTTCTTCTGGTGATTTTTGTGATTTATCACCGTTTTCGACTGGATTGTCCTCAACTTTCTGTGGTTGTGTTGTTTCGGACTGTTCAGTCTGTTCTTCCTTTCTTATTTCTTTGTGAGTCGTCTTCCTCTTTGCTCTTTGGAGCATTTTCTTGTCGTCGTTTATAAGGTACGCAGGTTTCAATCTGTCGATTGAAATCGTTTTTTGTTCACCTGCGATTAGTATCACGAAATTCTTGTCATCTCGTGATACTACCTTATAGGGACCGGCGTATGGTTTCTCCAACGAAGATCTTATTTTTTCGTCTCTGACAAACACATGAGATGTTGTGGCCAAGTGTTTGGAGACGTAAACCTTTGGTTGGCCATGATGAGCTGCCTGGTTCAGGAAGTTGTTGGCGTCTGTCCGTATGTCTTGGACGAGCGTTTCGGGGCTAATTTCTTTCGAATGTGTGAAAAAGTCCCCTGGTAGGCGTAGCTCTTCGCCGAGCGCTAACTGCGCTGCAGAATGACCCGTGTCCGTTTGAAGAGCAGATCGAAGGCCCAAGAGGATGGTTGGTAGTATGTCAACCCATCTCTTGGTGTCGCAAGCCATAATGGAGGCTTTCAAAGCTCTGTGCCATCGCTCAACTTTTCCGTTTGCTTGAGGATGGTAAGCTGTGGTGTGATTGTGTTGTACACCAAGCTTCTTAGACAGCTCTTGAAAGAGCGAGCTTTCAAATTGACGACCCTGGTCCGTGATGATGACCTCAGGTACGCCATAGCGGGCAATCCAGGTGTCGTATAACCTGGCAGCTACCGTGGGAGCTGTCATCTCATGGAGAGGAACTGCCTCTGGCCATCGAGTTGCTCTATCGATCATCGTTAACAGGTATCTGTGTCCCTGGGATGGGGGTAATGGACCCACCAAATCTATATGTATCGTTTTAAACCGCTCCGTTTGTTTAAAAGTTTTGAGAGGCGACCGAGTATGTCTTCCTACTTTGGACTCTTGGCAATTCAGGCAACTGCGAGCCCATTTGTTGCAGTCAGACTTCATCCGAGGCCAAACAAATCTTGATGATATTAGTCCAGCAGTGCATCTTGGTCCAGGGTGCGATAGATTGTGCACACTACTGAATGCCAATTTGCGGTACTTTGTCGGCAGGAATGGCCTATTCTTGCCTGTACTAATGTCGCATGTTAGTAAAACATTAGTACCAGGGATTTTCCTTTGTCTCAATTTGAGAGCTGTGTCATCGTTTGACAACAGTTCTTGCAATTCTGCATCCCTTAACTGTTCTTTAGCTATTTCAGCGTAAGGTAATTGAGACGGTGCCGAGATAGCTTCGATCCTACTAAGAGCATCAGCTGGAGTGTTGAGTTCTCCACTTATATACTGAATGTCTGTAGTCAATTGTCCTATGTAGTCCAATTGTCGAGCTCTTCTCGGGGAAGCTGGTTCTGTCTTTTGCGTGAAGGCATGTGTTAGGGGTTTATGATCTGTATACACAGTGAAACATCTACCCTCTAATTGGTGCCTGAAATGCTTCAACGCAGCGAATATTCCCAGTAACTCCCTGTCGTACGTGCTGTAGTTCTTCTCAGTTTTTGATAGCTTTCTGGAGAAGAAAGCGAGCGGTAACTTTTTGTCATTGTCCTTTTGGTACAGTGTTGCACCAATAGCAAAGTCGGACGCATCAGTCGCGACACATAACGGCAGACTTTCGTCTGGGTGAGCTAGTAGAGTTGCATTTGCCAGTGTTTCTTTTATGTTTTCGAAGGCTTTTTCAGCTTCTTCAGTCCAATCGAGTGGAGTTTTATCTTTCTTTTTGTTTGTTTTTATTAATGCAAACAGCTTACTTTGTTCGGCTGCAGCATTTTTAATGCAACGTCTGTAGAAATTCACCATCCCTAAGAAGCGTCTTAGTTCTGCTACATTGGAGGGTTTCGGGAATTTCAATATGGGCTCTACCTTGGTCTTCAGGGGGGAAATGCCTTCGGTCGAGACTTGATAGCCGAGAAAGTCAATTCTGGATTGTTTGTATAAACTTTTTCCAACATTGATAGTAAGTCCAGCAGCGTGTATACGTTGTACGATGGTTCTTACATTCTTCTCGTGCTGTTGCTCACCGCCTTCTGAGCAGATGCATATGTCATCCAAATATGCATAAGCAAACGGCAAATCCATAAACAGTCCATTGATGAATCTTTGGAAAGTTTGTGCTGAATTACGGAGTCCAAACGGCATTCGAAGGTATTCGAATAACCCAAAGGGGGTTATGACCGCTGTCTTTGGGATGTCCTGTTCGGCCATTGGAATTTGGTGGAATGCCCAGTTGATGTCAATTTTTGTGAACATCGTTTTACCCTTCATATTCGCGTTGAAGTCCATTATATTTGGGACTGGATAGCGATCAGGAACTGTTTTGGCATTTAAGGCCCTGTAGTCTCCGACGATTCGCCACTCTCCACTGGCTTTTTTGGTCATGTGGATCGGGGAACTCCATGAACTTTTTGATGGGCGGCATATGCCTTCACCAATTATACGATCATAGTATTCCCGTGCTGCTTTGAGTTTATCAGGCAGTAGCCTGCGGGCTCTAGCATGGCAAGGCTGTCCTTTGGTTTCTATAAAATGAATAGTATCATGTTTATAGGTCGGATGCCTGCGAATCGATGGTTGAGTGACTCCAGGATAGTCTGACAGAATCCGTAGGAATTGTTCGTCGACTTTCGTGCAACTGGATATATTGGTGTCCAGTTGGTACGCTAGCGTTTTGCCTTCCACCCATAGACCAGTATTGTTGTCTATGATTTTTCCATTTTTGAGGTCTATGACCAGACCGTAGTGCGCGAGGAAATCCGCACCCAGGATCGGAGTTGGAACATCCGCAATTGTGAAGGACCACGTCATGTCTCTTCGCAAACCAATGCTTACTTTGCTGGATTCTATTCCGTAAGCTGGAAGGTTTTGACCATTCACAGTTCGGAGGTAGTATTTCGGAGGAAATGCCTTTTGGTTTTTATCTACTGGCAAAATGCTCAAGTCAGCACCTGAGTCAATTAGGTAACGTCTCCTATTTGTCCTGTCCTTGATGAACAGGCGGCGTGAATACTTTTTCGAGGGATCTTCAGCTGCATAGACGACCCCTCTTTCTAGTTTGACGACTTATTGTAAGATTTACCCCACCATTGGCATCGATTGTTGCACTTGGTGGCCTCTGCGCCAAACCGATTGTGAAAGAAGCAGGATTTATCGTCCCAGTTTTGAGACCGGGGTTTAGGGGACGATGTTCTTCTTGGGGGAGTTGGACTCTGACCCCTGGTAGAATTGCTCTTGCGGTCTTTAGACCTAGATCTTCTATCATTACTTCTGTTATTGTTGCTCCTGCTTTTTGAGCGGTTGTTGCTTCTACCCTGTCTTGGGCTATTATTGTTACTCTTCTTTTTGATCTCACTAGTCAGCTGAGCTATTTGGGCTCTAAGCTGAGCTAGTTCTCCGGTCTCGGCGGATACTGCACTAATCGAGGACGTCGATCTCGAATGTTCCAGTGCACTATCTGCACTCTTCGCTAGGAAGTCTAGGTCCTCGGAATTATTGATTACCGTGGTCCCTATGGCTGCCAGACACTGCACAACATGTTGGGGAAGTTGCTTGCAGAACTGGTTTCCAATAACTGACGGTGACACTATATTATCGGCCTTTTGTCTGAGTTTGGCCATGAAGGTGGAGGGTTTGTCGTCTCCAATCTTCATTCCGCCCATTACATCATCAATAATTTGGTTCTGAGTCTTACCAAACACATTTCTTATTTTTCTGCAGAACCAACTGTATTTGTCTGCTTCCGCCGGAGGGCATTCCATGATATCCGGAATGCGGCGTATGATTTCTGCGGGCATGCCGCTACAAATGTGTGAGTATTTTTGGTCGTTTTGCAGATTCTCTGTCTTAAAACGACCCTCGAGGAGAGTTAACCATAGTTCTACTTCATTTGGTAGGAACTCCGGAATCTCTATCCTCCGTCTTTGGATAGCAGGGTTCTGCAATGTTTGCAGTTGCAACAGCTGTAAGAGCTGTGCTAATACTTCGGGGGTCAGCTGTGGCTGACCACTTCCGCCCGCTGCTGGTTGGTTTGATGATGGGTTCGGGTTCGTGTTTCCGTTGGGCATCGTGTGCTGGACTTCTTTACTTTTATTTTCCGCGAAGAGTCTCCCAGACTCCGTGGTTTGTCGGTCTGGGGTTGAAGGGTCGGAGTCTTGGCTCAATAGACGACCGCTTCTAAGTGTTCGAGCTGTAGTTTCGTTGGGGTTTACTACAGCTCCCAAACGCAAGGCTTCTGGCCTCCGGATCCTTTTTTGTTTCTCCGGAGTCTCAAAGACTTCTGAGTCTCTGGTCGAAGTTGGAGGAGTTGGCGGATGAGGGCAACTTTGTTCCTCCAGGTCTACTTGTCTTGGTTCCCTTCCGGCAAATATATTTGGAAGGGGGGGTGTAATTTCCCACTTTCAAAGTCAAGACCTCTGCTTCGACAGCCAAAGGTGTCTAGATCTTGTAAAAATTATTTGTATTACAAGCGAGTAACTCGCCACGCCTCTTTTTAGTTATAGCGCAACGCGCCTCTAGACACCCACGACGTAGCCAAAAAATCACGTCGGGGTCACCACTGTGGAATACCTTGTCGTGAGAGATATTCGCACTAGAAGGTTTTCAACAGTATTTGCGTGTTCTGCCACTTCATACACATAAGTATGGGAGAGCCAAATCCTCGGCGAACACTGGCGATTTTTGAGCCGGTTCTGAGAGTTTATATACCGAGTTTGGTACACGCACACGGACACACATACGTATGTATGAATACGTAATTATGTCATACGTTGCGTCGTTTCCTGTCTCCATCGAGATGATAAGAAACGACGCATTGCGTTTGGTACCGAGTCGTGACATTACCGAGATCGTTATCAGGTAATTGATCTCGACTCGTATGATGTATCTTACCTGTATGTACGTACAGGTACGAACATACAAACGCGTTCGTGTATATTAGTTTAACGTCATAGAGACGAATATTGCCAGCCTTTGGGCGGCGACTGTCGTCGAGGGGTGCGAGCCCCTAAAACCTCATACGAGTAATGTCCCCACAGCCCCTATTGTAATTCGTTTTTCTTCTCTTTCATGTCACTTGTCCTGCTAGTGGGAGCGACTGAAAATACTGATTTGGAAATTCAGACCCAAGCCTCAATTTTTTGCGCCGCGGGTACGCCAAAACCGAAAAATTAGCCCTCATTATTACACTTCCCTAATGTGATTCCCAGACGTCTCCTTCGCATCTAACCTACCACTTCAACAATAACAAATATACACGTATGAAGGCGAAGGAAAGCATGGTAATCTGTTGGAGCTGTTTGATGGAAGGAGGCCGTAGCTTCCTGTGTTTCGTCTCACTATTTTCGCACTTCCGCTGTTTCCGTCACGCTCTGTGACACTTGACAAGTTAATATCCACTTGGCAATGGAGAGAGTGAAAACCTTTTGTATAATTGTGGTGCTTTTTCTCATTTAGGTTGGGGTGCTGTCTATCGTATAGTATCACATAGGGAATCAAACACAATCCTTATATTTTCGTCGATGTTAAAAACAGCGGATGCTGCTTCGAGGCTTCGTCGCCGCTAACAAATTTAATGCTCTATCCCCATTTTCTAGTACGTTCCTTTTGGCACCTATTATTCTTCTTAACTTGATGCCTTTGTTCTTTCAGTCACAAAAAACAAAGAGACGTTCGTGAAATGAAATTGGATCTCAAGGTGCGGCCACTTGACCATCTATACAGTAATTAATTTTTGTATGCTAGTTGCCAAAACATCGTGTTGATTATATCACTATGTAATCAAAATCCTCTGAAGAAGTATATGAATCTGCCAACTCAACAATTTCTTAGCGATGGTTACATAGTTATGTGTGACACTCCAGTGATAAATGTTTGGACCGGTGAATAACTAGACACTTGTTTGACGTAATCCGGAGGCTTCTGGTCTATACGAGTACATATCTCCGTTTAAAATATAATAATATTTTCGGTTCAGTAAGACGAAAAATATCACAAAAATTAAGCTTTTTGAATAAATTGGATATTTTATTTTGCTTTCTGATTTTGGTTTAATTATATGCACTCTGTATTATGTGAAGGCAAAGTAGTGTATCATAATTATTTATAAAACTTACCAAGTTTCATATGGGTTAAGCCACGAATGTAAAATACATATATTTGGCTCACCTGAAACAGAAAATTGAAAACTACATTAAAATGCGATCCGTAATGTTTTACGAATAATATTTATGCATTGAAATTTTTTTATTTCATAAAAATCTCAGTGGCTAACGTGAATATTCTTTGGCTGTTGCTGTTCGACTCGATGTACCTGGTTATTCATTTACAGCGTGTGCGTGACCTAGTGGTTTGATTTTCAATGATTATGTAGGTTTAAGATTGGCCACCATTATATTCCATGGCGGTGCCTGTGGATTGACTCAACCAGTGGTCCTACATACGATAAAAAAATTCTTGCTGGGAAACCGTCGATTGCTCGATCGCATTAACCTCTCTCCCGTCACAGTGACTTCAAATAGCCTGTCCTTTCGAAGGATAATACAATCATGCGATATAAATGAAATCTCAAATTGAATAAGAATACAAAAATGATCAAGTTGACGATATTGCCAACGAATCTTTATTCCATACCATTATTATTTTTGAATTTCATTTTATCAGATTTTGTGTCTATTGCTTAAAAATTACGCATTTTAGAACCATTAAAGCTTATCTGGCCGATCTGGACCATAAACAATGGTTCTCATTCTTGTTCGGATCCGAATAAATATACCGAATTTCAGGACTACTTGTCGAATGAAAATTGCAACCTGTATCGTGTTACATACAAATTTGTGTACTGAATAATATGCAAATGAATTTTAGCTAATGGTGTCAAATTTTTCAGGGGTAATGAATCAAAAAATGAACTACTTGTAACGTATATTTTCGTCTATTTTTAGATATGACGAACATATTCGTCTACACGTTTTCAAATACCAAAAATGTGGGTATTCATCAACAATAAAACATCCTATAACTCTTTATAAACAGCCACTAAATTACCTGTGTTTGATTTTATGAATATAGATATAATGTCTGTATATTCATGACCTAATTGTGCCTGTCCCTCGAGTATATCGCGAGTCAGCACAACCCTATAATAACAATACTCTACCTCACTTAGCCTATCCAATGCGTACACTTACATACCCCAAATGAGTATATAAACCCTCAATTCGAAGGAATAACACACAGTTCGTAGTCAGTAACTTCTCTGTACCTAGAAACTTTCTTATAGAGCTACTAGCTAACAAACAGTCTTGTCTAAAGGGTTTGTAATCCCATATGTTAGATTTATGATATAATATTAACGTATTAATTGATGTACTGTTGTCATACAATTTATTATTTTATTAAAAGTGTTAATTCAAACTTGTGTTTTAAATATTATTGAGTCTCTCAAATACGTTAAGGTCCATAATATTTGTGGATGATAAATTGAATATTTAAATTATTATAGAGGTATTAATGCTTGTCCAGTGTTAATTATCTCGTGTATGGTGTAACACTGAAAGTGGTTCTAATTAGGTACATTACCACCTCTTTTGGCTGTTACACTACTTACTCTTACCATCGAGTCTCAGTGCCATATAAATTTTATTATGTAGATTTTCATTGAAAACCTACATAAAAACTCAAACGCAGTAATCTCCGTAGCAGAACCAGATCTTCTAAAATCTTCTATATCATTGTTTTTCCAATAAAAAAATTCTTCAAATCATAAAACGAATAAAAATTGCCCTCAATAGCGTCAAATATTTTTTATGAACAATCTGTAACTACAGGCGATATTATTGATATGAAAATATATCGTTTCCAATTTAATTTTTGCCCCAATCGGCTATTCATGTTCTGCTTAAAATAAATTAAATTTTCAACACGAAGTAAACCATGATGTAAGTAAAGATACATTCGCATTATACATAATTTTCAGTTCCAAGGGTGACAAAATATTTTCTATGATGAGTAGTTTAGAATCAAGATGAGTTTCGCTGATGCAAGAACTAGTCAAATTGATAAAAAAATGTAAACGCGTAGTACGAATAATACGATAAGTTCTTAATGAAAATACTTACGGATACTACTACATATTTAACGTAAGTAATGAACGTAGCCGAAGTCATGTGAACACGATTTTCATTCAAAATGCAAGCAAAACAGTTTAATTAGAACGAAGTTGCTCCAGTCGTTCTTCATAGTACGGACGTTTTAAAATATTCTCTATAAGTTCGAAAATTAACATAAAAACACCCTTAAATTTCTCCCAATGATATTCTCGTAGTACCGTACATATAATAAAACACTTCACCCGTTTCTTCGCCCAACCCTCCGAAACGCTAATGGCATTCAATTTTCTTAACTATAACACTTCTTGTTATGCACTAAATGCTGATTAACCCTTCGAACGGAGTTGACAAAATTAATTGAAACGCTCGCGCTGTGACGAATGGTGGAAATGTCACATCATCGTCGTAACCATTAAAAAATGAAAGAGAAGAAAAACACCCAAGAAACAACAACAATTAACTATACCAACCTGAAGTCGATCATGGATTCGACGTAAATACATCGGCCTACCTAGGAGTAGGTAGGTGTACACGTCGATGAAATCAGTGTGGAGGAGGTGGTGAGAGGCAAAAACTAAGAGAAATCGTGAACGAAAAACTTTTAAAGCTTTAAAAAAAAAAAAATTCCACAAACTTCGGAAGCTATTATGTAAAAAGTTTGCTCGCATGTTACAATGTTTTTTTCGTTTCTTCGTCGTTTCTCCATCTGTGTCTCTCTCTCTTTTTCTCCTTCTCTCGTCGTGCTTTCTTTTTTTTTCTGTTTTCTTTCTCTTTCACTGTGTGTACTCTGGCTCACTATTTTCGCCTCTTTTACACCTTCGCCTTTCCTCCTCGTACCCTTTTCTCCATTCTTTTACCGTTCACTTCTACTCTTTTTTTTTTCGCAATCTGTTCTTATTTTAATCAAGCATATTTTTGTTCTGTATTCAACGTAAGTTGAAGAAAAAACGGGAAAAAAAAAAAATCGATTTAAAGTAAATCTAGAATTTAAATTAGCGAAATTTTGCCAGTTTCGAAAGTCAACGATTGTTTAGTTGATTGGGGGCGGAAAAAAAAAAAAAAATAAAGTAAAGGAGAGAAAAGTATCGCATCCATTCTGTGAAATACGTTTTTTACTTCTCAAATGATCCGTGATTTTGTTGGAGAAAACTTTTCTTAAGTTTTAATTTAATGGTTTCGGAAGTATTTTTACAATTGAGTTTGAATGAAGACGTACGCGCCTACGTTACGATTAATGAGTTTGGGAAAAGAAGAAGAAGAAAAGATAATTAAGAGCTGCTGCTGCGCTGTAATTTCAGTATCTTTCGAAAGTTTGCACTTCTATAATACTCTCGTTTAATGACATAATTTTGTAGGTATGTTTCGAATACACAGATCATTTTTTGCGATGGAAATTACTAAAAATAAATCATTGATGTGTAACGCCAAAAAATAGGTGTTGGTTTGGTATTTGTTTCCTTTTTTTGACGTTGACACTTTTACCGAGTATTTATTTATGGAAAACCACAAATAAATACTTACGATCAATTAAAACAAACTTTATAATTAAAATAGAATTTCCTACATATCCACACTCTATGGTGGACCTTAACTTTGTTTGTATTTATGAGACTTCAATTAAAATTCAACAAAATACTTTTCATAAAAATATAATATTTTTCATTTACACAAAAATTAGGATTTTTTACAGAAGTGAACAAATTAGTAATTGAACTGAACATATGAAATAATTGAATTGAACAAATTAAAATAATTGAATTGAACAAATTGTTCTTCAGAGTAAGAGTTTTTATAATTTAGTTTTTACACAGTAAAAAAAAGAAATGGTAAGAAATAGTGGGATTAATTCATTATGATTGGTTATTACCTAAAAGAAGGAGAATTTACGTTTTTCTTGTATTAGGCAAATATTTCAACTAAGGTACACGTGTGTAACCTAATTGAGGTCAACTACAATTGTTTTTCGTTTGGAAGAAAATTTTCCATCGAATTCTAACGGTACAATTTCGGGTTAGATTTATTTCAAGAAGAAGAAGAGTCATAGAAGTGTAGTGAATTAGAGAACCAAACGAATTATTTCGTTTGTGTAGAAATATAGTCGGACATTTAAAAAATGTTCGTCTATATTCATTACATGATGATCGTATTAAACGATCTTTAATCTTTTTTTTTGAATTACTTACTTACCTGCCCAGAAATACTATGGTACAGGTTTCAGTCGTTAAACATTCAACAATTTAAACCTCATATTTTGTTAATTCAGTTTTCAAGATCATCAGTGTTCAGAATTATGTGACTAACAATAATTAACGTAGGTAACGATAGAGTGTCAGATTTAGCTGAAAGCGGTTGGAAGGAATGTTTCAGCAGCCAATAAGATTCTCAAAATGGCAGGATAAGTTGATAATTTCAAATATCCTATTCTGTCTGCCCATAAAATTCTCCAAATATGGCTCTGCAGTTAGAAGCAGCTCGTATGTATAGTTACTTGAGGCGACGTGCTGTGGATTAGTCTGTGGAAGTGCGATGTCAAGACAAAAAATGTTAATAAAACATACCTACTCAATAAATTCCTTTATATTGTGTTGAGATAGTAAATGTATGGGGTCTGAATGACGTAGTGATTCGGTGCTTGGTCTTGCAATCGAAAGGTTGTTGGTTAGAGATCAATTTCCATCACATTCCCAAGCCAAAATGGCGGTGTTTTCGGTTCGGTTCGAATGGTGCTTTCACATGTGATTGAAGAAGAATTCATACTGGGAGAATATTAACTAGAACGTTTCTTCTTAGAGCTGAATCATTTTTATTCCCATTTGAGATCGTATTTTCTTAGTTTCTAGCCCTTTGTCTCGTATGTTGCCAGATCTCGTTGGCCATTGTTTGGTAATTTTTAAAAGTGAATGATAATAAAAAGATGTCTTGCACTTTTTTCAAAACTAAGACCAAACCCAAAACTTGGAAAACATGAACACTCTGTAAAATGTTCATATAATCTAGCCGCATGTAAAATTAGAAATATTTTGAGCCTCTCAGGGGCCTAGCCAGGATTTTGTTGCATATTTGTTAGGTACTAAAATTTTTTTTAAATTTGAAAAGCGATAAGCAAAAAAAAAAAGAAAAAAGGAGGTCATGGGGAAAATTGCTCCCTTTTCTCCTTTTGCTTATACGCCCTTGAGCATCCTAATTTTCTTTTGGACATAAGTGATGAGTTTAATTTATCAGTCAATTATAGACAAATATTGTATGCGTGACCTACTCAAAACAATCCCACCTGAATGTGCCAGAATGTGATCGAAACAAGTCTTCCATGGTCTTGGTTATTACTCGGTCTACGTAATGGAGCTAATACACAGTGAGAGCCGATAGTAGCCTGAAGCCATTTTCTAACGAAGTTACCGCTCGAGTTTATTGATGATTCGATGACAAATTACTAATGGATCTGTAATGTAACAGAAATTTTTGTTCTATAATATTTATAAATTTGCGTAAAGATTTCGATTTGATATTAGGTAACATCTTTCAACGTTGAACACTGCCTACGAAGATGGTTCAGAATTATATTGATCCATCGGACGAGGAGAGAATTTCAGAATGGTTGAAAGAGCAGACAGAGCAAAAGGTTGGTCAGACACTGTACGTAGAAACCGCGGCCAAACATAACTATACGATCTTCAGTTAAGCAATGGAAAGTCGAGGCAGGCTGTTTGAGTGAATGAAGAGGAGGGTAGGAAAACAGAAGACTGTACCGTAAGTAGCCAGAATTCGTTCCGCGATTACCTGCTGTATTTCCGTTTCGGTAGGCGTAAATTCATAACGGACCTGTTCAAAAATAACATCCATATGTTCGAAGAGTAAATGTCGTTGATAGATTAATTTGTCTAAAGCCTGCGGTGAGGTTCATGAAAGAAACTCGTCTGCGTTCTCATCATACGAGAACTTTTTGACAGATTATCCCAAATAAACTCGGTACCAATCAAACCAGAAACTGTATAAAGTGAAGCAATAATGCGTGCAAAAGTAGAATGACGACAAACTTCACCAGCAGTATCGAGATAATAAAGTTATTTTGCGCTTCGAGTTAGTCGTCGTGCCATAACCGAAGTACGCCAGCCTCAATCCCCTACCCCAAGCCTAGCGCCAAGTAACAATGTCTCATTATTCGCCCTAAAATATTCTATAGAATTTACAGATTATATATAAGACCAAAAACTTTGGAACGCTTATGAATTTAATCGTTAGCGTAGGTATATTTCCCAGTAAATCTGATTAAATATGACTTTACCGAGTGGCGAACGCGCAGAAGTACACGTCGTTGTTCTTGGGGAAAGCCAAATCTCATTTACCACTTAAAATTTTTCTTCTTTTTTTTTTTTTTTTCGCAGATATTATAGGTATCTCGAATTCCGATCAATAAAGTTCTCTCGATGTATGGCTTGGGTGTATAATATATGAAATAAGTTGGCCAAGTTATACACTGAAAATTGGACATAAGCTACGAGCAACGTTGTATATTTTCACCGACGGAAGACTTTTGAAAAAATATCGATGTTCCGTTTATTTCTACTAAGGCCGTAGAAGCGTGAGAACGACTGGGGGGGGGGTGGTCATTGTTTTCTGCATTTCAATATGATTGACCGCGTGTGGTGTAAGATTGTCTGATCGCGTGCGAAAATCAGTTCTGTCAGCCGTTGCCTGATGGAATATCAGGGGACCACACGCAGTGCGAGGGCGGGGGGTCTCTACTGGATGTTACGTGTTGTTTGCTGTCTGGTTGTTGTCGATGATTGCACATGCGAGAAAATCGGGTGTCTCTATCGTAGTCTGATGGAATATTAGCAGACCATTTACAAAGGGAGGGTGATATCCGTTGGTGTCGCGTGTTATGGGCTGAAGATGATCGTTAATAGTAGCGAGGGGGAAGTGGTTGTTTTTGGTGCTGTTGGACAGAATATCAGCAAGCTGCATTTTGGGGTTGTTTCTTCCGTACTGTTGTCGGATGGAGTGTCAAAGAGCCACATCGTTACGTTAGAAATGTGGGGACATTGAGATTTGAACCTGGGATTCCCGAGGTTACATCCGAATCTTTAATTATTTGACTAACTCTTCCTTCGCTCGAGCATACGCCGCCTATCGCATAAAATACGCGATAGAAGTAAAGTTTCAAAAAATGTTTTAGCGGAAACTCGTGCACCTAGGATCAGGTCGCAAACAAACTGTATTTTCTAGCCTTCCATTAGACGAAACGTGCTCTAATTTCAACAATTAATCTGGACTGAACTGATTCATATTAAATACAAGTTTCAATGCCTCGATCTAATTTTATCTTTATAATATTTCACTTTATTCGGAATAAAATTTTCGTTTTTGAATCAATCCAGTTGCGGCTTGGACCAATATAAAATGTGACATATGTTATTTGGTCATTTATATCATGAAAAAACAAAAAAGAACAAGTTCTGTTTATTCTTCTTCTTCAATACGGTTTTCTTTTGTTTTTTATCATCATTCCAATTACTATTATCGTTTTCTATAGAAAGATGATTAAACACAGTTGGATAGCCGTTTGTAGGAAATGAGTTGAAGAATTTATAATTTGAAAATTACAAAAATGTTAAATAGAATGTATTCAAAGAATAATGAACCTAGTAGGAGAGGGGTTAATACATTTGGCAACAAGTTGTATACAACTTCTCTGTCCTCTCATTTGAGCTTCTTTTTCATGCCACCAATTCTTCTATTCATTTCTGAGAAAATTTAATGGAATTCATTGGCTAAGTTTGTTTTAATTGATTTATTTCATTAACTGTATTTTGTGAAAAAAAAAAAAAAAAAAAGCCCAAAGATGTTTCATAAATTTAATTCGTGGGATTCTCTTACGTTAAATTTTTTTTTTCTGAAATCATATTAAATATTTTTGAGTTAAAAATGTCTAAAACGAATTCCGACCTGTAATCGTTTGATTAGGAGTTCAGAATAAGTTCTAAGTATTAATTTCCCAAAGTCTGACTTGAATCTCGCTAAAAAACTGCAAGTGGTCGTGTCATCGTAAGAGATATACTTGTTTGAAAAAAAAGAGGGATCCAGCGTTGCCACATGTGAAGATTTTTTTCCATTGTGAAACCGATTATTGCATTAGAATTGCATTGGAAAAATCCTAAATATCTGCACATTTGGTAACGCTGGAAGGGCCTGAACAGTTGAATTATTGTATAAATAGTTGGGGGAAGTTCCCGTTTTAAAAAATTGAGTTTTATGTTTAATTTTACAAAAACTTTTTATGAATGGCACCTCAGTCTGACTGCATTGTGAGCCACATAGGTGAAAACGTACATTCGAATAAAAAGATCTTGAATTATTCAGGAAGATAAGTTCCCTTTAGCCACTACCCTTAAATCTGCGAAAGGGATGTTGGAAAATTTCATAAATAAAATAATGTGAAATCTAAGGTTCTTTTGTCAAATGTTTGATTTCACAAAAACCACTCGTGAATTCTTTTCATCTATTACGCCACTTTTTTGTTGCAATAAAGGCCAAATAAATTTTTTTTTCCTTTTCGGGCCATGAAATTCCTTTATTTGTACCATTCAAAATCAATAAATCCGAATAAATACCAATCGAAATGAATTCTTTCGCTCGTGGACATCATGAAACTGCGGCCAGCTTTATATTTAAGGACGAAGATAATGTGAATTCTACGAAACATAAACATTTTGAATGAGACATCCACCAGATTGAAAATATTTATGTATAATGCACGTATGTATGTATTTTTTTACCATCTTATTGTAATGCTACAAGCGAAATCGTAACGTATTTTCATTTCAGGAAATAAATAAACGTATATTATAAAACCGTCCATGTTTCTCCGCTAAAAAAGGATAAAGTTTTTATGACTGATTCCTCTTCTTTTTTTTTTCTCCCTTGTTTTGTTTGTTGTTATAAAAATTTAAAATAGTCGTAACTTATTTGTAGTTTAGTATTAAAATTTGGTTGGGTGCATTTTTTTTTTTTTTTTGAAACTATTTTTTTGTGCTCCTCTCCGCTGTAGTTTAGCTAGTAGTTTATTCTTATAAAATACATTGCTGGTGGCGTTATACAATATATATTCGAATGGTCAATTCACTCTTTTCCTGTATCCGCCAGCCATATTTTATACGTTATCTATTCGAAGAGCACAAATTTTCCAAAATTTACATACAGTCCATTTGCGTTTCAAATACAAACTCGATATACACGAGGAAAATTTTCATAATGTCCGTAGCTTTATCGAGAAAATATATGTGGGAAAGGAGAAAAATTGACGTCATTTTCTATGCGTGCCTGTCAGAAAGCTCTATCATATCTGGACGTACATAAATTAAAGTTATTTCAAAAAGATTATATAATGTATATATTATACTTTTTGTTGTTGTTGTTGTTGTTGTTGTTAGATTGAGGGAGTTGAATGTTATTGATGCAGGCCACCTTTTCCAACGTCTTTGAGCATTGATTTTGTACGATGCAAATCATCTAGTGCCAAAAAACTTACAATTCATTATGATGGTCTGTTTGGTTTGAACCATTTCTCTTCCGCATTATGAGGTTATGTATTTGATTTTTCAACGGTGGCGTTGTTGAAAGTTCTCAGAATTTTCGTTGTTCTGATATTTAGTATGGATTCGCGTGAATGAGTTTATGTCATATTTTGTGCTTTTTCAGAAGTGTTCGGTTGAGGATCATATTCGAAATTCAAAAGATTTGAAATAGGTTGACCTTCGTGGCTCGTTCTAAATCCATTAATGAGTCCGGCATAATCGAATTATGTGGGATACTTTCGTGTAATTATTTAAAAATTTTTTCACCCTCCTTATACCTGCATAACAATGTGTCGAACTTTTCCTTTAGATATTTCTTCGCTTCGAGTCTCGATTTACCCATCACTTGGGAGATCTTCCTGCAGACCGTTTCTCATCCACCCTGCCATTGAGGACCATATTCGCATTAGCACCGTTTTTTGGGATTCGACCTTGAGATAAAGCAATTTCTTTTTTACGTACAAAAAATTTAGAATTTATTGGCTGTATCTCGATGTAGCAACTCGAATAAACACAATACTTAGAGAAGGTGCCAGATATATCTCGATATCGACTAAATTTAAAAGAACAAAAGCCATAGATTCGTCGTGAAGAGTGATAGTGCAATGGCTGCTCCTTACTGTCTTTCGGTCAAAATCAATTGGTATTTCAAGGTAGTATTAAAAATTGTGTGGTGATTACTGAAAAAACCAGCAACAGTCTTGTAATTTTTATCCCGGTCGTTGGTAGCACAATAAATTGGTTAGCTGTTCGCTGGGCAGTGTTGCCATTTCAAGAGAAAATCAATGTCGGTAATTTTAGGGCGCCCCCTAAACATTTATAACGAGCGAATAAAGAGACAATATTGTCTTGGAAATTTGTCCCCGTATCTCCTTCTTCCACACCAATTTCCTCGTTTTTATGAAAACTGCAATTTCTATAAACGCTCTCTGGGAAACATAGCTCAACACAGTATCACATTGGTCGAAGCAAACATCAGACATTTTGTTTCGCTAGTATTCACTACCACATTCATTATAATATTTTAACAACCTCTGCGCCCCAGCATTTCGAAAACACATTTTCAACGCCAACAATTTTCCATCTTCGTATTTAGGGTTTCAGATTTTAATTTTCCATTACCGACCCGCGGAGTGTAAAGCAAATAGCTACCCGAACTTTGCCGCTGCTGTTGCTGCCTGCTAAAATGCCAGCAATTTAAAATGGTGGTTGCCGCCTCCGCCACCGCCAGCACCACCACCACTCGTTGCTAATTAGAACCCGCATTCAACTCCAAAATAGTTTTCTCGTTTTCGATAATAATTAATCTTTTCGGGCAATGGTACGGTAGAAATTTCGATTATTGAGGCAACGTTTTGCGTGTGAAAAACGATCTCTGATGTGCTGCGCCAGGACGCCACACTCTGCCACACGCCAAATTATTAGCTCAAAGCGTGAAACAAGAATTTTACTTTCGCACCCTGATGATTACCCCAGCACCGCAGAGCCATCTCGAATCTATTAATTACGGCGGCTTCAATGGACTTTTTTTGCTGCTTATAGGTGCTGCAAACTCGTACGAGTCTATTTAAAAGTTCTCTTTTTCTCTCTCTCTCTCTCTCTCTCTCTCTCTCGCCCTTTCTTTGTATTCTCTTACCGCGTCTATTTGTCGGAATTCGAATTCTTCGCACCGTTTTTTTTTTTGCCCACCGTTAGTTTTCTCTCTCTCTCTCTCTCTCTCTCTCTCTCTCACTCTCTCTCTCTCTCTCTCTCTCACCTACTCTCGCACACTTTCGTCGTTCGTGTAGTATGACTGTATGTAAACAGTGAGGCCATTTTTCTTTTCCTTCGGCAGTCTTTTGCTCGAATTTCCATTCGACCTGTTTTTCCCCCTCCTCGCGCGTTTCGATTTCGTTTATTTTTATTTTCTTTAATTCGACTCTACCGCCGGTTGGAACCGCTTCACACTCAGATAATTAGGTTCGCACCGCCTAATTACGACCTCAGGCTTACGCTGTGTTGGTAATGGAAAACCATTCCAAAATATGGTGCACGCTGCATGAAATTTGTTTGCTTACGAGAGGCGCACACGAAGAAGGTGCAAAGGTGTGGAGGGCTTTAAAAAACGATCCTCGTAGGTATATAATTTCAGGCTGTGCCTATATTCTTTGGTCGAGAATGTGCCTACGTAATTTCGAAACTATACAAGGTGCGTACGTACGGCGTGTGTTCGTGAAATTTAGACACCAGCCAAGGTGCAAAAGAGATTGATTAGACGTTGGCTTACTAATTAATTTCATAGTCACCGTTTTGAATTGAAACCTTATCCGCTCTGACGCGGTAATTAAGCATTTTTAAACTGATTAAGGCAGCTGGAATCTCGTTTTCTCGTTGGCTACAATTGAATTTAATGAATTTAGCGCCGAGTCGAACGTAAAGGTATTTTGTGAATTTGGGTGGCTCAAAGTCGACTTGATTAAATATCTTATCCGTATAAGATATAATTTAATCCAGGTGTAATTATTATGTTGAGTAGTTGTGAATATTTGAGAAACTTTCTTTCACATGCTTTTGTTACGGTCTGCTTGTAATGAACGAAATTGGTGTAAGTTTTGCGACATCAAGACGAAGTTCGACTGACCAAGAAATATGTAAAAGTATATGAGCAAATTGTAAATTCCCGTTTTGATAATTCGTCATTTCTAGTGGTTAATCTGCATTCTTTCTTTCTGCGGCAGATCATTTGTGATGTTAGTGACAGACTGAAAGCGTACTCTCTCTGGCTGTGCTCGCCAATGACCCGTCACTAACATTTTTGTGCCATGTAAAACTATAGGAAACATTCCGAAGGCATGCTCTTTACATTCACTCACAAAATTTCTACTGTCTGTCACTGGATTCTTGTTGGTCAAATCTTGGAAGGACATGAATGCTGAGTGATTCAATGTAGCTATGTATCAATACTAGTGAAAATCGTGTAGTGCCAGAATGAAAATTGGTGGTACAAGACCGAACTTATTGTGCTGCACCAAGACACAGACTAAGAAAAACAAAAACCAAAACCAAAGCTACCGTTGTCTATTGGTCTTGAATTTTTGAGTGGTCTTACTTTTGCGCATCACTTCTTCTTATCTCTTAAAATTACCAAAAAAATCCATTTAATGACATAACGCTGCACCAATAGAGTTTTTATTTTGCCTCTGTTCCATTACAAGATGACTTTAATTTGACTTCTTAAGAAGTAAAAACATGCCTATCTTCCACGATGAATAACAGTATGTAGGTATAATTTAATCTATTAATGGAGATGTTTAAAATAAAAATAGTCTCTGTTTTCAGTTTATGAGTCGTTACTGAGTTCGTCATCGATCCTAATCCTTAACCTGTAGATTTTTTGAATGGGAGAATACAACGATCCAGATCATGCTACTGCATTTGCTTACTCAGTGAACAGTAGTGGCGCTGGAGGGAGCTGTGCCTCGACTACATTTTAGGGATGGAAAATATATTGATATTACTGAATATTCTAAAAACATGAGGAATGCAGCTCAGGTGTTGATTTAGTAGAGAAGGTCCACACAGTATCGCTTCCATGTAAGTAATAAGTTCGTTTAAGATCTGCGTATATAATATTGAAAAGTTTGAACTCGATTGAACCAACATATGAGCATTTTTGTGAATCATCTTTCCGAAACCATAAATAATTCATTATTACAGGTTGAAATCTCAAATTAGTTTGAAATATCGTTCGATCCTCCCTGGTAGATGAAGAAGGAATATTTTAATGTTTTTACGTAAGTACTTTATTTCACTAATTTTTCAGTATTTTTGTTTAGCATGCTCATCAGTTAGTTTTTTGTTTTTTTGTTTTTTTTTTTTTTTTATTTTCCCTTATTTTAAACATGGCCCAGAGATTACAAACAACATTCCCTCCAAGCGGAAAATCACTATAATTAAGTTAACGCAATTAATTAAATGCAGGATAAAAAATAAAAATAAAAGTTTGAAACAGATACCACCTTTTTAAATGCAAATTCATTTATTTTCTTCTTTTTTTTTATCTCTCCCTAAGTAGTGGAATCGCATCGTTAATGTAGGTAGGTACACAAGTTTGGTATTGATTATTTTCAGTAGTTTCGATAGTTTTTACGAAAACGTAGATATTGTGTATTCTGCCGAACGAGCAGAAATAAAAAGTGCAGCAAAAATTAACGACCTGGAAGTAAGTCGTATTTATTTAGTATTTAGCCGAAAGCCGTTGTAGTAAATATTAGTAGGATTTTCGTGTACAGAATATTTTGTCTGCGTAAGAAAAAAAAAAAAAAATTGTGTCTTTGTGTTTTCATGCATCTACTATGTAGGTTATTACCTATAATTGTGGTCTATAGACCTTTTTTTGTTTCTTCTTTGTTTTGGTAGGTATCTTTTATTTAGGAATGTAACAAAATCGATACTAGTGGTCTACTAACGATCTAATAAAAGAAAAAATGCGAATGGCAATTGCCCTCTAATTGTATTCTCGCTGCAGGAGTTGGATGATTTTCTTATTTTTTCCTGTTGATTAAAATTTTATGTTTTTATCAGAAAGTCACAGGTAACGATTATTCTTGTATATTATGTGAGTACGGATAGTAACCATTTCCACTCTCGGCGGTTGGATAAAACTTCAGAAAAACGCATGAACCTAGAAATTACAACGATGGCTTCTAATTATAAAATCACCCGTGATTATGGTAAGGATTTTCCGAAACAATAGATTAAAACTTACGTCCGACTAAAATTCCATCAGAGATTCGTTTCACTGTACTCATTCTACGATGCTCTTATTCGGTAGTTATTAGTGTATTTTCCTACCGCATGCAGTGCAACGGCGGGAGCTGTGGAAAAGCGCTGATCCTGAGTCGTACATCACGAACGTATAGATCACTCAAATTCCTCTGTACACTGTATACATACATAAATTTACAGGTAATGTGGCGTATTTTTTGCAATGTGGCGAACTTTTTGGTCCGCTACATTACTATTCCCATTTTTCTCCTGAAAAACTGAATATAATATTTTGCCCATTGGAAGTTTGTTGTATTAGAGAGTTAACTATATGAAATGAAATCGAATATTTCGTACCTTTCAAGTTTGTGCTCTCTCCTCAGCCTCCAAATTGATTTAAACCATACTTCATAGTTGTTTTCCTGATTATCTCGCTTATGGGTCAGTCTCACAGAAAAGTCTATTCTTGGCAAAAAATTTTCTACGAATTAGGTCATTTACACATTTTTCATAGGCGCCATAGTTTTGGAGTTGGAAGCTGTCGAACATTTTATTGTACGAAGTTTTGTTTTTGGGAAGCTATAAAAAGGGGTAGCATCAACTTGAGAGGTGGAAACGTTTATTTTTGATGATTTCCATTATCCAACACGCGAAGTTTGTATAATAACTTTTCAAAATATGAAAAAAAAATTTTTTTTTCGAAGTTGACAGGTAATATGGCGACCTAAAAGTGAAATAGTAAACTGCTCCTAATAAAAAAATATCAACGTTAGGAAAAACGGAGCGAGATACACTGGCATTCTAACAAAGCTCAACGAATATAGACAATACAAAAAAAGTCCGCCACTTTACCTGTTATTTTTTATAGGTATATCGATTTGCATATTTCCACTTTTCACCCATTTGGGGGATTTTTGGGAGTGTATGGAGCCTCCGCTGTTTAACCCTATGGCACTGAAACTTGGAAAAGTGTTAGAAGCTTTTATGGGATACATATTGGTGTTGAAATTTGTAAAATTCATCCAGTAGTTTCGGAGGGAGGAGTTCTCAGAGTTTTTCAAACCCACCATGTCTTCGTCACGATAATTTCCGTAAATTGAAAAAAAAGTAGAAATGGCTGTAACTACAGATGATGCATGAGTGTTTGAGGCGTTAACAGTAATTTGAAGCTATAGGTATTAATTATTTTTCAATATGATGAGATTGTTTTACTTTTTTTTGAATAAAACATGAAAAGTTTTAATCAATTTTCTGACTCATAGGCGGGCTAAGCCCCCCACCTAGTTTCTTAGCCCTCAAGAAATTTTTAAAACAATACCTAATAAATGCAGTGAACCGTGTCGCGTTAAAAGTAACGGCTGATACCTTTGTGAAATAATAAAAAGGCTGAATGTAGTTGATCTTTCCTTCAGGCCTGACGTGTATCCGGCCTTTCTAGGGACCAATATTTTCAACAAAAAAAATAAATAAATAAATAAAATTTAAAAACAATAGAAAAACAAATAAATTTTCTCCGAAAAAGTCTAAAAATTTTTTAGATTTTCAAAATACCTACATAGATTAATCCCAGATACAGCACTGAATACAGATGTAATTTTTCCTACTGTTCCATCCTGTTTTTGCAGATATTTCAGTTCGTTTACAAAAACGTGTCGAACAAAATATAGACAACTATTATTCCTAATTCTTGGAATAATAGCTGTCTATATTAAACCTTGCTTCCCACAGACAAACACCAATAAATATGCTGACAATTTAATGTCATCATATTTGGCGGATGTTCTATGTCATGCCACCTTTTTAGTCGGCCATTTTCAATTATAACAAAGGAAACGAAAGTGATGTCTTGTCTTCTATTCGAAGACATATTCATTCCTGAATTGGCAGTCAAGTAGAAATGTTAAGGTCCATACTCAATGTTATGGATATCAGGTCTCACTATTATTAAGTATTAGTAATAAGTTAAAGTTTAAATGTGTTTGTAATAATTTGAAGTTCAAATTTAATAAAAGATAATATGTAGAAATTATCTAGTTATTGCGTGTTCTGCCACTTCATATGGTAAAGTATGGGAGAGCCAAATCCTCGGCAAACACTGGTGATTTTGTAGCCAGTTTCGAGAGTTTATATACCAAATTTGGGACACACACACAGACACACATATGTACAAGTACGTATGGTATTATGTCATCCATTACTTCGTTTCCTGCCTCCGCTAAGGTGATAAGAAATGACGCAACGCATTTGGTATCTGGCTGTAACATCACCGAGATTGTTATCAGGTAATTGATAATTGCCCGTGCAATGTATCTTACCTGTATGTACATACAGGTATGAACATACAAACGCACAAGTGTGTATGGTTTTACGTCATTGAGACGATTATTTGCCAGCCTTTTGGCGGCGACTGTTGTTGAAGGGTGCGAGCACCTAAAACCTCATACGAGTAATGTCCCCACAATTGGCTTAAAACATCGATTTTGTTTTGTTAACCATGGCGCTTGCTATTCCCATCTATCAGATTGTATCTAAATTTTTGGAATGTAACCACAGCTGTTGGTTGGGTCAAAATGTAAGTAAAAAATGACATAATTTATTTCTCATTGATTCCGTTTTTCAAACGCAACCTTAAAAGAAAAGATTACAAATCAATTTTCACGCTAGGGTCATGATTTCGGAACAGGAATGCTAAAAGATTCTAGCAAAACATGAAACTGGATGATATGTTTTTCGAAAGTGAAGCAGCAATGAGAACAAGCCGCAGCTGTTGTTTGTAGATAACAAGTTAAATGATATTTAATTAGCCCTTTTGCACTCTTATTTACTTTAGCCACCGTCATTTACGGTTTAATAGCGTCGTAATCTCTTTCTTTCCTTTTACTTTTTTCTTTTCTTTTTCTACCAACTTTTCTTTTTCTTTTTTTTTTCTTTTTTTTTGTAGTATTATTGTGGAAACTTGCTACAATTTGAGAACCCTACAATTTTAACTTCGTTTTAAACGTGTTTGATGTGTAAGAAAATATTTTATTGTCTCTATTACTGTACCATAAGTTATATGCTTGGAAATAATGGTAGCGATAGTTTTATAAACAATTATAAATTTTTGGAAGAGTGAGTGCCTGTGTGTGTGTGAGAAAGAGAGAGAAAAATGGTAAACTCGAGGGGCAGAAAATATAAAACGTTAAAACGGATGTATAGGTATATACTTCTGTTGACATAATTACGAATGTTTATATTGCGTTGTTGATTTGTTAGCGAGCTGGAATCCTTTTTCTTTCTTCCTTTTCTATAACCGTGTAATGATTGACTCGTTCTTGAACGAAATTTTGAAGTATCGAAGAACGAAAAAAAAAAAGAGAAGTGTTTGCATACAACTTTACGAGAAAAGTTTTCTTTGATCAATAGAGATTCTTGAAAATATTTTCCTTCGTATCGAAAGAGAGGAAGCTCATTAATTAGTAAACTTTGTAGAAAAGAAAAAAATTGGAAAAACATATAGAGAGAAAGTTTTTTTTTCTTCTTAATTGGGAAAATTTGATAGAAGAAACGTGCCGTAGGTTTAAAATTTCAGTAGGTGTATCTATCAGTATGCAAGATAAAGGACGAAAAAATTACAAGATTATAAGAAGTTTGGCTTTTTGACGAAAAATAATTTTTAATTTGGAAAAATTCATAAAACTTGAGAGGATTCTATTTTGTAATCAAGATTTTCGTTGTTAAATTAATTGAAAAAAATTGTTGAATGATGTAGGTATCTTAGGCATATAATTAAGATAGCGTAAAGATGGTGATTGGGTACAAACGTGAAAATATCCCTTCGGTTTTTTGTTTTTTTTTTAAACGGGTAAGTTTAGTCCTGAATATCGAAAAGCTTTATTTATGTTTTTTCATTTGTAAATTTTTATGTTAAATTTTTTTTCTACTTATTATAATTATTCAATGTCTCCATGACCTTTGTATGAGTTCCTAGTTCTCAGTTATTTTTATTTAGATACTTGTTAACCTGACCTTAGTTCTTTGTATTTAAAAAATTGCCGACTAAAACTTTTATTGACGAAATATCTTTTTGAAATTGTTGAACCACTGGGGATCCCACCATTCCGTAAAACTCTTCACTCTCAATCTTCTCATTGTTAACATCAAAAAATGAATTAAATAAATTGTCCTCGTCTAGAAGTGTGAGAAATGTGCCAAATGTAGCCGAAATCAAAAGTGCCTATGATCAGCCAAAACAGCAAGTTGGCAAAATTCAACAAATTCGCGAATGCACATGCGAATATTTTTAATTTTTGCACCGTTTCAAAGTTCACTTCTTTTCTCACACTTTATAGACACCAAAATATAATTTTAAGATAATAAAAGCAAGTATAGGCTTTTTGGGGCTTGAAAAAAATTTTAAAAATGCTTTTTCGAACTGATGTCTTTCAATTTTCGTGAAAATATTTTATTTGTACAGTATTTATGTTAAATGTGGTTTGTAAAAAATTGCTTAATAAGCACCTATTATAAAAGGATATATTTCAGTTGTATGAAACTTCAGTCGGTTCCTCCAAAAAATGATAACGTTCGCCTCCTAAAATTGGACTTATTTCTGATCTCGAGTCATGAATCCTCAATTCGTATTGTATGTTCTTGTGTTTTGCATGCTTCAATAAGAATTGAAATTTTATGCATCAATTCTACGAAAAGTGTATCTTAAATCTTGCCGAAATTTTTTTTTTTTCTTTTTTTGTTTATTCTTGATGAACAATGCACTAGACGTTTTTCTATTAACGTCACATGATATACGGTGTATGAAAATTTAGCCTCTTAAGTTCTTCGAAAATCATATTTTCGTTTTTCCGAACAAAAACTTGAGAAATCAATGCTTCTTCGTCCGCGAAAACAGAACATTTTAGATGGTTTTTTCATCTCTTCTCCGCCTTCGTTAAGAATATTTTCTAATGAATGAAAAAAAAAAATGTTGTACAGGTCAAGTACTCGGATATCATCATATTCCATTAGGAACTCGAGTACTTTTCAAGGGGTGTAATACGTGATTCACTTTTTATATCCTCTCTCCTCGTCAACTACTTCTTCCATTTTTCGTGTCAAGTAAAACTTATAATAGCTATCCACTATATGTGTATGTAAATGGTAAATAATTTTTCTGTTTAAGAGTAACCTCTTGAAGCAGGCTTGAATCACTTCGTTCCCTGCTTTTCTCTTCACATTTTTTAATGCTTGGTTGAATTTCGAGTTAAATTTATTGTACGAAAGAGGTTAATTTCAAACATTTTACTTGTTAACGATAATTCAGTTTTATACCGTACTCCTTCTTTTTTTCCCCTTTTCACCATTATGTATTCGCTAATAGCGTCGAATGCTTCAAAGTAGCAAAATATTTTTCTCCTTCTGTAATGCATTTTACAATAATTGCCAGCGCAGTTCACTCATTTACTGGTTCGCCAAGGTCGTCGAGCCAACAATGCGCAGTTGGGCTGGATGCTGCGAAAGTATTCGCTTGGGTTTACCAATAAAGTGAACGCACAACTAACAGCAACAAAATGTTATTCCCTATAACTTGCAGAGGCACTGACTATGTGCAACCCTGTCGGAGAGTAATCTCAAAATCGGGCAAAATTATTATTAGTGAGTCTGGCTGAGATCTGAACTGTTGCCATTATAAATTTGCTCGTTTGAAATTTTTTGAAAACTTATATTTGTTGATGACGTCCTCTCGAATAGCTTTGGCTAATTCCTCTGCAATATAAGGTATATTAGATACGTTAATTAAACATAAAAAGGCAATTTGGACCCGACCGTCCACAATAGAATGAGTTTTTACTGCTAGATACGATATTTGGGATGTACATAACCAACTATCTTAAGTTAAGGCAACATATCTGAAACAAAAAAAAAAAATAGAAAATATTCTATCTTTTGTACTCTTAAGAAATATCTACATCTCGCAAGTAAGAATATTAGTAATTGGAAGTAGATAAGACTTGAACCAATTTATTACGAACTGCATTATAAATTTGTGGCATAATTGAATCCGAAATCATTTGTCTATCAGGTAATTTTTCACGACTATCGGAGGCACTGAGCATTCTTTGAAATGATGGGGCTCGAACAACTGAAAATACTTGAAAATCTTCAGCAATAAATTCTGCAACAAGTACCTCGACTTCCAGTTTCTTCGGATGATTTGCCTTATAAGTTGAAATACGATCAAAAGGGGTTCTTTTTTTCTGTTTATGTTTTGGAGGTTTGTTGGTGTCAGATACTGTATCTGTTTTGTTTTTGCCCTCGTCACATTATAATATTTCGCTCCAAGTAGGAGACGTAGTTGATGGAGATTTGTCCGTATTACTACCACTTTTCAGAGCTTTTTTTCATGTCACCAAATGTGCTTTTGACATGTGTCTTCGAAAGTTGCTTGTATTGCGATTTGTTATGACATGTTCATTGCACAGATTACGCACATTACATTCACTAAGCTCACGGCAGCTTGTACAAAATTTCCAAATACCTAATAGAGGTTTTCTTTCTATAAAAAATTCGAATAAATAAGAAAACAGACGTATCATATAATACAACAATGTATCATTTAATAGCTGCAGTATTTGATAGGTATGCCAAACAAGTTCTACACTAAGGTTTTAATGAGGGTCAAGTTCTGCGAGTTATTTTTCAGTTAAATTTGGCCGATTCGTATTATCTATACCGTACGTCTTGTTAGTTTTTGGCAAAATTGGTAGCAAAGTTGAAGTACTGCTCGAGGTAAAGGACAGAGTACTTCGCGCATATTTACCAGTACGAGCTGTACGTAAAGATTTACCCTTTTTTTCTCCGCTGTAACAAATAAGAAAGCAACCAATTTTATGTTTACTAAATTTGTTCATAAAATTGGGTCACAGTGCACGTACCCACGTAGGTTTAATAAGATATAGATAATTTATGAAATATTTGGATTTAGTCTAATTAATTGCTTGATTTATTATCTAAATCGAACACACTCAGCGGATTCGGATCATCTGCTGTTAGTGAATCATTTGTACCAGTGAACATTTGAAGTTTAGCAATTAGTTATAAATTTCAATGTCATTAAAGTTTTGGCTATATTACCTATTACTTTACCATGTAATATGGGTCTGTTCACGATCAAGATAATTACCACTTACCAGATTCAGCCATAATTTTCCTCTTCCTACTTCAATGCTTCTCCCGGATTGTTATTGTAGGTCGACATTACATATAAAAGTTTTTCAGCACTCCAGAATAATTTTCAAGTTAGTAGCAGTGTGGGGACTATACATCTCGTACACACGCCATTCCTCATCAGGCGTATTATATTCAATAGCAAATAAAATACATTGTTTGTTCGTATGCTCTTACTTACACACAGGCAAGTAAGATGCAATATTTGGCCGATGACAAAACGATGGATAAAGATCTCGGTAATGTCTCGGACCGACACACGAACGCATTATGTCATTTCTTATCAGTTGCTTCAGCAATGAATAAGAAATGACGTGAATTCTACTACACACCTACATATGTATATGTACATAAGTGTGTCTGTGTGCGTGTGCCAAAACCAGTATATAAACTCTTCGAACCGACTCTAAAATCGCCAGTGTTTGCCTTGGTTTTGGCTTACCCATACTTATGTACGAAGTGGTTGAACACGCTTAAATTCTATTGAATTTACCTTCTGGTGAGAATATCTTCTCACGACAAGGTATTCCGCAAGCAGTAATCAGTTACTTCAATATTTTCCACTAAACTATAGTTTCGAGAACTACAAAGCAGTAGCAATGGCCAGCTAGTAAGATAGTGAGCGCGAGCGAGTGAAGTTAAAGGCAAACGCCAAATTCAAATCTAATCTTCATAGTTGTAAATTTAAATTTTTAAATTTGTATTTCTTTTCTACCTAAACGTAAGTTGTAAACGTCAACAAAATATACCAAAAATGAATAACAAAACTGGTCAAAATTTTATAAGTTAAAAAAAAAAATTTTTTTTTGATAAGAAATCGATTATTAAGCATCTTAATCGATTTTATATATCTCGAAAATAATGATTATAATCAATTAGGATTGACAAAATTATCATCACTATTAGCTATCTAAAGTTCTCATTACGTAACAGTATTGTAGAAGAATCAATCTGAAGTGAAAATACTTTAGGTCAAGAAAATAATGTAGGATTTGGATGTCCCTTCGTAGAAATGTGGAAGAGATTAGTGGAAAACAAGTTCTGTTCAAAATAAGACCGTAATATCTTCATGTTATTGTTTAATTTATGGATGTCGGTTGTCCGTATATCTAGAGCTTCAAGGTGTTCCTTCTGCTTTCAAATAAGACGATCCTTCGTGCAGTCCTCACCTCCACGTCTCCTGATAAGTCCATCTGCTTGTAATAAATAGGTTTTCCATTTTTAGTACCCAGAATTTTGCATTATTTTTTACCAACTGAGTCGGAAGGATGTAGGCTAATATGTTCGTCCTGGTTTCCAGATTTAGAACAAAATTTTGTCTAAAACAATCAAAACTAAATTCATAAAAATGATTCTGACACTACCAGTTTGTCTTTTTTCGTGCGACCGTCTTTAAATAAAACAATCACCAATCCGATTTACATAAGTCCCGTAATATTAGTTTAAAATTGGGGGCTTTTTGATATTTTCAAACAAACGGACCAGTTGTAAAAAAAATTTGAGATGGTGTGCTGTGATTGGTTCGTTCATATTCGTCTTCTGCGACTCTTAATGTTATATGTATTTTTACGAAAAGCTGCACAAAACTGAATTTGATAACTGCGTACAGAGCAGCGAGCAGTCGGTTTCATTTTGTTTTTTCAAAACCCGACTCATTCATTATAATTTTACATTACATTTTGCGACTGCTTCTTGACTACTAGTTAATGCTTAATTTTGTAGGGAATTATATTATTATTATTGTTAGAAACGTGCTGTATACTTTCGTAATTTTTTTTTTTTTTTTACCTTAAAAAATTGTCAAATTGTATTTTTGAAAATTACAACCGAACACAACGTGGTGTTTATTTTTACCATAACATTTTTCCTCTCTTTCCCTCTTTCTCTGTCTCTGACAATTGATGACGGATTTTTGAAATTAGCACCAAGTATAAGAGAGTAAAGAAAAAGAAAAAAAAAAAAGGGGGAAAAAGATAGAAGAAGAAAAAAGTGAAACGAAAAAAGTTGTTCGTCGACTGTTTACTGGAGCATACATTCGGAATACGAATTGCAGGATATCATCTCCAGTCAATCTTACTTTACCCGAAGTAATTTTACTTGTTTTCCCGTTTTCCTCGCTGTTCTTTTTCATTTTATACACTTTTCGACTTTTTTCGCTCTGCTCTGCGAATATATATGTATAGGTAGAGCCATACATATAGTCTGTATTTTTTATATAATCGTCATTGCAGAAACCCTCGTCGTGTCTTTTATCTCGCTCATCTTCTCATTGCCTTCCTCTTCTCCCAGCCACCCATACCTATCTTTTTCTGTACTTTTTAATCCTCTTAACCTTTTATACATCGCGTCGAAGATTTTACCCAAAGAAAATGTTGCCATTTTTCCTACCCCCAACACTAAATTTATTCTCCGTTGTCGGCTCCGCTAACCTTACCTGCGAAAGTTAATGAAAAAAAAAAAAAAATGAACGCTCGACGATTGTTTTTGATATTTTCTTTTTCTTCAACAAGAGCTTCAACTCAGGCCTAACGTCGGTTGTGCGTGGTGTGCATGGGTGGCACTTTGTAATGAAACTTTCCAGTTGAACGAGTGTAAAAGATTTAGGTTTGAGTGTTTTTTACGTGCAGTTAAAATGTACCCTAATAGCTCCGAAGTATTACTGCTATGAATGTAGACGACATTTTTAGTCTAATTGCCACGCATTAGTGAAGCGATATTTGTGCAAAAGATGTCGTATTTGAATTTGTTTCTTCTGTTGCTTGTTTTCAATTTGGTTCAGCAGTTTATCCAGCGTCTGAGGATTACTTTCACGTTGATATGTATGGTATTTGATGATCTTCCGCCATTAATTTGCTTATCGTGTATGAAATCATCGATTGAACTAAAACGAACACCACCATTTTGGAATGCGAATGTACGATAGGGGCTTATTTAGAGCCTCCAACCTTTCCATTATATGACAGAACACCTAAATACTACACCTCTCAGACAAATTTTTCGCAGTTCTGGCTCATCATTGCATGCCTTACCAAATGTTTTGTGTAGTCATTCTGTGTTGGATTCAAGATGACAGTATAAGTGTATCCTGAAAGGGTTTGTCAGAGCATTTTACTTGTATAACTTGCATCATAATTTAAAGTTTTTTTAGCAGCAGAAAATTTTTGGGAACTATCGGTGAGTTGATATTTATAAAAATTTTTTGTAGAGATCAGAAATATTGAAAAACCTGTACGATCGTGTATATAATTAAGTATGGAAATATTTCTATTTTTCTATCTTTCCATGTGGTAATCACAGTATTAAATATTATCGAGGAAGCATATAAAATAAAAAGTGGCACCTATTTCAAGATTAAATTTTCCCACTATTTAGACACCTTACTCTTATTTTTATAAGCTTTTATTCGACTCATTACAGTTATTTTAAAATATACCAAAACTGCAGCCAACCTTCCGCAACGAAATAATGTTTATTTCGCCTGAAGCTAAAACCAAAAATGAATAAATAAAAGCTTATCTTTTAAAAACTCGTTTTTAATTAACCTAAACTTATTATCCATGTAATTCGTGTTTTTTTAAATTTTTTTTATGTTTCTAATTTCATTATTAACTTGTATTAATTTATTCACTCACTTTAATTATTTAGAAAAAAAATTTCATTATTGCCTATTGGCTGAATATGAAGCAAACAAATTCAAATTTTTTACTTTAAAAGTGGGCACGAATAGTTTCATTCTTCCGAAAGGCGCGTGTATATTAGTATTATTTTGTTGTATCGCTTAATCATTTATTACTGGATACTCAGAGACATATAGCTAAAGAGATCTCCAACAGGCGATGAAAAATGTGATAAACATCTCAACCATCATCATCAACGTAAACAATTTTTCAACTTCACGTTTACTTTTACTGCACATGTGTCATAGCTTGATAGTGTGTGTATATTGGTATAGAGATATCTGTTTTCATTAAAAAATATGCGCACCTTCGGTTGCGCTGAACATTAAACAAAGTTGACTTTTCATTGATGATGATGATGATGATGATGGTTGAAGATCTTTGTTACATTTTTGTATCACAGCATATGTAGAGAGTTGGACATCTCTTTAGTTATATGTCTCTGTGGATGCCTAGGTAAACAAGAAAATCTGTGCTAACATTTCAGTGGACACTGATTTACTGCACATGTGCAGTAGGTCTTTTTTGCATCTGTTGCGATTTTGTTATTGTCGTTATTGTTATTGAGAATCTGTGACAGTTTTGAAAACAGATAAAAAAAGACCTACTGCTTATGTGCTGTAAACCAATATGCAATGTTCAGTTTAGAATGACGACATGTTTTGTTAAAATTAGTGAGATAGGATGGCTGGATATCCAATACTTACTAAATGACCAAAGATCGTAACATACCAGTGTGTACAAGGGCCATGTAACCTTCTACCATATCAAAAAATGATAAATGATATTGTATGATTTTTTCATATATGACATCGGTAGGCATTACCTGGATTTCCATTCAAATTGAGGGTACAATACGATCATAAACAATACCTTATCAAAGTAGGAGTTGTATCATCTGTGTGTAAAGTATCATGATGAGCTCCAATGATATCGCATTTCTTAAGTATTGCTTGGAATCCTGGGGTAATGTACCAAATATGGAGTACATAACTTCAAAATTGTGTATAAATTGCAAAATCAATCTAAATTAAAATTTGTGAAGGAGTCAGGATTAATTGTCCTTGATGTTATTGTTTGTAACATTGAAAAGTCTGTGGAACTAACCTTTGAATTTACATAAATTTTTTTCTCATATGATCCAAAATAATGACTTTACAAAAGGTGTTCCCAAAATGGGGTACCAACTTTTCCTAATATAGGGTAGGTACCTGAAAATTTATGTAAAAATCAAAATTAGAGTTATAAAAATTAATTATTATTTTTTATAAAGGTTACAAATGCCTCTTACAATACTCTGATATCATTATTTGTTGTTTTAAACATAAATAATTGGTACCCCATATTAGGTTCATCTTCTAAATTTTGATGTGATAAAAATAAAAAATTCCTCTTACGGAATTGAAAATACTTAGAAATAGAAGCCGGATGTTAAAATTTTCTGTTGATATTAATCATATTTCAAAATATCAATTAATATTTTGTCCGAAAATTATGAAAAATTGCAAAAAATTGAAGAGTACAGTGATAAAAATCAAAAAGAGAGAAAAACTCACTTTAGGCGTGTTCTTTCCACAATTTTTGCGGATTGGGACAATAGAACAGTTTTACTAACTATCTTCAACATCTCCATATTCGGTACAAGTACCCTATTGTATCTTTGAAATTTTTTGAAAATTTTGTGAATCCAGGTAGTGCTATTAATGTGATGAGAGAATACCGAAATTGAATGGAAATAGGTTGTACCATGTCATCGTATCATTCTTTGATACAGTACATGGTTCTGGCAATTCGTACCTACACATTGAAATGAAACAATGGTACATTATGGCCCAACAATACGAATGTGTACACCCCTTAACACGATTCAGAGTAGCGTGCTTTCTTGTTGTACTTATTTAATGCTCCGAGGGTATTGATCTGCTAATTATAATTCGCTTTTTTATTTTTACTTGTTTTATGTTTTTTTTTTTCTCTGTATGAAAAATTATTTATTTAAACTTTAGGAAATTTTAATGAATTTTAGTAAAACTGGCGTATATACTGTTTTCAGAATTTCTTATACTTATGTGGTTTGATATTTTTTATCATTTTAAATTAGAAAAAAAATATCCCGAAACTGTAAGGGCCAAAAGAGGTGGTAATGTACCTAATTAAGACCACTTTCGGGAGTACACCATACACGAAATATCACGTACTTTAACACTCTCACTGCCAGACAGGGTTTCACCAAATCAGTGTAAAAAATTTTTTGAGCCAAAGTTTGAATCTCATTTAGAAGGGTCTAGATAACATATATTTATCATTTTTTCATCATACCATCCTGTGTAAGGGAGATTTTCACCCATGTGCAATATAGCACACATGGCCTGAAGAGCTAAAAACATACTTCCACCCATGAGTAATCTAGGTGATAAATACAATATTAAGAAACTGATAAGACCTTTGGGAATGCCTCAACAATTGAGAAACAATCAATGTACTAAACTGAAAAGGTACTTTTCATATGCTACTCTACGGCATTCTTAAAACACCCATCTTTTGTTACAATGTTGCCAAATTTCTCTGCTGTTCCAGATTTAGATGTATTCAAGCCAGTAGAAACCGAAAATCACATTTATTTTAATGTAAACTGTGTTCTCTACAGCACACAATCAAAAATATGTTGGTATGATCAGTGTGCAATACAGCACACACGGCGTGAATGGCAATCAGATTTGTGTGCACAGGTGCACACATGGCAGCGAGAGTGTTAAAAGCAGTAATACTTCTAAAATAAATTCAAGTTTATCATCCACACACTATCGTGGACCTTAACATTAATTAGAGACTCAATAATATTTCAAACACATGAGTGAGTTTACACATTTAATGAAATAATAATTTGTACATCATAGTACATACATATACGTTAATATTTATACATATACAATCACAATTCAACAATCAAGACTATCTGTTCACTAGAGACTTCTACAAGAGAGGTTCCAGGTACTTAGAAGTAGCTGTTGAGGAACTGTCGAACTGTACTACTCTTATTCCACTGAATCGAGGGATTATATACTCGTTCAGGGTATGAAAACGTACGTGTTGGATAGGTAAAGTGAAGTAGGGTGTTGTTATTATAGGGTTGTGCTGACTCGTCGAGTACTCGAGGGACAGGTACAACTAGGTCATGAATATACAGAAAGTATATCTGTATACATAAAATTAAATACGGGTAAATTAGTGGTTGTTTACAAAGAGTTATAGGATGATAATTGTTGATAAATATCTACGTTTTTGGTATTCGAAAACGAGTGAACGAATATGTTCGGCATCTCTAAAAATAGACGAAAATATACGTTACAGAAACTGTGTTATTTCTTACTGTCACTGTGTTGGAAAATAATTCAAATTTATTGCCAGTTACTCCTGGCAAAAAATAGCCTAGGCGTTAGCGTATTCTTCCTATCGTTCTGATTGATTCTGAATGTCTGCTTGAACCTTGAAGGTTCTGTTGAAAAGTATTGGAAGTAGAAGGTTGCCTTGTCTGATTCTCATTTACCAGCTAAAAAACGAAATATCCCTACCCAGCTTAACCCTTGGCCGTACTGGTTTCAGGTAAATTCCTTTGAAACCTGTATAAATTGCGATCTGACCTTCACTCTTGATGGCAGAGACAGTTTTTACGTCGTGGTGGTTTCTCGAATCAACCGTCTTTTTTTGTCAAAATCAGTAAATACCAGCAATATTTTCGAATGTGTGCGTCTGAGCGACCTCATCGTGTCGAAATAGTGGATGCAAAAAAAAAAATTTTTGAACCCAGTTAAGTCCTACAAAGTGAACACGAAAATCGCAATGTATTTTGAGGTAGGAGGTCGTGTGTAATATCCCAGAATTTAATCGCACGATCGTCTCATTCGCCCTCTTTAAAACTCCCTACGTTGGTTTTTCACGTTCACGTTGGGCGGCGGCTGCGGAAATGCTTCAGGTATTTTCATTTGTATTTTCTGATTTTTAAAATTGGCACTCTTTTCAACTCTCGATGGTAATAAATGGTTCCAATTCTCGTCGTAGTCTTTTTTGTGTGCGAAGGCGGCAATAAATTATACAGTTTGCGCGTATAAACCCAGTCGGCGGCACGGTAAAAGGAGGGTAGTTTGCTGGTTTTTTGTCGTCCCTCGCCCCTCTCCCTCCTACCGGCGACTATTTTCTCGATGCTGCTTTGTTTTTTTTTTGGTTTTTTTGGTGTCGTCGCACGAAAAACGTGGAAAACAAAATGTCATCGTCGCGCGCCCACCAAAATGAAAATCGTGTTCGATTTTCGTATCATAATAATTAAACCTTTTTCAGATCTCTTCGAATGATTTATTGGCCGTTAGTTCTACTTTAATGTAGTCAAAAGACGGCGAAGAGAAGGAAACATACTTTATTTCCGCAATTTCAACCCTCCTCCCCCGCTCCCCCGCCGCTGCGTAACCGTCTTCGTTCGTTTTCGGTCTACGCTGTTGTAGGGGGGGGGGCGCAGGCGATTTAAAATACCGTGTGCCGGAGAGGTGCGAAATGGAAATCGCACCGAAAGAGTCATCCGTTTAAATTGTATTCGAAACGAGAAAATACCGTCACTAATTCATCATCCGTTTGTACGTTTTTTCATTGGGTGTCTGCCCGCAAACGAGTAAACTTTTCTAAATTGCTGGACACAAATATACTATAACTATGTTTTGGGAGTGCATTATTTTTGGATTTGTTCTTTTTCGAAGCAACTGAACGGAAAAATTTCAATAGTTGAATTATTTATACGTCATTTCGACGCTACCACGCTGGGTAAGGATGAAAAATCCTCTCTTGCGAGAATACTACGTGAAAAAACTGAAAAAAATTTTTAATATGAAATGTCATAAAAATTGACGTAATTTTTCCCTTTCGTTTGAAATCCAATGAAAATTGAGGCAGATGCATAGAAAAAAAGGCGTGGGATGGTCTCCCCTCACATATTTAATGTGTAAACATTCAGCTGAGCGCCGCCAGCTTGCCACGGATGTTGCTTGTGTGTGTGTGTGTGTGATGTGACAAACAGAATTTGAAACTGGACAGTGCGCCATGCAGTTTTTTTATGCAATCTCAACTTTTTTGTATCTAATATTTTTTTACACCCGGGAGGAAATAGACTAGAGAGTAAGAATGTTTACACATTAAAAAAGTATTATCACTTTTAGATGGAGCACATTTTCCATACCCTTTGAAAGATATTTTGTGGTAATTTTGAAAATACAATTAGAAAAATAACATTGACATCTTGTTTTTCGAAATTCGTTTTGCTTTCCATACGAGTTATTTCAGATCTAATCGAGTCGAATCACCGCAACTAATGTTGTCAATTTAGATTCCTGTAAAAAATATCATCTCATATTCAAAAAGTTGAGGGAACAACGCTGGTGAGTTTGGTTGTTTAATTAAAGTGACAAAATTGAACATTATTTTTTTTATGTAAAATAAGACTCCTGATCAGTATAGAATCATAATATCTTGCTTGTAAAAGATCAGTATGCGGTATTATCCTTCAAAATTTTATTGTTCACTTTTCAAAAACCCTGTATTCGCATATATATTGTATATACCAAGTGTTCACTTTGAAACAGAACGAACAACTGTCGCACATAAATCAACCGAAGTATTGCAAAAATTCTTAGCACCACTTTGTTAACAGTTCTTCTTTTAATTTACGTTGGTCCTTTTAGTTTTTCAATTTTTTCTTTGAGAAAGAGTTTTTCTTATTTTGTCTTAAAAATAAGAAATGAATGTTAGTCTATCCTGATACTGTTGGACAAGTTAAAGAACAGTTTTGTATACTAATAAAATGGTTTTTACAGTTTTGTAATATCTTGAATCAATTAGGAGTTAGTGGCATTTGATCTTCTTTATTATAGGAAGATTCTGTTCATATGTATAGGCTGTAAAGTATATTATATTCCCAACAAAACAAGAATCAAATTTGCGTAAGTACGCACATTTTGCCCCCAATTATTCTTCTTTGTTATCGCTAACTGCTCGCTGTCTCTCCGCTCCTTCTTTATTCCTTAATGCTTTGCAGCTTTTAGACAAGTAACTGAAACGAGTTCAACTTTAGTTCGAGATAAATTACTAATCCATTATTTAGAAGTCATTTTTCGTTTCAACGTTGCTGATCGTATTGATTTCGAAGTTGATGGCTGAAAAGAATTCGAAAGCAATAAAACATTCGCAGTCGATTCGCTGTATATTCGAGCCAATAAATAACTTTGCACAGCCTCCGTCCAGATTTTCTACAGAAAAACCCTTATCCTTTTGTGATTAGCAGAACTTTTATTACACCTTGATTTCGTAGAGAGTTGATGCAACAGTGAAAAAATTTCATTTTTTTTTTCATTTCCAAAAATTTACAACTATGGCCAAATTTAAGAAAATTATCAACGATTTCTTTTGTTTTCCGTGGTGTTTTACATTTTTTATTAGACCTGCAAAAACTATTCGACCTTTAATCACGAGGGTGAAAATTGTTTTTAAAGTTTTAACATTGTTGATGATTGTGCAGTCTCATCAAAATGCATTATTCATATTTATGTTCGAATATTCAGAACTCTGTCATCTGTGATTCAATTAAAACCAGCTTTTGTTGTGGTTAAAGTAGATAAACTTATGTCAGAAAAAAAAAAGAAATAAGGGGTTATTTCAAGTTCTGAGATTTTTTTATAAGAAAAATCGTATACGATCAAAATATTGATTATCTTTATTCACTATCGAACATTTTTTCGGTGCTTCAGCGAGACAAAGTGAGAGAATGTGTTGATTTTGGTAGAAATTTAGGTACTGTATTACATGAGAGACAAAATTAGAGTATTCTTATATTTATGATTTGTAAACAAAAAGAAAAAGTAGGTGCGTATGTCTTTTCCAAAAATGAGAGTGAATACTATAAAAAAAGGAGAAGGTATGGTATCTATGAACCATGTGTTATTTTGCATTTTGTAGGGATATGTTTATGAAGGAATTTTTAAATACCTTTGAAACTTTGCCTGTTCATGAAAATGACTTGAAAAAAATTATAAATAAGTTAGGTTATGTGGAATACCTTGTCCTGAGAGATATTCACATATAGAATGTAATCTACAGCTTTGCATGTTCTACCACTTGATACTTTTAAGTATGGGAGAGCCAAATCGAAGGCAAATACTGGTGATTATTTAGCTGGTTTTGTAAGCTTATATACTGGATTTGGCACACGCACACAGACACACATATGTATATATGTAAGTTTGTTTCCGGGTATTCCACTCGATCTAATTTGCACGTAAATAAAGTTTCGTGAACTCGTAATCAAAAGCAGAGTTTATTGACACGATTAAAAATGGTAGTGAAATTAGAAAATTCAAGATTATCATACACAAAGAAACGAACGAAGATACGACTAGGTTTTATCTGTCTTTCTAAGACGGCAATTAACGGACGAACGAATGAATGAATGAATTTGATAAATGAAATCGACGTTCGTTACAAAAGGAAAATAGTCATGTTGAGTATGGTCAAAAATGATGTCATTTAACAAAGGATGGTCGAGTCGATAATACATGAAATGACGTAACTTAAAGATAATAAGATCGGAACAGTAAATATTAGATATTCGAATAGTGTCAATTTCTTTATATAGGTCAAACAAAAATAAACATTACAAATTCATGAAAGAACGAGAGTAACATACGAAATTGTAGTCATTTGAAAAAGAAGAGTGTTCTTTTTACATATATACATATGGTATTATGTTAGAGTTTACATCATTTCTTGCCTCTGTAAGGTGATAAGAAACAACGCAGTGCATTTGGTGCCAATCTGTGACATCACTGTGATCCTTATCAGGTAGTTTGTCATAGCCCGTACGTACAGATATGAACATACAAACATACGTGTGTTATTTTGTTTAAGGTCATAGAGACGAATATATGCCAGCTTTTGGGTGGAAACTGTTGTTGAGGGGTACAAGCCCCTATACCTCATACGAGTATTGTCCCCACAGGTTAAAAACGAGTTTTTAAAAAATACGCTTTTATTTTATAGTACTTGGTTCACCAAGCTTTTCTCTGACGTGAAAAAAGAGAAAATTTTGTTAATTCTAATCAAGCTGGAGAATTTCTGCAATATTTGGTATATTCTCAGTGTTATCGTATTCGTATATCTCGAGAATTAAAATCGCAATATTTAGCTCATACTTCATTAGTCATAAATCACAATCATACCCAGTTTAGGCCTGGAAAAATTCGTTAATAAAACCTTCCATATTTGTTACTTTTAGGTTTAATTAATTTTTCAACGTTTGTTGATATCATTTGCTGCTGATGGATAGATTGAGAGGCTCATATATATATATCTGTTCAACTAATTATCTCAAACTTGAGACCTATCTGGATTGTTTTTTTGTACCCAAATACCTCTCTACTGAAATTTTCAGCAACATCGTTGGTCTAGTTCTTCATAACGCGTTTACATACCCACATACTCTTGTTGCTCCTATTATAGTTTAGGATTATTTGAATTTAGTATTGTTTGTTTAGAACGGATTTTGCGGTGCAATTCTGTAAACATAAAAACGCAACACTCTTTAACTGTCTTAATATTTGCAGAATAGCACCAAATCATAGTTGATAACAAACTCGATAAAAGTGATCCCAGTGGTCTGGTACCAAATTATGTCATATTTTGTTGCATTAGTAATTACAATAAAATGGTATAAAAAAGTATAATTGTTTTTCTTCATCTTCGTAGTCGAATAAAACTGACTCTGTTGATGAAATTCAATGCCTCACATTTAATTTCAACCTGCTGAAGTTAAATAATTACCTATAAGTAAAAAAAGTCGAAGGTTGTTTGAGTAACAAGACCCCACAATGGAAGTGTTTGTCCTTAGAATATCTTTTCACATTCTCTTCGACTTCTAAGAAATTCACCAGTAAGGGCTACAACAAAACTGAAAATAGCACTAAACTTGCTCATTGATTCAAACTTATTTACCTCATTCAATCTCATCTTTTTGTATTTGAATGAATCATTTACCTTTTGTTAATGACAACCAATTTGATCTTTGATTTTCTAATAAGTGACTCACTCACTCCCCTCTCATTATTAAACATGTGTCATGCTTCCGTTTTGTTATTTTATGGATATTGTTGTTTGTTCGAGTGTTCTTTGGTTATTAGAATAAGCCAAGTCAGGTGGAAGAAGAAATTTTGTATTTTGTCTAACTCAGTTAAAAGTTACCAAAAACTATTAGCAGATTCCAATCTTAAACTCAGGTGTCGGCGTGAGATAGTGGTTACGTACTTGGCTTGGCAATCGAAAGGTTGCGAGTTCGAGACCTGCCACTGTTACCTTCTCTACCGAAAATGATGGTGTAATATGATGGTGCTTCATTTTGTGATTTAAAAATTCATACTGGTAAATAATTGGCCACCCAATCTCAATCATCCGCCTTCCTCATTCTGACATTACAAAAATCTTACAGATCTTAAGTAAGATGACTTCGGAGTCAAAGCCCATGAAGGAGGAAAAAAAATGTTCCAGATGATCTCACTCCCTTACAGGCCCATCCATCCACAGAATTCTAAGATGGGTTCATACATTTAAGTCTTTGATAGTCAACAAATAATAGTATATTATGCAACATGGGAGGAAAGTGAGAAATTATCACCTTACGCAGTTACAGCACTGGCCTACTCAGCTCGTGCTTGTAAACTTTGCACTCGTTGATCTTTTCTCCCATGTTATGTATGATACCTTATTAACTAAATGAACAAAAATTTATAAATTTAAAGAAAAAAAACATTTTCATCTTCGTTCTTAATAGTCTGGAGTCATTTATACTCGTGCTCCAGTCATGATTGTTTTGAAAAACCGCTCTTATGATGATGTGTTATACTCGATGAGCAGTTAATAATGTGATATTCTTCTCCCTTGGGAGATAAAGGAATTACTTTATTCCTAGCAATAAGGTCATCAGTAAATCATATTTTTTCCACTTTTTAACAAGATGATAAACTGCTATTTTTTGTTCACATAATTAATAAATGAAATTATCATTAAAATCAGAAACTAATTTTTTCGTTTAAAAAATAATTATTCTTCAGAATGTTCGTTGTATTGTACCAACTGTACATACGTACCTAAGTTAATGTTTTAATTTTTGTTCCTCCTCAAAAATGAGCTCCTTACACAATTAGAAATATTACATATTTTCCTAAAAATGATTTTTGGTCAAATAAACCTCCATCATTGATGGAAACAATCTATGCGATAAAAGTAAAAAAATTTATTAGTATTTTGGAGTCTTCTGCCAATAATATTAGAAAATTACAGCATCAAATCTTCGTCTTTTTTCTGTTATTTTATTGAAAAAATTCTGATCACTTACTTGAAATTCGTGCCAAACTTAATTAGTCTCATGGAGACAGCGATCAAATAAAATGTAATTTGCTGGAAACCGTCTAGTGGAGCCTATTTAGGCGTCTGAAGCGGGAAAAATAAATGAGAAAAAAAAAAAAAGCAAATGAAAGTAGAACTGAAAGAAAAAGTGGGGAAAAGAGGGCTGACGAAAATAGTGAATGAATGATAAATCTGGCACTTCACCGAAAAGTTATTCTCGAAAAACTGTTTTTAAGAAGCGAAATCTTTTTCGAAAATTGTTTTTTTAACGCTCGAGCAAACGGAATTATACTTTTGCTTCGAGAAGAAAGAGGAAGAAGAACAAAAAAGTAGAGTAGAAAAAGAAATAAATATTCTATTTCCTGACACGATTATTTTGGACAGTTAAAATACTTTATAACAATTTTAATATTTCCGTTCAAGTTGTGTTTCGAATCAGTCGAGGAAGAAAAAAGAGTAAAGGATGGAAAAAATAATAATAAAAAAATACGAAAAATTTGTTTCGAAAAAGAATGGAGAAGGTATGGTATAGGAATGAATGTAAAATGGGAGTGAAAAAAAAAAAAAAAAAAAACTTTTACTATCGACTTTGTTCTGAAGTTTGAGAAAATCTTCAGGATTTTTATGTTTCCTCTTTTGATTTGTACATTTTGACTGCCGACAAACGACGTTTTAGCTTTTCCAACATTATTTTTCACATCGTGGTGGTCGTTCTCTGTTTTCGTTTTTCCTTTTATTTTTCGAAGGTACCAGCTCTATTTTTTCCATTTTCTCTTGAAGTAGTTCGCCTTTCGTCTTTTTATTTTTTTAAATCGTATTTTCAATCCCTTCACCAGCAGTTCGGTATTTGAGAATTATTTACGAGTGTGCGAGTCGGTCCTTAGTCGGCTTTAATAAGAAAATTTAGAAATTCGTCAGAGAATATACGCTCGAGTACCACGTTGTACCCGCTGGAAAAGGCTCCACTGCTCTATTTTTGCTTTTTATAGAATGGCCCGTAATGCGAACCACCTAAATCGTGTCCGTTTCAAAATTGCGAATTCACTTTGACGCACCCATAGAATTTCATTTCTATTTACGTTTTAAAAGTGTATGGTGAAACGAAAATATAAAGGTTGATCACATTTCTCTCTTTAATGTGCTCCTTCGGTATACTGACTGTTGAGTATCCTGAAAATTGTCAAAAACGAAGTCAAAATGCAAGCGAAACATAAGTGCTTTTGGTTTAAAATCGTTCGAGAAAAAACTGAAAGTAGGCTAAACTCCGATTGAACCTTAAAGATGTAATGATTTAACGAAAAAAAAAAAAAACAGGAAAGTGTCGACTATTCGGACTATAAAGAATTTTATTTTAAATCGACTATTTTTTTTTTGACGATATTACGTATGCCATGCTATACACGAATGTTCGATTTTTTTCACTTTTAAAAAAATTTCCGTCTTCACTAAAAATTTTCCTTTCCAGTAAACTAAGATGCGATATAAGTATGCGTAATTGCAGATGTCCAGAGGAATACAGTAGTGCATGATTCATTAAAAATCTTAAAATTATCGTATCAGCTTGTGCAAAATTTGAAATTGATTTTCAAGCTGAATTTAAAAATTGGGTGAAAAGAAGAAAAAATACCAAATTTCAGTTCAAAATTTATGATATAACTTCAAGTTATACCTACAATGTAGATCAACTTCAATAACATCTATCGCACTTTCCATTGGCTGGATGAAGGGTGCAAATTCGTGGCACCATTCTGGACAACCACAGCAGCAAAACCATTTCTGCAAATCTATATAAATATGAATAAAATCTGTTGGAGGTTAATGTAAACTTATAACTGGAACTTATTCACTATTTACGCACCTATTTGGGTCTACTCCTACTAAAAAAATCATCACATACAATACAGGCTGCATCACTATTGTCTGTCTATAAATTTTATTTTGTACCTTTAGATTTTATATTCGTGGCTTTTGCATCAGAAGCTTTTGTACTTGTACTGGTAGCTTTCATACCAGTAATTTTCATACTCGTAACTTTTTTTACAAGTATGTTACCCATATTTTTGTAGGACATTTTGACCTGTTCTTTAAACAATTTTTAATGAAATTATAAATTCAATAATGAGGTAGGGTAGGTCAGAGGCGCATTTAGGATTTTTCCGCCTGTGGGCAATCAATTTTTGTGCGCCCCCCCCCCAAAAAAAAAAAAGTTACGAAAAATTTTCATGCAATATATTTTTGTTAGAAAACGTTTATTTTTATACAAACCCAAACTTGTAAGTTTGATTAAAAATTGAAAAAAAAATTTTTTTTTTAATGGATCGTCCAAAAATTTTTCACCCCTGAAATTTTGCCGCCATGAGCTACGGCCTTTCTGCCCATGCCTAAATGCAGCGCTGGGGTAGGTACAACATTTATGATTTGTACGACTAAAACTTAACCCTTTAGTAACAGGAATGGGTTCAGCAATCTCAATACTACAATCCACTTTCAGATGTTTTGACCTGTTGGCAAACACTTATACAGTCAGTTCTCTAGGTACTGCCTACTTACACAGTTTAAAAAATTCTAGAACTTAGTTACTGTACCTTTTGGTGATGCCGAAGATGGTCCAGGAGTTGATAAAAAAAGACTCTCCTCAACATACTCATCAGTAGGCTCAGTGACGAAAATATTCATATCAGGCTGTTCCCATTCAAATTTAGAAGGGCGTTTTTCTGCAAAGATTTGTTACCAACTTGTTTTTCCTGTACCTACTTTTACACATTTTGACCTGTTGACGAAAATATATAGTCGGTAAATTGGTACGTCTTTATTATATTTCCAGGCCAGCTTAAAAAATTAAAGAACTTGTTAGCTTTTAGTGACAGGTGCAGAAGAAGGTCCCGGAGTGGTTAAGGGGAGGGGAATAATCTTGTCAGCAAACTCAGAGCCAATAATATTCGTGCCGGGATTTACTCGTTCAGATTTACTAGGGCGTCTTTTCTGCAAAGCTTTGTTGCTAAAACGTTTGTTCCTTCAAAAATTGTGCAAGATCACCTTACAACCGGGCGTGAGGTCCCTCCAAATTTGGTACTATATTTTTCATAATTCTTTCAGGATCTTGTGAAACAATGCCACAAGCAGCAAAACCACTTTTTAGATACTCTGCGATGCAATTCCTAATTGCTTTGTTATTTATGAATATAGTGTCAATAGTTGTAAAAGCTTTTTTGACAAGTTCTGGAAAAATATTTTTAGAAATTCCCTTAGTTAAAGATCTGAAGAGTAAGTTTTCCTCCAAGCTTGTTTCTTTTGTATTAAGGTGATAAGAATTTATTTTATAGTTAAGGTATGTAATAATAACATTTTATGGTCACTTACCTTGAAATATAGATCAGCATAAAATCACATCAATTTTCCATGTTCACAAACAAACTGATGTGCTTCTCAACCATGTTAATGTAATGTTTTTAATCGGCAGCTCGATTGCTTGAACCCATAACTACCTGAATCACACATCACAGCTCACATAAACATTATTTTATCACCATCAGAGGGTGTCATATGCATTTCTTTGGCAACTGTGAGTATCCAAATTCCATCCGCCTATATCGTTGGCCCTGTGGCACTGTGGCACTGTGGATACGGTGGTCCAATTTTATGGGGGGTTGTAATATAGGCGACGCTGGTTCAAATCCTGGAGCTGGCAGAACCTAAAAGTGGTGACTTCGATGTGATGCTGGGAATATAGCAAACAGCGCTATCTCTCGAACATGTTGGCAACTCACTGGTCACACATCCTCGCCTCTTCCTGCTACCTACTGGCAATGGGTGGAGTTGGGCGCGGACTCGAGCACTGCCAACTGTGCACAATGTTTGATCATCCCTTCACGCATACTCGGCAATCTGCTTCTTATACCATTAATACTGGGAGGGGTAGTGTGGCAACCGTGAGTACACAAATTGCATCCACCTATAGTTGGCCTCGTGGTGCCGTGGATACAGTGGTTCAATTTTATGGGGGAATGTAATATAGGAGACACCAGTTTGAATCCCAGAGCTGGCAGAACCTATAATTTCCATGAAATTTTCAAAATTACCCCATGGTTTCATAATTACCCCATTTTATGGAATGTAATATTAGATTTTTTTACTATTTTTCATATTGTCTTTTTTCAAATTTTTTAGTTCAGGTTCGCTATTTACTTGTAGAATCTTTTACTCACTTTTTTCCCCGAATTATTCATATTCTATCCATAAGTTTATTGTAAGTATATTAATTTTTTGTTATTTGCCTAGTTTATTTATTCCTATTCTCATAATTCCAAAATTTCCCCTTAACTACTTATTCATTTTCTTTTTGTTTGTTGTTTTTTGATTTTTCTTCAAGTTTTATGTGTTCATTTTATTCTATCAAATTTGTGTTCACATAATATGTAATGAAGTTTTTATCAGTTTAGTTCGGACATTTATGAAGTAAGGAGAGGCTTTTCAGTTACTTTTTTAATCATCTGTAGTTTTCTTATTTTGTTGTAACCCTGTGTACATAAAAGTTTTATTTATGCTGGGTTTTTATCATTTAATTTTAAATTTATTGCTGTTCTAGGTAAGTTGTTATACTCATAGGAAAGTCCTTTTGAAAGCAACTAATGAGGAGTTTATTAATAAAACTTTGGTGGTCATGAATTTTGTTTTAAAATCTCAAGAGTATATATCTGCAATTCTAGTAAACTTTCTGTATTTCGCATCTAGACTAAGACTACCATTACTGTAAGCTGTTCTCCAATAATGATTCCTATTGGCAGCTATTCTGTTTATTTTTGAAAAGTCCTTGGTGTATGTATGTGATGGGATTGAGTTTATCATTTTGTCAAGGCCATGAAAATCTCCTTCCCATAGTCTTTAGACCATATGAAACAAAAAAAGGGGGAAAATAAAATTTATTCTCAAAAAAATGAAACCAACTGGAAAAAAGATACACCTACCTTAAAAATCTGAACTAAAAATGTAAAAAAAATGATTTCTTAGGATGTTATATTGCTATATTTTTCTTTATTAACCAAAATTTTTCAAGTTGGTTTTTAATTTTAACCAATTGAAAAATCCTCAATCAAAATGAGATTGTGTTGTAGAACAGCTTCAGAAAATATTTTTTCCTTTTTAGTGCCTTTTTTAGTTCATTGTAATAAGCTTTTATTCTGTTTACTGCTGTGATTTTAAAATATGGTAATATTGCAGCCAACCTTCCTCAACAAAATAATGTTTATTTCCCATGAAGCTAAAGCCAAAAAAATCAATAAAAGTTTATCTTTTAAAAATTGTTTTTTAACCTACTTATTTTTTTAATGAAAGCTTATCTTTTTTCAATTTCAGTTTTTTAAATATGGAACAAAGGAGATCAGTATAAAATCTACCATTCTATATACATACCTAACTTACACTCAGAATAGTTTTAAATCCTCCTTATTGGATCTGATATTTTAAATTTCAAAAATTTTAAAGGAAATTCATAATCACTATTCAGCATTCAAAAAAACTCCCAAGATACTAATTTTGATGGAAATTTATTGAATTATAAATTTTATGTTCCTAATTTCAGATCTGGTACTGATCCAGTATTGACCTTATCACATGAAAATGTTATGGAACCACTTGTGGTTTGTCCTTTTTCAAATGAATCTTTAATCATAAAAATTAATTCAACCATTGCTGAGAAGTCATTGTACATACATAAAACAAATATATGTATACATCACTATAATAAACGTACAAGCCTTTAATTATTTCACAAAATCATTTCCCCTATATTATTTTGCCAATCACTTCCCCAATATTATTTCACCAATTATTCACTCAATGCGCATGCACCACTACCCACACAGTAACATAAACACGAATAAGTTAAGTTAAAAATGAGTTTTTCAAAAATACAGTTTTATAATTTGAAGCAGAAAATAACGGCGAAAGAGAAAATAAAATTTCTCATTTTTCTTCTGAGACAGAAACAAACAAAAATTGAAAAAACAACTGATAAAAACATATATAAATGTATGTGTGCGTGTGGTGCAACACGTGAAAGTAGTTGGTCATCCAGTGTGCCTTAACAAATTGAGTGAGTAGAATAAAACCATATAAAAAAATGTTTGTTGTCTCCTCTGAAACAACGAATTTTATAGTCTTACTAGAAATTCAGGGTTTGCATAAGCCAAAATGCCATGGAGCAGCACTTCAGGGCTTGTATAGTATATATGTGTACCAATGAACATAGAACCTCCTCCTGTTTTCAGTTTTCTTCTCCATGTTTTCTATCCACTTGTGTCATAGTAGCAAATTGAGAGCAAATAGGTGACAAGTAGTTCGGAATGTAAAGATATTGGCTACCTTCTTATCAACTAATTGCTATTTGTTCCCATTGGTTGCCAAATGACATCTTTTATTGTTTGGTACAAACAGTGGCCCAAAGTGAGCTACCATATTTTTTATTTATCAAGATATTGCATTGACACACCAAAAGGAGGAGTTTGGGGTTAAAATCCCTCAAAAAATTTATAACATTCCTGCTTATAGAGGAAAAAATTGGGAAAAATCAATGTAATGGAATGTGCACTACCAGTTCCAAAATTTCAGAACATCCTCCAAAATAAAATCATGAGTGCGCATATGAGATACTGTATTATGCTTCTTATCATTATAGAAAGTTATCAAGCGCTTTTGTAATAAAACCATTAGTTGTAGATTGTTGAAAATTACTGTTATTTTTACATTAGCTGAAGGTTTAATAAAATTTTGGCTGAAATCGGACAAATGATTCCAGAGATACTTTGCTAATGAAATTTGATTCTCCAGTTATCAACCATTATTGGTAGAACCATACTAATTTGTGCCGTTAATTTTAGAATTTGTGCTCATTTATTTTCAAATATAAGGGCCTCAGAAATTTATGTGTCAGCCCCCATTTGGAATTTTGAGTTGAAACTTTGCATGCTAATTGTGCTTAATTTGTGCTAATTTGTGCTGCAAATTAAAAATTGTATACTCATTCCCTTTCAAAAATATTTGTGGTTTTATGTTTCCCCTCAGCCCCCCATTTTGAATTTTGACCCAAAATTTTTCATACCAACTGGATTTAAATAGTGATAAATTTTGCTACCAATTTTGGAATTTGTTATCACCCCTTCTTAATATATAAAAAAAAGTTTGTGGGTGGGGCTGGGGAAATGCTAGCCCCACCCATTTTGAATTTTGACTCAAAACTTGGCATACTAATTGTGCTCAATTTGTGCCAATTTTTGCCAACCATTTTAAAATTTGTTCTCACTTCCCAACTCAGATAGGGAGGATGAAAGATTTCCCCTCAGCCCCCCATTTTTGAATTTTTATACAAAACTTTGCCCACTACTCTTTTTTGATTTGTGCTTAATGGTGCCAACAAACTTATAATTCCTGTACATTCAAATCTTTAGTTATTTGCAAAACAAATTTGAGTGGGGCTGGGGAAATGCAGCCCCACCAATTTCAAATTTTGACTTGAAATTTTGCAAACTGATTGTGCTTAATTTGTGCTGATTTGTGCCAACCATTTTATAATTTGTGCTCAATAATTAACTGAAATAAGGGGTGAGGAAGGTTTTGTCTTAGCCCTCCTCCTTTTGGAATTTTGAGCTGAAACTTTTCCCATTATTTTATCTTAAATTGTGCTTATTTGTGCCAACTTCCTTTTTTAAAATTTTAAAGTTGCAATTTCAAGCAACTAATAACAATCACCTATTTCTGCTGTAGCCTAAATAATAGTCATTTATAACAAAATTTTAGTAGGGTCAAGGAAATTTAAGCCTTCCATTTTAAATAGGAGTTAAATTTTATTACAATTTTTATGACAGTTTGTACCAAATTTTTACCTTGGTACTTTTGAGGGAACTATACTTAACCCATACTTTGCAGTATGTTAGATTTTCTTAATTTGGTATTTTCTGGTTGCTACTAAAAAACTTTGTAAGTACTTGTAAATTTTTCCATTGATCACTCTCTATTGACAGTTTTTTCCATTTAAGTTGCCAAATTAAAAATATTATCATAAAAACCTTCTATGTGAATTAAATAGAAGGAAAAAAACAAATTTTTATGGTCATATCTGTACAAATTATTTAGTAGGTATTCATGCTAATTTTGGTTTTATATGAAGAATGGGTCAAATGGAGAAATGAACACCAAATTCGGTCTGGGCACCTCAAAAACCATATTTGGTGATGTATCATACAATAAAAAGTGGAAACTCAAAATTAACCCCCTTTTGGAAAATATTACTATATCTTATGCATAATGCAACAGAATTAGAAGCAAACTCATTGTCACTGTTATCGCATAGGTATACAACAAACATCGATATGTTTTGCAATGTATTGATGTTCTTCACCAGATCGATGCAATATTTTTTTTCGATATATCGATATTGAATAAAATACATATTTTGGGAATTTTTTGGACAACTGTTTGAAATTTTCTTTTCATATTATGCCAGAAACCTTCGCTGGAGTATACTCAACAACTTCCAAAAGTTTCATGGCCATTGGATGAATGGTGTAGTAATGTATAAAAGACAAACAGACATACATTCTCTTTTATATATATAGATTAATGGTGTAGTAATGCATAAAAGACAAACAGACGTACATTCTCTTTTATATATATAGATAACACTGGCCAAAGAAATCTTAAAAATTCCCCATAGATAACCCAAAAATATTTTTCAAAATTAGGGAATTTTTTTCATCAAAAAAGTCGTTTTGACATTTTACTGTGTGATACAATAGAAAATAAGTTTCTTGAAGCGCCGAGTCAAAATTTGGTGTTCATTTCTCAATTTGAACAATTCTTCATCCCCAAATGTGCCCCAAAAGGGGCTTAATATTGAGTTTTCACATTTTATTGTGTGGTACATCACCAAATATGGTTTTTGAGGCGCCGAGTCCGAATTCGGTGTTCATATTTCCATTTGACCCATTCTTCATCGCCAAATGTGCCCCAAAAGGGGGTTAATTTTGAGTTTTCACCTTTCATTGGGTGATACATCACTAAATATGGTTTTTGAGGAGCCGAGTACAAATTTGGGGTTCGTTTCTCAATTTGACCCATTCTTCATCCCCAAATGGGCCACAAAAGGGGATAAATTTTGAGTTTCCACATTTTATTGTGTGATATATCACAAAATATGGTTTTTGAGGCGCCAAGTCCAAATTTTATGTTCTTTTCTCCATTTGACCCATTCTTCATCACCAAATGGTCCCTAAAGGGGCTTAATATTGAGTTTTTACATTTTATTGTGTGATACATCACCAAATGTATTTTCTAAATTATTAAGTATATAAAACCAAAATTAGCATGAATACCTACTTAATAATTTGTACACATATGACCATAAAAATTTGTTTTTTTCCTTCTATTTAATTCACATAGAAGGTTTTTATGATAATATTTTTAATTTGGCAACTTAAATGGAAAAAACTGTCAATAGAGAGTGATCAATGGAAAAATTTACAAGTACTTACAAAGTTTTTTAGTAGCAACCAGAAAATACCAAATTAAGTAAATCTGACATACTGCAAAGTATGGGTTAAGTATAGTTCCCTCAAAAGTACCAAGGTAAAAATTTGGTACAAACTGTCATAAAAATTGTAATAAAATTTAACTCCTATTTAAAATGGAAGGCTTAAATTTCCTTGACCCTACTAAAAATTTTGTTATAAATGACTATTATTTAGGCTACAGCAGAAATGGGTGATTGTTATTAGTTGCTTGAAATTGCAACTTTAAAATTTTAAAAAAGAAAGTTGGCACAAATAAGCACAATTTAAGATAAAATAATGGGAAAAGTTTCAGCTCAAAATTCCAAAAGGAGGAGGGCTAAGACAAAACCTTCCTCACCCCTTATTTCAGTTAATTATTGAGCACAAATTATAAAATGGTTGGCACAAATCAGCACAAATTAAGCACAATCAGTTTGCAAAATTTCAAGTCAAAATTTGAAATTGGTGGGGCTGCATTTCCCCAGCCCCACTCAAATTTGTTTTGCAAATAACTAAAGATTTGAATGTACAGGAATTATAAGTTTGTTGGCACCATTAAGCACAAATCAAAAAAGAGTAGTGGGCAAAGTTTTGTATAAAAATTCAAAAAGGGGGGGCTGAGGGAAATCTTTTATCCTCCCTATCTGAGTTGGGAAGTGAGAACAAATTTTAAAATGGTTGGCAAAAATTGGCACAAATTGAGCACAATTAGTATGCCAAGTTTTGAGTCAAAATTCAAAATGGGTGGGGCTAGCATTTCCCCAGCCCCACCCACAAACTTTTTTTTATATATTAAGAAGGGGGTGATAACAAATTCCAAAGTTGGTAGCAAAATTTATCACTATTTAAATCCAGTTGGTATGAAAAATTTTGGGTCAAAATTCAAAATGGGGGGGCTGAGGGGAGACATAAAACCACAAATATTTTTGAAAGGGAATGAGTATACAATTTTTAATTTGCAGCACAAATTAGCACAAATTAAGCACAATTAGCATGCAAAGTTTCAACTCAAAATTCCAAATGGGGGCTGACACATAAATTTCTGAGGTGCTGACTCGTCGAGTACTCGAGGGACAGGTACAATTAGGCCATAAATATACAGGTAGTATATCTATATTTATAAAATTGAATACGGATAATTTAGTGGTTGTTTATAAAGAGTTATAGGATGATTATTGTTGATAAATATCTACATTTTTGGTGTTCGAAAATGTGTTGACAAATATATTTGAAAATAAATGAGCACAAATTCTAAAATTAATGGCATAAATTAGCACAAATAAAGCACAATTAACATACAAAGTTTAGAGTCAAAATTTGAAATGGGTGGGGCTAGCATTTCTCCAGCCCCACCCAGACTCTTTTGTTTATATCTAAGGAAGGGGGTGAGCACAAATTCTAAAATTGATGGCACACATTAGCACAAACTGAGCACAATTAGGCCAAAAATTTTCAGGTCAAAATTTGAAATGGTGGGGAGGCCGGAGAAATGGACCTAGTAAATCTGTGAAATTTGTAGGAGTTGGTTGCATAGATTAGCTGATGGTTTGGTAAAAATCTGACTAACACAGGACGGATTATTCTCAAGTTCAATAGAATTACCTAGAGAATTGAATTATCTTCTGAGAATAAACAGTTCACTAAATTTTATCAATATATCGAGAACCATTTGTTCAATTTGAGCCAAATTTTCACCCAACCTTCAACTAATATTTATAAATAACTCATGCAAATTTCAACGATCTATCACCAATGGTATTGCAACAATAATGCTCGATAATTGGAGAATTGAATTTACCATTTAATTAAGAAACAGTCTATCGAATTTCATCGACATCTTGAGAACCATTTATTCACTTCAGTAAAAATTTTATCAAACCTTCAGCTAATGGTTTCAAACAACTCCTACAAATTTCAGTGATACCCCACTTATTTTCTTTCACAGTAATGCAACAGGTACTAGCAAAAGAACCTTAAGAGCATAAAATTCCTTTTCCATTGGCAATAGTCAGGTTACGAGGCTAGGTTAGATTGGAAAAGTTAGAAATCAAAAGTTAAGCAGCATTGCTTGTGATTGGTTGGGTGATGGGTGACAATATCCTGTTGTATATTTTAAAATACAAATTTTTGTCATTAACTGCTTCCTGATTGGTTGAAAAATGAGTGGCAGCTTAGTAACAATGTAAGAGCGATAAGGTATCAACAGGGTATCACCAGGGTAACAATATGGAAACAGAGAAGCAAATAAGGAGCAGTAAAATGGCACATAATCTGAAATTCAGCTATCTGATTGGTTGAAAGATTGGTAACAACTGGATAACAATGTGAGAGAAAAAAGGTAACAACAGGTATCAATAAAGTAACAGTGTGGAAATGAAGAAAGCAATAGGGAAGCAACAGTGGAGTAGCAATGTGGAAAAGTTTCTAGAACCTTCTTTCTGATTGAAATCATTTTACATAAGAGTAGCTAGTAGGTAAGCACTGAGGATGTTGATGGGTAGCTTTTCCGCAGGTAGCAACTGGTGAAAACTTTGCTCAGTGGGGTTGGTTCTAATGCCAAATTGATTGATTCGGTTCAGGTAGAGTCGATGATATGTAGAATATATTTTTAAATGCGATTCGTTCAAACTTTCGTTATGGTTTGAATACGCGAAACGTTAATTCAGTTTTTGTGAAAAATGGTTGAGATTTGCAGAGGAGGCTCAAAAATTGAATTTCTTAACTAAAGATAAAAACCTATCCTGATTCCTGCTCAGAGTTTCACCATAAGAGTAATTTTTATACTTTTTTTTTTTTTTTGTTTTCGTAGTCTTGATAGAAATTTTCAAGCAAGTAAGTAAATTCGATATGGGCTTTTCACTTTCTTATATTACACAGAAAGTGCTTCTCTCTTCGATATAAACTGTCGATAGACGATAGTAAAAGTTCGTTCAGAGTTTTACTTCGTGCAAAACAAATTTGTAATTTTTCGTTTTAAGTGAGGAGAGAGAGTGAAAGAGAAAAAGAAAAAGTGAAGGAAATATGTCCAATAACACGAAAATTTGAAAATATAAAAATAACATCATCAACGAGTAGACAGTTTTTACGAGCACCGAAAAAAATAAATGAAAAAGAAAAGCCGTATGCCGTTCAAGTGGAAATTGAAGAGTATGGGGTGAAGAAGAGAGGAGGATATCGTCATTAAAGGATTCGCTTGATTAACAAATAAAACGAACGTTAACCGAAGCGTTTCAAATTCATCCCAATTCAGTATCTGTTTGCTAGAGTAAAAAAAAAAAAAACAGACAGACAGACAGACAGACAGACGAAGCAGTGAACAGAAATGGGGGAGAAAAAACTTCCCTGAATTCGAAAACAGAATTTTACATTCAAAAAAGAAGAAACGTTTTTAGGGAAAAAAAAAATTAAATGATAAAAAACCAATACTTGTCAATAGTTTTCCGTATGATATCGTTTTTTTTTTTTTTTGTCAGTAGCCTATTAACTTATACGTATAATCAATGAAAAATAAACTTTATACTTTCTATGGTATACTTCCTTGTCTATAATTTATATGTGTGTTTGTGTGTGTGTGGGTGTGGGTGTGTGTATGTGAAAATGAGAAAGAAATAACAAAAAATAAATAAATGAAAATTTACTACCTCCAGAAAAAACTTGTAATAAGTTTGAGAATATTTCATCGACGAGAAGTTCAAAAAATTGTTTTATTACTTCTTTTTTTTTTTTTTTTAATGAAACGTGGAGAAGCCCTAAGGGTACGAGCGGAAGAAACGCATAGTTGAAGGTTCGAAGTTTAAGTTTGTAACCATTTTAATGAAAGTTTGCAATATTTTTCTGCATTACTGGGTGAACAAAGAGAGAGAGAGAGAGAGAGAGAGCGAGAGAGACTGAAACGGACACAAAGAAAAAAATAAAGGAAGGAAAGACAGTGGAGAGGGTATTTCAATGTGTTCTTCCGCACCCCTAACCAGGCGTTCAATCTGCTCACCCGTACTAGTCGACAGCCATTTTACCGTCAGCATAATTTAGCTTTTTTTTTTGTCTACAAAATTTTATGAATCGGTCGCTGCCGGTGGTGTTCTTTTTCGGTAAAGTTTTGAATTTACCGCAAAATGACTAGTTGGAAAAAAAGTTTTATTTTACAATAGGTTATTTCTTTTCTTTGTGGGTTTTGCTAAGACAAAAGATGTACGAGAAAATTAGTTGAAAGGAATGAAAAAAAGGGTACAGATGCGATGTTGTAGGCGTCAAAGAAAAGCTTATAGACCTGTAATTTTTTTTTTTTATTTGACTCTAATTCGGAAAGTTGGTTTTCTCTGACGGGTTTCTGTAATGTGGTTTGATTTGAAACAAAGTCGCGTGGTCTGAATCTGGACGGAAGTGTAAGATTTTGTACGAAAATAAATTGAAAATGAAGGAAGACAAGAAAAACACCAAAACTAACAAACGGAAATTGTAAGTCAAGTTACATTCAACACAAGATAGCACACATTGATGGCAGCACAAAAGCTTTATTTGTAACCAGTGGAGAGTGAAAAAGCTTGACGTTATCAAAATAACACGAGTAAAAAAATAAATAAAACCCAAGCTCGACGAAGAGCTCCTTTTCACGACCAAACAAATTCACCCACTCTGACTAAAAATTGCTTTCGGAGCGTCCTTATTCTCTGATTCTGTGGCGGTCAGACACCTACGCCGAAAGAAAAGAACCATAGACTTCATATGTATTCTCTTTATTTTCAATTATTTTTGTTCATAAGACCAGAAATGTCAAATATTTGGTTTATCCTACGTCTGTAAGTGCCCTTAATCTTCTACCTGAAAAACTGCATAAATTCAAGGATTGGCTTTCTCTGCTTGAAATATCGTGTTAGATTAACAAAACACAGTTACCCTTAGTTTATGACGTTCGAAAAAGTCACACAACACGCAAGAAAAAACCAACAAGAGAAGGCAAATTAGAAGGTACAGATACCTGCATGGCCAAGTTTAGGAAAAGACATAATTAGAAGGGAAAGGGGGAAACACCGCAACCAACAAAACACCGAGAAACCAGCAATACCAACCACTCCTTCCCTTCATATGCCTATTAATTTAGGCTAACATAGTTACTTCAGATTCCCAAGCAAATGAACAAGAGAGAACAAAAATCATAAAATTGAAGTTTATATTACTGTTTGTTAGTCCACAAATGTAGTAGTGGAATTGAAACAATGCGATCTTTTGAAGGTCATTCCTCCGAAGAAGCCCCGCTAATAGACAGTCAGTCGGCCCCAAAACAGAAGGAGTTGATAAACTCACCAAAAACAACAGATTTAAGCACATGCTTAAATGCTCCGCCCGGCTGTAAATGTAGTATCACACACGAATTGTGATTTATGAGGCTATTGAAAACTAAATTTCAATTTGTTTAAAATAAAACAACGCCCTTGATGGATATGGTCTGATTGGTGTAATAAAAAACACAATTTTGAACAATACACTGAGATCTTGTGAATCAGTACCAAACCAGATGAAAAGGTGATGTGTATAATGGCGTCACAATTTGACACTAATCGGCTGAAAGGCTTGAAACTTCGAGAACAAAAAAATTTTACATATACCATTCATGATAATTATTTCATCAGATGTTGCGACTTTTAAAAAGCAAACGAATGAGAATTTTGTGAGAAATTACTGATTTTAGAAAGCTACACAGCACGATTCAAAAACCAAAGAAGAACTGAGTAGCCTAACAAAGTAACAACTGAAAAAACAGTACAAATTGTTATCTGCACCATCACTCTGCGAATCACATCATTTCTTACATCGTATGATATAATGCAGCCAGAAACCTGCAACAAATATTTAAACTGGTTGGCTGCTGCTAGAAAAGCATCATATTATTTAGGCAAATGAAGAAAAAGCAGATGAACAGCCTGCAGCTAGAAGTAAAAGGGATTAAATTTTAAATTGGACATTGAATGGTGGAGAAAAAAGTTCGTACATATGGGCAGAGCAAAGCAAAAAGTAAATTATAGGCAAGATTAAGCAAAGAGCAAAAAAAAAAAAAAAATTCAAAGAAAAACATATTTTGAATCACAGTAAGCATAGGAATTACGTCGTAGTGGTAAAATAATTAAAGGAATCGAAATTAAAATTAAAGTGAATGATTTAAGTGAACTAAAATGACATGTGAAAAATGACGAGAAATGAAAGAGAGAGAGAACTGAAGAAACAGAGATTGGCTATTTCAAGCTGATCCTGAGAGAATGATAATTATTAATGTAAAACGCTAATTTTCAGTGATGTTCATTTTTTGTATGCTTTTATTGCAATTACTAATGAAAAAAAAAAAAAAAAGTATGTAAAATTATGAAAATTACCGAACTAACAAATATCCCCATAATTAAGAATAGGCCTACTGAGAACTTGATTTACTATTTTATTTGATGTATAATAATCTCCCTTATCATTACCAATCATAAGTTATTTTCAACTAGCTTTCACTAAATTAAGTATGCTAATAAAAAATTAGAGTTCTTCTACTAACATCTGGGGGTGCTAAAATCGGGTTTGGTTTTTATCACTTATTATTTATCAAAGTGATTGCTTTTTCAGTTCAGGTTTCATCTAATATTTACGACAGTTAATATGGTGTCATGGTTATGACGTGTTCTTTCATGCGTAGTACCTCGTGTTCGAGTCCCACAAGGCTCAGAAATAATTTTTGTATTTTTTTTTTAAATGTATGAAAGCATATTTTGAATAAAAAAGGCGTGAGTTCTACTGGGGCTGTACTCATTGAAGATTGATTTGTAAACATAATAGTGTGGTTGTGAACGTGTGCAATGAGCTCGCTCACAGTCACACACCTACACATCATGTAATACACAAAAAAGAGTTACAATCGTTGGACTTACGTGTTATACAAATTTGATGATCATAATTCTTAATTAGTCCACCGCGTAGACCAAATGCTAAGATGTTTACGTATCAAAAAATTCATTTTTAACCTACACTTATTATTTAAATGAAAACAATGGTAGCTCAGAGGGCCGCTATACACGCATTTCGTTTTATTGTAATAATTATCTGTGCGAATCAAACTGTGCCAATTTTTCAAACGTGTGTATCTATATGAAAAATCGACATAAATTTTTTGGTTTGCCCAGTTCATCGAAAGAAGTTTTCATTTTAATTCGATAAATACGCGACGATTACATTTGCCCAGTTTTTTAAACATGTGTGTGAAAGAGAAACGATCAATTACTTTCGTTTTTTGTTGAAATTATGAAAAAATTCGCCAACATTAATAAATTTAAAGTTCGATTATTTGTGGCGAATCGATGTATCGGATGCTTTTCTGGATGTGCTTTGAGGTTTTGTATAGAGTTCTGGCATTATTTTTGGAGTTTTATTGAAAAAAATTTGTTTGCTTGATTATAAAATCACATAAACTTGAGAACTTGTTTACAGCTCTCTGTTTTTTGATTTTTCCCTTCTCCAAACTGCCATATTGAATTTATATTATAAAATATAACAAAATTTAAGATGAAAAAGTTACACCGCAAATAAACCGATACTTCTGGTGGTTATGCCTGTTTATAGTAATTTGGGGCAAATGAAAATCCGTACATTTTATCGAATGATGTTTGAATTTTATTTTAAATGATTCTTCTAGAAACGATATTAATTCTCTTCTATATTGCCTTGAATAATAGTTACATTTTTGTGGAGATTTTTGCTTAGGTTCTCTCGCATTTATGTGTAGGGTTACCCTCAAGCATTATTGTTAGAGCTGCTTTGGTTTAAAACTTTTCTTTCGTATGGTTTATGAGATTTGATCGTTAATATATAGTCAATATATATGATAGTTGTAGATGTGTTTAAAATTTTATATTAATAAAATGAATTCCTAATTATTACTTATGGGATTTGCAGGGAAACCATAAGTGAACTGTAGTATACATCAGGTGTTGTATCAATTTTGTTTGGTATACTTAATACTGGGAACTCCGACAAAGCTAGAAGTTTTAGAGTACCTACATATTTACATTAACGAATTTTCGAAGTATTCAAATTAAGTCGATGCCAATTCGTGGGCTAGTACCGCCCTCACTGGTAGTTGTTTCTTTGAAATGAAAGTATGGCAAGTATTTCTGGGTGTACGTATAATTCAGTTGGGGATAGATTTTTGGGTTGGAGTTGCGAGGGCATATGTCCACCTTCATTTTCATTCCTTAAATCAGACTCTACTTGGATGTTTTTATTGCTTATATTCACAGGTACAATATATTTATTTATGTATTTATTTATTTATTTATTTATTTATTTATTTATTTATTTATTTATTATACAATCCCATTCAAACTTTATTTTTCGCTTTCTATTTAAATCGCGCATATCAATTCGATGCAGTCATCTCTCTTTTAAACTACTTCCAACACTTGCTTTAAAAATGTTCAAAACTTGCTTCAGTGTGAAGCTATTCATCCAAACCACACGTTCAGAATTCGTCCCATATTTCTATCTCAAAATTGTCGTAAAATTTAAGTAATTCTTTGTCGCCCATTGACGTCATTTATTATTTACAAAAATAATGAAAGTCAGTGATAAATCTCTTGGCTTTTTTATACGCTTTTATTTAACTCTGCTTAGTTCCAGCGTGCCGGTGCCGGTTCCCGGTTAGCGCTACTTGACGACAACCTTTATAATTTTGATGTGTGTGTTTTTCTTTATCAAATTCTTTGTGAAATAATTTATTTATTTATTTATCAGATCATTTTCCATGTCATTTGTGAAAAATTTTAAATACCGTTAATTGCCATAATTGGGAGAAGTAAGTAAAGATTTCCTGTGTGTCGACAAATTGAAGAGAATTCCTTAATTTGTAGATGAATTCTCTTCAATTTGTCGTTGAATCTTGATTAATTTAAAGGTGACGAATCGAAGAGAATTCATCGACGAATTCTCTTCGATTAGTCGCTAAATCCTAATTAATTTAACGGCGACGAATTCTCTTCGATTCATTGCTAAATCTTGATTAATTTAATGGCGACGAATCAAAGAGAATTTATTTACAAATTCCCTTCGATTTGTCGCTGATTCCTGATCAGTTTCACGGCAACGAATCAAAGAGAATTTGTAGATGAATTCTCTTCGATTTGTCACTGAATCCTGATTAATTTCACAGCGAAGAATCAAAGGGAATTTGTAAATGAATTCTCTTTGTTTCGTCGCCAAATCCGTATTGAAGAACAACACCAGTCTTCTCTCTCATTACCGATTATCAGTCTCCTTATCAGTATGACAGATAACTAGTGATGTTAAATTATTGATATAATATCGATATATATCGATATGGATCAAATTTCTATATGAATTTAAAATATCAATATTATATCGATATCTATCTTTTTCCAATTTTCATAATTAATTTGGCACATTTGGGTTTTGATAATGGATAAGTTTGAAAAAAGAAAAAGAAATTAAGAAAAAGTAAAAAGTAATTTTCAAATTTAAATTTAATTTTACAAAAATGTGAAATGGGAATGATTCAATTTAGGAAAATTATAGGACATAGAAAATAAGTGGAATTATAAGTTCATGGAAAAATACAGAATACTCTCTACTAGCTTACCAGCGATGTTAAAATATCGATACAATATCGGTAATATCGATATTGTCTTGAAAAAATTTAAATATTATCCATATTGAAAATTTGAGAATTTTAACATCACTACAAACGACTCGATGCAGTAAAATTTTAGAACCCAACGTCAGTGCAACCAACCATGCGCATATAAAACTCTTTGATGTTGTCCTCTTATCATTTATAACCTTTATTCTCCATCTGTCTTAACATTTTCAAGAATTGCATGATATTTTAGTGAAGTTGATGAGATAACCGCGACAGTACATTTGTTGTTTTCTAGTTTCACATTACCTATACATTTTTTTATACCTAAAAAGTCAAAAAAAAAAAAAATTAAGGATACGCTTTTATTTAACTTAGTACTTTAAAAAGTAGAAAAATAATATTTCATGACCTACTTGTCTTATTTATTCTTGTAACACAAAATAAAAGCACCTCTCCCTTTTAATAATTTTGTTTTGGTAACATGAAATTGACTTGATAATATTTTTTACAATATTTTTTGCCTTTCTAATTGCTGAAACTTCTATCATATTTTTCTCCATTCTTCATTCTCTAGTCCATTATTCCAGTATCATATCAGATGAATAATGATATATATATATATAGAGTGATGATGATGATGATGATGATGATGAATGAGTGAGTGAGAGAGAAAATGTGGTATGAACACTTATTATTAGTTTGGCAACACTATCACCAATTTTCTCAGATTTTCATTATTAGCGGCTTCACGTCGGTTAACCTTAGGTTAGTGGCTTCATATTGGTTAACTTAAAACTTTAACTTGTGATTTGTTTTTCTTTCTTTTGTTTGTTTCATTATTCGTATGGCAATTCAGCGATATCTTGTAAATAAAATGTAAAATTTCAGCCAAATTTTCTCAGAATCTTGACAACTAACGTACATCAATATGTCTCGGCAAAATTTTAACTTGATTTTCCATTTGCTTTTTGAAGTATCACTGAAATTCTGTTCAGATTGAGTGATTCATGAGATAATAATTCAATCCAGTTGGGGATTTGCGTAATTTCAGCAATGTCTTGACTTTGAAACATACGATTGAGCTGAAATTTTCACAGAATCTTCAGAAAACATACTAACATATATCTTGAAAATTTCAGCTCTCTGCAAATGACAGTTGTCTCGTAATTACGTTTTATAACTCAGATTGAATGGAATTTGGTTAGGATTCATATCCAAAATTATATATTAAAAACAGATAAATGTTCCATTGTATATTTATTTGCATTCTCTTCAATTTTTTTCCAGAAAAAAAAATTGAAAATGTAGTTATAAGGGTAGAAAAAAACAAATTTAATCATACACATATATATACATACATCTTTCATATGGAGAAAAAAAAAGACAAGTCCCAAACCACAGACAATCGAAGTAAGTTACAAATGAGTCAGACGTAATGGTGTTAAAAAGTAATATTTCCGTAGAACCATTCTCTGTTTAGTAAATGGTTTACGTTCAAATCATGTGAATTTATCACATCCCAAATACAAAGGCCAAACCTTTTGCAGCTTCGTTGCGAAGCAGCTTGTTGAATATAACCTCTATGCAAAGTGATTGTGCCTCTGTATAAAAACGTGAAGCATCTTATTACATGGAGGCACATTCATCATACATCAAAGTAGATGTTACACTTTTTGAATGAAACGTAAAATCTGCTACCATGAGTAGATTGATATTTTATTCCATTTTTTATAATTTTTGTGTAATTACTCATCATTTGATATAATTTTAGCGTTTTATTGCTTTCTGATCATTATTTATATAAAATATCTTTCTCAACAAGATTCAAAAGTGAGTTTACTTGACTTGGAAATTGCTCACTCGCAGCGTTCGTTTCACAAGTTTTCTCACATGTAAACACTTACTTTTGAACCTTGGTGTGTAATATACTATATTTCGCAGCGTTTTCGATAAAATTTCATTACATTCCCTCTGTAAACTACTACCACTCCTAGTTCTCCATTAAAGAGACATAGAGTTCGATCGAATAACCGCGATAGGCTTTCGTCTAATTTTAAAACCAATTCTTCGACAATTGTTTCGTCTTTCGTCTATTCGCCATTAGAATAATAATTAGGTACGTCGTACAATGGATCCGCTAATTTGAAATGATAACCTTTTTCCTTCGAAATCCTTTTTCGTCTCGACGTTATTAAAAATCGATTAAATTCACCATTTCGGTAACAACGACGAGACAATAAATTAGTCTCGTGAAAATTACGAACGAATAAAATAATTACAGTTTATGCCACTGTTGAAGATGATTTAGAAGTGTTGAATTTCCCCAAAGAAGTTTTCGTTTCCTTTTGTCTCAATAAATTATTTACAAAAAAAAAAAAAATAAAAAAAAATAAAAATAAAAAAAAAATGAATTGATTACCAAGATTCCCATTTTGATGCATTCTTATTCTGGAACCCTTTTCCACTTTTTCTTTTCGTCTGTCTCTCGTGCACTGCATTTCGCCTTCTTTTGCGCTCAGAAAATCTCCCTCTGGTAGAAAATTATCCGAAAATTATCGGACACTTTTCTTTTGCCACCTAGTCGATGATTTATTAAAAGAATATACCGGCGCAATTTTCCACCTTCAAAAAGAAGAGTATTATACAGTTTGAGCATACTTTTTTCTTATTTTTTTTTTTTTTCTCTGTTTCCCTACCTACGACTATTTATTTATTTTCTTCTCGTTATTATGAAAAATTGAACCAACTACGTTTTCCGGGTCATGATTAATGTTTCATTTCGTTTGGCCGGGATAATTTATTTTATTTTTCGTTTTTTTATTTTATTTTTATTTCGTCTTTACTTTAGGCTAACATTCATTAACAAAGCACGCAGAATTCCTCTGTTCAAATAATATCTTAGTGAAGAGAGAAGAATAAAGACGAAAGAGAATGGGTGAAAAAAAAAAAAGGATAAAAAAATACAGCTGTATAATCATGCCGCAGCATCCTGTAACCTAATCTATACGCTCTAATTTGTGATTTTACTTTATCAAAGGCCTTAGTTTTTCGAATTATGTAAATTTCCCGCAATATACGCCCGCTCACGAGCGTTCACGGTGAAATATTTATCAAAAAAATTTTCCTTTATTTTCCTTATAGTCTTCTGTCATTTTGCAATATTCTTTTTCGGTGACATTATTATTATTTCAACTTTACGTCGAGTACATGCTAGATGTTAATTATGTAGGTAGTGGTGAGCCAGTTTGCAGGATTTTGATTCAACTTTTGAATGGATGTAACATTCCAATAATATTATGAAAAAATTGTGTTCCAAAAAAGAAATACTAATTTTGATTGAAAATTTTTCATTTAGTGAAGCTGTCCGAGTGATGCTGATGGGTGGTTTTTGTTGCCGGCTATAATCATTAGCTGCGTGAACAGCTTGAATCGAACTTCTGTAATTTTGGTTTCTATTTGCTGGTTGTTACCCAGTTCGCTTGCAAACGGGCTATTAAAATTGACCTCACAAAAGGGTTAGAGGTGGGGATGAAAAAAATTATCCGTTTCATAAGAGAAGAAAACGATGGTACCAATTTTTAATTTTTACTTAATTTTCTTTGTGTATGTAACATATATATGCATTTATCGCCTAAAATTTTGTGTTTACGGTTTTGAAAAAACTACCAGTGAATACGGCTGAAACTTTTACGAGAGATGGTTCTCATATTGAAGCAGGTCTGAGAGAAGTTTTTTGCCTATCGGTTGATTAGTTTCTGAAAAAACTGGAAAACAAAAAATTCTTGGAAAAGTTGTTTCTCTGGGTTTCTGAAAAACTGACGAAAGGGATCGAGCTGAAATTTTCACGATAGATTTTCCTTATGTTGGTGCATGTTTCTTAGAAGTTTGGTGCCTATTTATTCAGTAGTTTTCGAGAAAACTGGAGAAGAAAAATTTCTGGAAAAAATTTTGTCTTCACAGTTTTTAAAAAACTACCAAACAGATAAGACTGAAATTTTTACCAAAGATAGCATTGTATGGGAGCAGGTCTGAAAGAAGTATGGTGCTCATTGATTAAGTAGTTTTCAAGAAAACTGGAAATAAAAAAGTCTAGAAAAGCAATTCTTAGCTATAAAACATCAATAGATCGATACTTTTGTTCAAGATATGGATAATTGTCAATAATTTTTTTGTAATTTTTTAAGCTGAAACTAGCGATGAAATATCGATATATGATAGCTATTGATATAAATATCGAATTATATTGATATAAATACAGATTACTAAAGGTATTGTGGAATACCTTGTATCGTGGAAGATATTCCAACAACAAAAAGTTTTCTATAGTTTTGTGTGTTCATCACAAATCATGCACAAGGTAAGGGGAGCCAGGATCTCAGTTAACACTGGCAAATTGTTAGCCAATTTTGTGAGCTTACTTCTTACATGCACACATAGACGTACACCTAAAGAATACATACGTGTGTGTGTCGACTAATTGCGACGTATTTTATCACTCCTATGGCTATGGGTAAAATATAGCATGTGTACTGATAAGCTAGATTGTGATATCATCCAAGATGTGAACTATTGATTTTTTATGGTCTGGATGTTGCATCATACTGACATTAGTTTGCAAGTACGTATAAACAAACATTCAATGTGTTTAACATGCAGTGCACAACATTAGTCATCTTTTGATGACAACTGTTGTTGAGAGGCCAGGCTTCTAACCTCTTACAAGTAGCCTAATCCCCCCAGATATTATTTTGAAATTTTTTCAAATAAGCTCTCTCTCTCTCCATGTACATCTTATCTCCATTTCTGTCTCCATCTGGAAACTAGGTTTTCTCACAAAGCAATGTTGAGCTATATTTTTTTTTTTATATATTAAATTTAAGATGAACAGAGTGAAAATAATGTAACGTCGATTATACACATAACAGTGTTGATTATTTTGGCAATGCTAATATTTGAAATTTTTTATAAGTAATTATGTGATTTATGTAAATACTTTTCATTATTTTTGGCTTTTTATTATTGACGCATATTAAGTGAAGAATAAAATGTATTCTAGTCTATTCCCATATTATCAAAAATATCTGGTTCTTGATCCAGATGTAGTTCGTTCGGCGCATTTTGAAGGGATCATTTTAGCAAAACATTCAGAAAATCACATCTTGAGGAGAAAACATAGAAATTGAGAGCTAATTATAGTATTAGTACCCGAGAGTTGGTAGCCAAACATATGAAAGTTGTAATGTGAATTATTTTTAAAGGCCTAACCAATCCAGGCAGTCTAATTAAATCTTTTTTAGTCTCATTCTCAGTGAAAGGAAGTTTACTGGGGTTGACTGTATTTAATCTAATTTTTTTACGTTTTTATTATTGTGGGGTGGTGCAGTTAATTATATGTACACGTTTTGGCTGTGCAAGATCATTTCCTTAGGTTTAATTATTGCTTCCAAATGTTTCTCTATTTTCGCTTTCGTTGAAATAAGTTAAATGAAACTGAAATTCAGTTTTCTTGTCGACTTGACAGATTTAATAAACATCAATCAATTTCAACAAATAATCTGCCTCAGTTTTGCTTATTAATCCGCTATTTTGTTTGCAAAGAAATTCGGTATCTTCGGTTTTAAACAAGATACAGAGAATGAAAGACTAATTAAGATGCCTAGTATCTGTCAGCTGAAAACTTAGTCTCGCGAAATAATTTTTCCAATACTATTCCAGTTTTAATGACGCTTTTGTCGGCCACATTCTCATACGATTTTTCATCTTTATATCGTTTCTGCGCGTTCAAGTATCTAAAATTGAGGAAAATTCTATCGAAAACTGTCGTAGCCTTCGCTAAAAAGTAATTAAACCGATGAAATCCCGAGGAAAGAGAAAGTACACGTTGAACGTAAGATGAAACAAAACGTCAATTTATATTACGCGGAAATCTTCAAATTAAAGCGATGATTCAGTGAGACTGTGAGAGGAAAGATATAATTACCTAGTCGAAAGATGAAATTTCTGTGGAAAATTACGGATGTAGACTTTGGAGATGTAAGCTGAAGACGAATCGTTTGAAATTACTTAATAATTAGATTTTGAAGGCGATATGTCATGTGTATTAGAAATCATATGTGTGAAAATGGTTCGAAACCACGGGACTGTTAGATATATATAGTTGTAGTAGGGTAGGTATAACTAATTTAGAACGTACGAAATGTGTAATTTGAGATAATTATGAACTTTAAATCGCACAATAAGCGTACCTATCTAGGAGTAATTGAAAAGTTATTTATTGGGTAAGAAATTTTCCTCGCTTTTTTTCGTGTGAAATAAATTTGAAATATTTTTGTTTTTATTTTATTTTCAACGAGTTGTTACCCGCAGTATCACTTGCGTATATTGATTTAACTCCTTTTTTGTAGACTAAAATAAAACACGATAAAAAAAAAAAACCGAAACAGAGTGAGACAGAAAAAGTCATATCCACCCTTTGTCTATATACATACTGGACTGCTAATACTGATAAGAATAACACAGAGTCTAATGAACAACCGGTGAAGTTGAGTCAGACACCCGTATCCCCGTTCAAAATGTTAGTTTACTGGTTTGCTGTTTAAAAACATAGAGTTACCTGATCCGCATTTAACCGAATTAATTACAAATTTCTATGTAAAAATTAGAATTAGACATATTTGTAAGAATATTTCGCAAGTAGATAAAAACATTCATCATACAGCAACAAAAAAGATTATTTTTATGCATCAATAGCTGTGTTTGACAGGATTACACTAACTTACACCAGCCTACACCAGTAGAGATATTCCACAAATATTCAAGTAAAACTTGGTGTAAAGTCATATAACATTCTGAAATTTGTGGAATCGCCCCCCTGGTGTAGGTTGGTGTAAATTGGTGTAGTCCTATCAAACAGAGCTAATAAATCAAATTTTAAATTGATTTAACTGAAATTTTTGAACTTCTGAGTTTTATAAAACTACAACATTACCGATTTAATTCGTAATTAAAAGCAATAATTGTGGTAAGAAGAGGCCTAGTCAAAGGAAAAGACAATAAGTATTAATAAATTTGATAATGAACTAACATTTTGAACAGGGATACGCCTGTTGTTTTGAACACAGCTTTTTATCAGTATTAGCAGTCCAGTATATATATAGTGAAAGTATCCACCTCACCAACTAGTAAGCGTAGTCGGATGATGTTAAAACGAAAACGGAGTAGTTTTTTTTTAAATTTTATTTTCTAATCCTTTTTGTTCGGTTCAAGAAACGTTTTGTCTGTTTTCTGTTTTCACAGATGGTAAAAATTGGTAACTTTGCTTCTAAGGAAGCTATAGACTAACTTAATGGCAATAAACTTTCCTTGGAACAACACAATTTTTTCTGTAAAATCTGATGCAAACCCGTCTAGCGGTTCTGGCGTGATAATGTTTCCAACAATTTTTAGCTCGTCGTATTTTATAATATAGCTATTTAACAAATACCTATATTAATTTCTACATAATACGTAGAAATAGAGATACTATGCTATCAAATCAGCATTTTTACTTTGATACTTGACTAGGTTATGTGTTTTGGGAAATGAATGACACTTTAAAATTGCTCAATCTTTTTATAAAAAAATAGGCATAGTTAAGTGTACATACTTTTTAACTTATTCTGGCCTTTGAATGAGACGTATCTATTTTAGAAAAAAATTATTAGGAAATGTTCCACCCAAAATACACGTGAAATGAAGTGTACAGTGCTGAAAATTTTGCTCATTTAAATTTTCATTCTAATAGTAGGCCAAGCATCATAGTTCTTTCATACCGGAAAAATTCCTAACAAGTGGAACTTTTTTTTAAAATATAGGGAATACGATTCTAAACAACATACCAAAAGCCCTCATGCCTAGCCGAGTAGAATCTTTCTCAAAATCAGTTTTTGGCATTGAAGTTATCTCGGTAAATATGGCACCTATGTAAAAAATATATATGTAAAAATTAATTTAAATTAAATTCGCTCTCAAAAAAGCTTTTACCATTTTTTACATAGATTGAATTACTACATTGATAGATGCCAGCAAACATAAAGTATTATTTTACAAAAGGTTTGTTAGTACTTGATAATCAAGGGATAACATTGATAGAGGAATTTTTTACACTAGAATGAATTTTGGATTTAAGATCCCCTGAAATTTTTAAAAAGTTTTATTTTGACAGTTCTAACTTGAAAGCTATAATTTAACTCGATTGTTTCCATGGTGATGAAATAAAAGAATCTATTATATCTATTTTAATATATCATTTCTCTGTTATACATGTTCAGATGAAACTTAAAAACACTTCTAGAGCATACTCCGTTATTTGGACTAAATTTTATGATGTTTGTCTCAAATTTTAGGTCTCATCGATGTGAAGGTTTTAGTTCAAGAACAGTTTGAAAAAGTCTGGAAAAACATCTGAAGAGTAGGTAGGTATCTATTACCTATGTATCACACAAAAATGACCAAATGCAATGATATTGAACTCAAATTGTAGGCCTGATCTGTGCAAAGGTTTTAATTGGAAATGAACGTCTGAAAAAGTGGCTTTTTCTTTCTGGACATATTAAGCTTTTTTTTCCTGTAAATGCCTAAAAGAAGGTATTCTCCTTGTAGACTATTGAGTTTCCTTTTACTCAGTTTTTTTGAAGAAGAGGGTATTAAAATTGACCTTACTGACAGTGAGGGGCGGTATAATTAAATTATCCATTTCTCAAAAAAATAGAACTGTCAAGACCAATTTTCATATTGACTTACTTTTTTATTAATATACCTATGTATATGTATGTAGGTACCAAACAAATTTTGTGTTCATAGTTTCGAGAAAATACAAAAACAAATAGGGCTGAAATATTCCCAAAAGATAGTCCTTCTATATGATCAGATACAGTGTGGGTTAGAGGAATTTGCAATTCCCATTTTTGGTTTTGTTCCCAACTTACAACTTCTAGAAAATACCCAGTTTTGAGTTTCTAAACTCAGGTAAAATGTACATTATTTGTTTTTTCCTTTCTAAATTCTAAAATGTTCTCTTATTTATTCTTTGTTTTCCCGCCTAAGCATGTTCCATGCCCTAAAGTTGTTCATGTTGAATCTCGATTATACGGATAAATATTAGAATGTTCTAAATTTCTTAAAACCTTATCGAAATGGAGTGTGTGTGGAGTATGTTATGAGCACCCGGTTCCCCTTTTTTAGCAATTCCATTTTACGATGAAATACAGCTTGTGTCACAAAAATTTGCATTTCCTGATCTGTTACTTGGAACAGTGCTTCCACTGTGTGTGCACTTTTATTTAGACTTTCACACACCACATCAGTACCCAATTTTTTTTTTCAGTACATCAGTGCTGAAGTACCATGTACATACTTGATACTGCAAACTACAAAGCAACGATGCATTTAATTATTGCTCAAATGTTCTCTTTTGCAATGTGTTGGTGTGGATGGAAAATGTGGAGTTGTGGTCTTGTGGACTGTACATCTGTAGTTTTATATTCTGTGCCAATTTAAAAAAAATTTCATGATATTTTAACATAGATTTGTTCAATTTTTTATACTTTTTTTTCAAATTGTTTTTAATTTTGTTTCCCTATCAAATTAAGGAATCATTAGCATGATTGATAAAATCTTCTTAAATAGGTCTATGTCTTTGTCAGTGTGTCTGTAGTTTGTGTGAACATACTCGAAGATGAGAAAAGATGTGACGTTGGTGCGAATGAGGAGAACTAGAGCTATTAGCCATCTATTTGCAATAATTAATATTACCTACGCTTAGTATTTTTTCTATTTACTAATTTAACCAAGTTCTAATGCTTGAAAATCAGGAGTGGTAGTCAAAATGTGAAGAATGAGGGTGTTGTATCCATTTTCATTAATAATTTTCTATGAAAAATTTTTTTCAGGATTTTGTGAAACATACAAAAGACGTGATAAGGCTGAAATTTTTATAAAAGATAGTCTTCATATAGTTGCAGGTCTGAAATTAATTCGATGTGTGTTAGTCCATTCGTTTCTGAAAAAAAATGTAAATCAGATAATTGCTGGAAAGATGATTTTTCAGTGATTTGGAGAAAACTACCAAAGGTATGGGGCTGAAATTTTTATGAGAGATAATCTTTATAAAATAGCAAGTATAAGTATCAGGTATAGAAATGAAAAACAAGTATAACAAAAAACTGATGAAAAAATCTAGTCCCTTGTGTTGCATGAAGTATCTCTAAAAATGGTTTGGAGCATCTTTTCTACATTACTCTTTTCAGCAAATTTGTATTTAAGGTGGAATGATTGCATTTTGGGAGACCAGGAGACTGGGCAGTATGGAACTGGTTGAAATTGAGGCAAGGATTTACTTGTTTACTCCTATTGATCATGAGTTTTTTCTCAGTTTTAAAATTATTTATGTATAATTATCTTGGAGAATATACATGTTGTATCGAAAATCAATGAGTAAATTTGATGGTGGAAAAACAAATCAGAGTTGGAAGAAAAAAAGAAAAAAAAGAAAAAAAGAAACTCATTTGTTTTTCTATAGTACCTTTACATATATCTGACAAAAATGTTTATCGTGAAAAGTACGTTTACAAATCACGAGGATTTATTGCTTCTTGTTCCAATTAAATTACTGAGATGTGTACTCACTCATTTTTACCATAATGTAGTTTCAAAAATGTGACGCGTTGTATCGCGGCCCATAAACATGTTCATTATAGCTACTGACACACGTTTTATAAATTGTACTCTTTTTTCACTGGCATAATGGTTTGTCCTACATAAAAACTTATATGAACCTATTTTATTGTAAATTTAATGCAGATTAATCTTATACGAAATTATTTTACTATGTTGGTGTCATATTGATGTAAATTAATGTCAAAAACCAATTTTAAGGAAGGTTCCACCTCCCCACAGTGATAGGCTCACCACCTAAGATAGGGGACTTTTAATCAGGGCTGGATTTAAGGAGGTGAAGGGGTCATTGGCTCCAGGCTACCCAAATTAAATTATTACTGGTGTTTTTTTCCACCTGCTTTTCTGTAACTTATAATTGTACATTACTTCCGTTAGCAGTAGGCAGTTTTACAGAGCAGCAGATGTGTAATTATGTAATTATAATTGATTAATTGTTGAAAGACTGAAGTTAAAATGAAAAATAAATCTTTAGTACTTCGCAGTATCATGAACTTCATAGTTGGTATCACGTCAGGTGGGAGATTTAATTTAATTTGATTTCTTTTTAAGAGGGGAGAGGGTATAATCTGAGAGTGAATAAAAAAAAATTTTTCAAGTACCATATGAGGGCCTCTATCAATTCTTGGTCCTCCACCCCAGAAATCGTAAACCCAATTTGACTTTTAGTATGTGTAGGATAGTATTCCCTGCATTTAAAAAACAATTTCTACTTATCAAGAATTTTGGCGTTACATTGCATTAGGGTACCCAAAAATCTTTCCATTCAAATTTCCAACCTTTTCTGGCAAAAAATAAAGCCAGAAGGCTCTGGTAGTAAACTTATAAAAATGTGTTAACGTATTAAACTACATGGACTCAAACACGTGCACCTTGATCTTCGACAAAAGCGGATATTATCAGACCACTTTACCACCCTCTCACATTCATAAAAGGGGTTGGAAGTGCACCAAAAAAATTAAAAATAACATTCCACTTTATAGCGAACACCAAACATTACTGAAGCGTTAGAAAGGGAACTTTAGAGCATCAATGGGATGGTAGGTTCATGCAGTTAAAGAATTTGTTCCATAAATTATTGTTAATTTCTTCAATTATGGTCAAAAATTCCAATGGAATTCACGATGATTTTTTGTTATCTTGAAATTACTTAGCTAGAAAGGACGTCAGTTTCCACCCTACTCCACGATGTCGATTGGAAAAATCCTAATGAAATTTTATGAAAAAAAAAAAAAAAAAAAAAAAAAAAAAAACGGAGAGAATGTCGTATGAGTTTTGAAATATTAAATAGTTTTGTCGTGGCAGCTATGTTTAGAGGGAGAAGAGGGAGTATGCTGACATGCTGACAAAATGGAGCAATGATGCAGTTTCAAAGTAATGATTGGAAATAACTTTTTATTATGTACTAACTTTTAACTGTCGAAAATACTGCATTAATTTTATTTTAACGTCCTTATTTAGGCTCGATTTTAATCGAATCCAGTTTTTTTTTTTGAACACGTTAATCGTATTTTCTTGAATTGAATTCCACCAATGGAACAATGACGTTAAATCAGCCGACCGATTTAATACCTACAGATAGACTGTAGACAAGTAAAAGCAAAGAATGAAGACGTTCAAATTTTTGTACGATTCGTTCATGTGGTTAGTGATTCGAATTTGATTTTCGTTACAGAAATTCGTTTTTCCAGATGAGGTTTCTCTTGCAGGACCTAATGTAAATTATTATGCTGAAAAATTTGTCACCAGCTAGTACTTTTTATCTTTTCTCACTTTGTTTTTTGTTTTTACTTTTCCTTTTATCGTGTAGTATGCAGAAACATTGTGACTAAAGATTGTGCAAAAATAGGAAAAATATTCATTTGGCCGTTGAATTAGTTGCATTTTGATGTATTGTAGGCTGCCTTTTTAAAACCAGCAAAATCTGCACCTAATACGTTGAAATAAGCTCTATGAATTTTGCTTTCTACAAATCTAAAATCTCACCCTTATCAGTCGATTCTGCATCTTTTTGTGGTTTGCTTGCTTAGCGGTGGCTGGCTGGCACCAAAATCCCGCATCATTAATCATAGTCAGCCAATTATGAATAGACCTCGACGTAAATCGAATATGGTATATTTTGCGAACAGAAGTTTTTGTTGTCATCTTACCTGTCATCGTAGGTAAATCCGGCATCCATCGTGTTGTAGTTTATTAGATATGCCAGAGCTGTACATAGTACAGCGGATCTATCCACACTCAGAGAATGCCAACGACTCCTCATCGCAAGGATTTTGTTTCACCTTTTAGCGCATGCCAACAATGAAATGAAATTCTTCTGTAAAGACTTAAAGAAAATTTGGAATTTTCTTTTTCTTTTATTTCTCAGGTGTTTGACTCACTCGCTCTCGAACTAAAAATTACATCGTCACGATATCGGCTGTTTTTTCATCGTATCTGCAATAAAACATCGAAATAATTAGTGAAACAATTTAGTTTGGTGACTCGCGTAGAAAAGACTAAGGTAAGTATCTTCATTGGTTTTTTGTAGTGTTTTTTTATTTTTCATCCTTAGTGAATGTGGGCCATGGGGTTATATTTGCACGGCTTTTATGAGAGCTGTAGTCCGTTACAAGATACTTTAATGACACTGCTTGAAACGGAAACACTCGAAGGAAACATGAGAGTCCCCCGTTCGAGTTACATTCGTCATCAATTGCATTCATAGGGTCCTACCTAAGGGCGTTACTAAGGTGGGTTCTTGGTCGTTTAGAACTCCCTTAGCCAAGAAAAAAAAGCTTGATGTTCATAAATATCATGTTTTTGTCGCTTATGGTGATTTGTAAGGGGTGGTCAAAAGAACACAGTGAAATACGTTGATCCCCTTATGACGAAACCATTCACATCCTTGGTCCTTGCTCTTATATTATAATAATTGCATTCACATTTTTTTACATATACTTTCACTCGATTCAGTAGTTTCATTACCTGAATATATTTTTAAGCATTTGATAAATTGTTTCTCTTCAAAATAATGTGCAGATTTTTTTATAAAATGTCAAAAATTTTGACATTTAAATTGCTGGAGCTATTAATGTCTGTATTCTTATTGATATTGGTACGAAATTATCGGTACATGCTGATTATTTACACTTCGTTGTAGTACAATTATCAATAAAATAGTAGAACTCTTGGGTTCTATATTAATACGAAAACACGACCACCAAAAATAAAGTGAGAAAAGAGGAAACCTTTCATTATTCTCATTCACCTCCCAAACCAATAATAGTACGTATTTTTTTTAAACGTGGAAGCTTTGCACACCGAATTTGAAATCATTTCCCTGTTCCCCGCTGCTTCGCCATTAGCCAACCACTTTTTCATTTCTAGATGTGACTTCCGATTACAAAAATTCCGAACAAACTGCAACATAAAATTAAATTTTATCCAACACGTAATTGTTATTTTTCACAGTACTTCGTTTTTTTTTTCCTTTTTTTTTTCCTTCGTGGGTACAGTTGGAAAATTCCAGCGAAATTCGTCGTTCCTTTTTCTTCTTCGGGGCCGACATTATTAACGTTTCTTCTCATTTTTACCTCCTCATCATCCTCCCCTACTTCGTCACCTCATTTTCTTTCTCTCTCTCATTTTGTTTTCACCCCTTCCGGAACGGTTGGATTGTATTACAATTTCTCTTATTTTCTCTTAATAAATCTTACATCCGGCTATTTCGCGGAGAAAAAATACGATCGCTGTTTATTCGTCGACCAAGAAATGTGGTGACTCCTTAATTTGAAAAAAAAAAAAAAAAAAAAAAAAAAAAAAAAAGGAAAATACAGATATCTAACGATAAATAACGTTAGAATGTGGCTTGTGAAACATATTATGAACAAAATAGTGTCCAAAAAAAAAAAAAAAAAAAAAAAGGAAAAATATACTCGTAAAATTGTTTTCTTATAACTAATAAGATGAAAGTGTAAATTTTATTTGATATTTTCTCAGTATAACAAGTTTGATTTCGTTGTGCGACTATAGTTCTTTTTAGTCGTGAATTTTTGGTTTTATTATAGCTACTATAACTGTGTTTGTGTTTTACACGTGAGTATAGCAAAAAAGTGCTGCCCTGAAATTCTAGATTCTTACATCAAGTTTCGATTGTGTGTAAACCTGAAGTTTGTCGTGACTGATGAAAAGAGCCTCAAGCGAAATTATGGGCCATCATGCATAATATATGAACCGCCGCTGTGTAAAACTGAGGTAAATAGAACAACTCTGACCACCTTTCTATAAGACTTAAAATTTTTCAAGTGAAACTTCTGTAAGCGTTAGGCTACTTGGACGGTAAACTTGTGAGAACGTGTGACAAAAACGCCTGCGTCAGAATAATTTAAAAACTTTTTATTTCGTTTAGTATTAAGTATAATAAATCGTCCGACATATTTTTTGAGACGCTGATTTTAAATTTACTGTCCGTTTCACGATTAAGGCACTCATTAGGTCCTCCGTAACTCTTAAGATGGGTTACGATAATTTTTCCGTACACTATTGAGTGTTAATATGTTTCTTAAGTCGCTGCAATCAAATTTAAGGCCCAATTTTGAGTTGTACCTCTTATTCGGCCTCTGTTGTCCCCAAAAAATTTGAAATATAGTTCATGCTTCCTGTTTATAGCCAAAAAACCACACTTCTGTTAACAACTCTAAATTATTTTCTGTAATTATTACATACAATTATTTTCGATAAAAACTCCTATGGCTTGCAAAATTTATGTTTTCCTTACCGACCAGTACAAATCCTTCACTGTTGTCATTTGTTTCGTGTGTCTTCTGTTCACTGCACTAGTATAATGTAGAAAATCCAAAACCCCGGTGTGGCAGTATATTAACATTTTCACCAACCAAATTCGTGCCTCTCTTGATTATCCAAATTAACGAATCCTCACAGTATTTCCTCTTTCCACTGTTCTAATTCACCTCATTTTCGCTCAATTGGTGCACTGGAAATGTGAGAAGCTAGAGGATTTGAGGTATTTCAGGTGGATTCGTGATTTTTTCTGCTAAAATTCATGGTTGTATGAATTTTGTCAAGTAACTAGGTTTCTTAACTCGGTAATAATCTCTCTTTCTCAAAGGCTTATATTTCTTTGAAAGAGGGAAATTTTTATCTTGTCCAAACTTATCACCACTAATGATGGCTTGCCAACCATCTGCATAAATAAGCATGGACTCACTCTTCATTCTACCTTGTACTGGCTTAGTTGTAATTTGTTCTCGTACTTTTAGTATAACTTATGCTCTGACCAAGTTCTTGCATAATATGAAATTTTTGTTCCTTGTTTTTATTGTGATCGCTCCTCTACCAATCGCAATTTGTAGCAAATTTTTTTTCATAAATGAAATGGTTTGACTGATTTTGGTAATAAAAGCCAAGTTTTATGAACTTGTGTATTTTTATTTTAATGTGCTAGGCGAATTTCACATAGGCAAGGCAGTCTGGGTGGTCATGATTTCTTGAGGATAAATTTTGTTTGAGAGAATTACAGAATGTGGAATACCTTGTAGTGAGAGATATTCTCACCAGAAGGAAATTCTACAGAATTTAAGCGTGTTCAGTCACTTCGTACACAAGTACGGGTAAGCCAGAACCAGACCAAACACTGGCGATTTTAGAGCCGGTTCGGGCGGTTTATATACGGCTTATTCACATGCACACAAACACACATACGTAGGATAATACGTACGTTGGTGAGAACAGCCAGGTCAAATCATCCCCTATCAAGATAAGAGATGGTTGGCCAGTTTGTGTACAAATCGTGACATCATCTTATTGTGTCACGATTCAGTATTCGTATATTACCTGCAAGTACGTGCAGGTAATTACGATCGAATGTATTTTGTGTTGTTTAACGTCACAAGGATGATTATTTGCCTGCCCTTTGTGGCGGCGACTGTCGTTGAGGGGTCCAAGCCCCTATACCTCATACGGGAGAGTCCCCACTGCTACTCCCCCCCAGTTTCTGCGCTGAAAAAATGATCAAAAATGGGCAAGGCCTGGGGGGACATGCGGGTTTAATGCCGTTTCTGATCAGTCTCCCATTTTGCCAGGGTGCTGCCTACTGCAGCCCCAACACACTCGTAAGATTCCTTACAAGCGTACATTTGGGCCAAGTAGTTTGCCCAGCTGTCCACTCCCCTACCCCTTGGTGGTTGGTTTTTGGTGTAGGGTTAGAGGTGATGGCGGGAGTGAGGGGGCAGCGGACATTTAAACTGAGGCAGCCTGAGCATCTGGGAGTTTGAATTCCCCGATGTCAAGGCAGCCATCTTCGCCTTTTTGTTGGCTGCCCTCTCCACTGTAAACAGGAACTTCATCGGTTCCCTGGTCTCCGTAGGCTTTGGCTCTGGCTTTGGGGGTTCCATCCTCAGGGTTGGTTCTGGTGGAGTGCGGGGAGGAGAGATGATGGGCAGAAGCGGAGTCATCATTTCTGCGAGAACACTCTTCACGGTGGGTGCCATGTCCTCTAGGAGTACCTCCACAATTTGATCAAGTTCCGACTTCTGTTCCGGAATTTGCCTAGTGCTCTTGGCAACTTCCGAAACTTTTAGGTTCTTGGTTGTGTTGAGGAAGATTTGAGTTGGTAGCGACATTGGAATTGGTAGGAAAGAAAACGGAGTGCCAAACATATCGTTCAGAAAACACGTCCAAGTTATTAGGCAGTTCTAAAACAGGTGAATTTACTGCTATTTTCGATTTACCATTACACTTTGGTTTTAGCTTTTTCGCATCTTCTTATCAGCTTGTAGAGGGGATAGCGCTTAAAATTCTCGGCCGTATGCAAATTTTCCAGTTAAGTTCTGATCAGTTTAAGCAAAGTTATGCCTGAAATAAGCTCAGAGAATATATTTTTCAAATTTATTACAAAGGAATCTCCGCTTGTGACGTCACAACGTTGAGATTATCTTTGTGTTTGACAATAAATGCACGTTGCGATGTTTATTTCCATATCTCACGTGGATTTGTTTATTCCTGTCGTTTTCTTTTTGTTGGCATTCCTCGTTTGCTTACCTCCAGAGTTTCTTTTGTCTCACAGAATTCCGATTTTTGTCGCATATTTTTTAGCGGGTTTAAACTTAAGTAGCGGATATTACTTTTTTGGGAGTAAATTTTATTTTCTTCACATAACCTCTCAGACTTGCAAGAAGGATGGAAATTTTTACATTTTTTACTGCCTAGGGGCCTGCCTCTTTTTTGTGGGCATATGGGGGCCTCCGGATCGAATGTTTTGGTAGTAACATCGTCCAAAAATTTTGCAGATTTTTTTGTTTCTGGTGTTTTCTTTAATGTGAATTTGTTATTTCACATTTTTCGACGGGTTCTTCTATGTATGTTGGTAGATCCGTCTGGATATTTTCTATGTTTTCTCTCTGTAACCTCTTTATTCTTTTATCGTCGCTTACTATGTATGCAGGCTTCAATCTGTCGATTGAAATTGTTCGAGGTTCGCCTGCAGTGAGTATCACAAAGTTTTTCTCATCTCGTGATACTACTTTGTAAGGACCAGCATATGGTTTCTCCAGCGTAGATCTCATTTTTTCATCTCTAACAAATACATGTGAGGTATTGGCCAAGTGTTTCGAGATGTAAATCTTTGGCTGGCCATGGTGAGCTGCCTGTTCTAGGAAATTGTTGGCATCATTTCTTATATTTTGTACCATAATTTTGGGGCTAACTTCCTTCAATTTTGTGAAGAAGTCCCCTGGGAGGCGTAGCTCTTCGCCGAACTCTAATTGCGCTGCAGAATGACCTGTATCCGTTTGTAGGGCAGATCGAAGGCCTAAGAGGATGGTAGGGAGTATGTCTACCCATCTCTCTGTATCATGTGACATGATAGAGGCTTTGGGAGCTCTATGCCATCTCTCAATTTTGCCATTGGCTTGAGGATGGTAAGCTGTGGTATGACTGTGTTGAACACCAAGCTTATTTGCTAACTCTTTGAAGAGCGAGCTCTCAAATTGGTGACCTTGGTCCGTAATTATGACTTCTGGTACACCATACCTTGCAATCCAGGTGTCGTATAACCTGGCAGCTACAGTTGGAGCTTTCATCTCATATAGAGGAATTGCTTCTGGCCATCGTGTTGCCCTGTCTATTATCGTTAACAGGTATCTGTGTTCTTGAGATGGTGGCAAGGGGCCTACCAAGTCCATATGTATAGTTTTAAACCACTCTGTTTGTTTGAAGGATTTGAGGGGCGAGCGAGTGTGTCTTCCTACTTTGAATTCTTGACAGTTCAGGCAACTGCGAGCTCATTTGTTGCAGTCAGACTTCATTCGTGGCCATACAAACCTTGCCAAAATTAAGTTAGCACTACATTTTGGCCCAGCATGTGACAGATTATGTACACTGTTGAAAGCCAACCTACGATATTTTGCTGGGAGAAATGGCCTATTCTTACCTGTACTGACGTCACATGTTAATAAAACATCAGTACCGGGAATTTTTTGCTGTCTCAATTTGAGAGTAGTATCATCGTTTGATAACAACTCTTGCAATTCTGCATCCTTAAGCTGTGCTTTAGCTATTTCAGCATAAGGCAATTGGACAGGTGCTGAGATAGCTTCGATTCTACTCAAGGCATCAGCTGGAGTGTTATATACTGAATGTCGGTAGTCAATTGACCAATATAGTCTGATTGTCGCACTCTTCTCGGCAATGCCAGTTCTGCTTTTTGTGTGAAGGCATATGTTAGGGGTTTATGGTCAGTATACACAGAAAAACATCTACCCTCTAATTGGTGCCTGAAATGCTTCAATGCAGCAAAAATTCCGAGCAAATCCCTATCGTATGTGCTATTGTTCTTTTATGTTTTTGAGAACTTCCTCGAGAAGAAAGCTAGCAGTAACTTTTTGTTGTCTTTGTCCAGTTGGTACAAGGTTGCACCAATAACAAAATCAGAGGCATCAGTACTCACGCATAATGGCAGACTTTCGTCTGGATGAGCCAGTAGAGTTGCATTTGCCAGTGTATCTTTGATTTTCTCAAAGGCCTGTTCGGCCTCTTCATTCCATTGGAGTGGAGTCTTATCTTTCTTTTTGCTTGTCTTAATTAGTGCCAACAGCTTACTTTGTTTGGCTGCTGCATTCTTCATGCAACATCTATAGAAATTCACCATCCCCAAGAAACGCCTGAGTTCAGCGACATTTGAGGGCTTCGGGAAGTTCAATATTGGCACTACTTTAGTCTTTAAGGGGAAAATGCCTTCAGTTAAGACTTTGTAGCCGAGGAAGTCAATTTCAGTCTGTGCATATAAGCTTTTACCTACGTTGATAGTAAGCCCGGCAGCGCCAAAAATCACATCGGGGTCACCACTGTGGAATACCTTGTCGTGAGAGATATTCTCACCAGAAGGAAATTGTACAGAATTTAAGCGTGTTTAGCCACTTCGTACACAAGTACGGGTAAGCCAGAACCAGACCAAACACTGGTGATTTTAGAGCCAGTTTGGGTGGTTTATATACGGCTTATTCACACACACACAAACACACATACGTAGGATAATACGTACGTTGGTGAGAATGGCCAGGTCAAATCATCCTCTATCGAGACAAGAGATGGTTGGCCAGTTTGTGTACAAATCGTGACATCATCTTATTGCGTCACGATTCAGTATTCGTACATTACCTGCAAGTACGTGCAGGTAATTACGATCGAACGTATTTTGTGTTGTTTAACGTCACAAGGACGATTATTTGCCTTCCCTTTGTGACGACAACTGTCGTCGAGGAGTCTGACTCCCTATACCTCATACGGGAGAGTCCCCACACAGAATTTACCACAACCATTTTATTTCGTGAAATTCTTTTTAAATGTCGAGCTTGTTAAAGGTTTTGATAACTAAATCTGGGACTTGCTTTCTGAGCATACCAGGTGTTTGGCCCTTTTTGTGATGTTTTTCACTTCCATCTTGTGTTGTTGAATCTAGTGCCGTAGAAACCAACGGTTGTTAGAAGATATTCAAGTTGCCCAATGTGGCAAAATGTGAAAAATGTGTTGATAACTGAGTATGTTAATGTGGCGTATCACCACCTCTATTGACATTCCCCATTTTTTACAACATTCACCTCTGCATTTTACCCCTCAGACATATGGATCCTTTGGTTCCCCATGACACAGCTTCTCCCCCCACAATGATCAAATAAAAGTTGTTAGTTATCAGTTGTTAACAAAAAAAGTTTGACAAATAGAATAATGCGTATTATTTTTATATTGGTGGTATTTCGGTGGTATGAGGGTGTTGGAGGAATCACTCGAGAAAATATGGCTCCCATCCTTACGATCGAACTATTCTGGTTTTGGGGTAGAGTTCAAGCAACACTTTGTATCACCTCTTTTAAGTTTCAAAGTAGGTGCCAGTAAGCAACTGTGTAATGCCTGTTTTGTCATTTAGGCTAAAAGACTAATACCTGTCGCTGAATGTGAAAGAGTATCTATAGTTTACCACTAGTGTGGATGTATGACAGATCCGTTTTACATAGATTACTTATAGATAGGTAACTACAACACTGTGTCGAGTAATGATCTTGGCATGGTGCACGCAGGAATTACACAAAAATGTACGTACATAGAGGAGATGACTAGTCCCTTGTGAAGTTTGCATCTACAAGAGTAGATTTAAGAAAAATTTCTAACTCTATCTGTAATACCATAACTTGGTTTGTCCATAAGTAGTAGACAACTTTTTAAGTAGGTAGGTTTTCTTCAGAAAATCTACTTACGCTTGGGAAGGTATTAGCCACCAAGTTTGGGGGTGGGTACGTTTTTCGTTTTATTACCAGGAAAATTTTGGCACCAATAACTCAAATTCATATATATGTATATATTTGTTAATTTCTTGTTCCCACGATACAGGTTGCAATTTTTGTCCGAAGGACTAGACCTATTGATTTTGGTGCTGGCTGGACAGTACTTCCGGTACAACCATTTTTGTTTTTATTTTGGCTGTAAAATGCTCAATTTTGCATTAATAGCCACGAAATTCAAATTAAACGTATTGTAGTACACTTCCAATTTTGGTGTGGATCGGCCGGGCGGTACTTCCGGTATCGCTATTTTTGTTTTTATATTGGTCATAAAATGCGGAATTTTGTAGCCATATGTACAAAATTTGAAATAAATATTTATTAAAATTTATTGTAGTATGCTACTAATTTTGGTGGGAATCAAACGGACAGTACTTCCGGTAAATATTTTTTTCCCTCTTTTTTATAATTTGCATGATCTTTTCTTTTTACAAAAATTAACCACATGCTCGTGTTTTCTGTTTTTTTATTTCATAACTTCATTATATTTTATTGGTTTTACTTTAAAGTATATGATGACGTACCATACTTTATCATCTTAATTTATTTTTCATTTTTTCAAGGAAAAATACTTTTATATTTCTCATTGTCTAATATTTTGTCAGTAGCTAACACATTTCATACAATCATAACATACCATTAACGCATAAAAACCTACAGATAATTAATGTGACGATAAAAATTCGTAATTCTCTCTCTCGAAATCTACTTTTTCTAGCGAGGCTTGCTGGGCTAGAGTGACTCTGTACTTTGAGCAAATTCTTGTCTTGCTACATGAAATTCCCCGAGTGTTTTAGTTTGTTAGAATTAGCAGATATTTTGTTACTTTATTTTTATTCATTTTTTATATGTTCGCTTGTATTAAAGTTGTTACAGATCCACAGAAATATTGATTTTAATGGACCCTCCGAGTAATTGACCCGACAACGTCATTGAAAATTTCATATCGTTTGATTTAATTACGTTTACTCAGATTTTTTTAAACGACTAAAAACCAAATTCTTTTCTACATACTCTAGGTTTGGTGCTGTGAAAAAAGCGACGATATTGGAAAGAAAGCAAGAAAATATGAACGTAAGAAAAAAAAAGACCTGGTTACTGGAAACGAGCAGACTCGTTTATGTGATTTGTGGGGTGTGTAAACGCTACTGGAGTTCGATAAGTTTCATTGTCGTTAGATTTATTGTTTTATTGAGATATTTTTCATTCTCTCTTATTTCTCCTTCTTTTTTTTTTTTCAACCCCCACAGCTTCTTCTCTCTTCACTATCCCTTGGGCATGCGAGTACCTACTCTACCTACTCTTCCCTCCTTTCTCACTCACTATGTGTTCGTTAAATTACATATTTTTTGACTTTGTGGATAATTTATATTCGAAAAGCTCGACGTTAACGCCGGATAATATTTATTGGAAATTAAAAACGAGACTGTAGTCGTGAATTACACCTTCCGAATATATTTTCAGCTGATCTAGTCATTGGAGGACAATATTTATGACCCTTGTATTTGTTCACTCAGTTAGTACAACGAATATTGATCAGAATATTTTTCAAAGAATAATTCGAGATATGAAGAATTTGGATCGTTTTTATAATAGTATTGCTGCTCTTAAAAAAATATAATAATAACGGGAAATTCTTGTTGAATAAAAAGTCATGCATTTCTGAAGTTGGCAAATAACTGTTTTGGTTAGTCAGTGCATTTGCCTGTGTTCGTGTTGTGTAATTAATTCCAGTTGTGAATGTACTGTTGAAATTTTTCCATACATATTTCTGGCTGAGTTTTTGGCGTTCATTAATTCCACTTTCATTATTGAAATAATGATATCTACTCTTTATCCATACCTGAAATGTTCTGAGCATCATAATTTTGTTAGAAGTAGGAGCTATGTGGAATACCTTGTGAAAGATATTCACATGTAGAAGGTAATCTACAGCTTCGCATGTTCTGCCACGTCATACATTGTAAGTATGGAAGAGCCAAATCCAAGGTGAACACTGGCGATTTTGTAGCCAGTTTTGTAAGCTTATATAGTGAATTTGGTACACGCAGACACACATATGCACATATACATATGATATTATGTCATAGATTACGTCATTTTTTGTCTCTGTTAGGTGATAATAAATGATGCAGTGCGTTTGCTGCCAGTCTGTGACATCACTGAGATTGTTATCAGGTAATTGATCACAGCCGATATAATGTATCTTACCTGTATGTATGTATAGGTATGAACATACAAACGTATGTGTGTTTATTAGTTTTACGCCATAGAGACGAATATATGCCAGCTTTAGGGCCGCAACTGTTGTCAAGGGGTGCAAACTCCTAAAACCTCATACAGGTATTGTCCTCATAAGCTGTGTTAAATTAGTATTAAAAGTCATTACCCAAGTAGCTTGACTGAAATATCAAGATGTAACTTTTTTAGTTCCGTAGGTTTTAAGTTGTGTTTTCTCATTTGGTTCTTACTCTATCTATAATTTCACTGATATTCGCATAATTAAGTCAAATTTTGTAAGCTCAGAATCATTTTAGTTAATCAGTATCAAATCAGATTTTCAGTTATCTAAAAATAGAGAAATTCCCTCTCAAAATAGTACCTATTTACTTTATTTAGAATTACTCTACGAATGGCTGCTCATGGTGTAGTATTTAAATAAATAACCCTTTTAAAGTATGTGGGGAATATATATATATATATATATATATATATATATATATGTAAGCTCTTTAGAAAATAATGAAGAATCATGTAGACACATCTTTCATCTTTCCATACTTAAAATCCATCAATAGATGAATATAATACAAATCTAATATATATATGAGAGATCTCTGCAACTCACTATAACAGCGAGTGCGAAACACAGACAGAAACTGTGGTTATTTTAAGAATGTGAATACATATTCTTACATCCCCATTCTTCGAGGGGGAGCCGCACTAGGGAAAGAACTGAGCTGATCGTTTACTAATTAGCATTCCGTCTTCCTCAAGATCATCCCACTAGCTTGGCATGTATTGATGGATTTGTAAGCTCTTTAGAAAATAATGAAGAATCATGTAGACACATCTTTCATCTTTCCATACTTAAAATCCATCAATAGATGAATATAATACAAATCTAATATATATATGAGAGATCTCTGCAACTCACTATATCAGCGAGTGCGAAACACAGACAGAAACTGTGGTTATTTTAAGAATGTGAATACATATTCTTACATATATACATCGTACAAACGATGTAATCTCTTATCAAGTACAACCAAAATCATATACATACTCTGTTTGTTTGTAAGTTCTTACTTGCAGTTACAGGCAAGTAAAATACAACGTTTGGCCTGTAACAATATAATAGATAAAGATCTTAGCGATGTCTTAAACTGGTACACGAACGTATTATGTCATTTCTTATCAATTGCCATAGCAATGAATAAGAAATGACGTACTTTCTATAACACATATACATATGTAAATGTACATATGTATGTCTGTGTGCGTGTGCCAAATCCTCTATGTAAACTCTTGAAACAGGCTACAAAATTGCCAGTGTTTGCCGTGGATTTGGCTCTCTTATATTTTACAGTATGAAGTGGCAGAACATTCAAACTCTGTAGAAAACCTTCTTGTGTGAATATCTCTCACAACAAGGTATTCCACAAAGTAAAAAAAAACATTATTTATTTTATTAAATTGTAGTGAGGCGGGAGTCATAAAGAAGAGCTTCTATTGGAAAATATGTTGAGAGGCCTCGTGGGGTATTCCAAAAATAAGTTGAATCAGTCTTTTTTGCTGGCAATACTGGCCCATTTACAATGAAACTTGATAAGAATCTTTGTGAGGCTTCTGAGACAACATTGAATGTTTTTTTATGGCATGTTCATAAAGTGTTGATGTCTAAACATGAATTTTTTTTAATGTTGGATGAAGGTAGGCCATTCAAATTTAAGGAAAAAGCAGTGATAAAGTTTAAGACCTGAGAAAAAATTTTCAGAACCAAAATTCATAAATTTACATAGGTATTCTCTGTATGATATGATAACTATGATGTTGAAAATTGCTGTTTTCGAATCTCAAGAATGAATTTGAGAGAGAAGTTATATGAAGTGAATTAAAGTTTTGAAATATGTATGAAGAACCAGCATCAAAAAAGTTTAAACAGCTGGCAATTGCGAGAAAGGTCATGCAATTTTATGTGACAGGAGGGGGTGAGTATGATTTAATATTATCCGAGAGGGTTGATAATCAACACAGTTTGATATTTTGACGCCCCAGATCTTTTTTTGGGATGTGTTTCAACAATTTTCGTACTAGCAACTTCTGACTACAATTTGTTTCTAAGGATAGACAAAGAAAGAAAAAAAATTGACCCCTCAATAAAGCTGTTTCTAAAATTCTCTAAAAAATGGATTGCGCATCGTTCACCGTTTGTACACAAATTTAACTACTTGTTACAATAAATTTGGTTACAAAAGCGGTGATTATGTAGAAAAGCAAAAAAAAAAAAAATGTATAATATGTTTAGGATAATTGTAAATATGTAAAAAACAAAATAAATTGAGTGAATTAAGAAAACGAGTTCAGACATGGGCAATGGTCAATGTGTCACACTGTGATATTTGATGGGAATAAAAAATTTAAAAATCTCCCATCTAATGCAAGGATCGTGATCATTAAAACTAACTGAGATAATCAGCAAAATTTTTTGAACAAGCATATTTATTGTACCCTAACTAGTGGATTAACCCGGCTTCTCATGGGTGAATGGTGCAATATTTTCTCTTGCAATTTTTTTGTCCTAAATTTTAGGGAATTTTTTTTTGTTGAAGTATTTCTGCAGTATATTGTGTATTTGTTTACAAAAAAATCCAAAATTAGTGACATGTTTAAGTCTACTAAATGAAGCAGATGGTACAGGGGTCATGCATTTTCATCACTTATTCGGTAATCCACTCCCATCACCTTTCAGATTTAAAACTGACAGAAGATTAAAAATCAGTAAAACAGTATTCTACACCTGTTTTGTCGGGGGTATAATTTTGGCTTAATCTCTTATGAAAATACCCAATTTCCTCTACTTACCACATTTCAGCAACATCTACTCAACTGATTTTTCATTAGATATTTGCAAAAGCAGAAATACCACACTTAGAAAACGATAAAAATCAACAGAATGAACAAATCCAAGCCACATATAGGTATTTGCAACTGCAACAACTCCAAAGTTGAAGAATATAAAAATGAAAGGGAATAAACAAAATAGCAACCGCACTTATGTTTGTAGCTGTTCACGCACACAGTCACAAAATTTATTTTAGGTATTATTTTTTTAAAGACCACCCAGTTTCTGTCTTATAGATTTTCAAATTTATTGATTTTAAACCAGCGGTGGATCCGGACAATTAATTTTGTAAAAGATTCATTCAAATAGGTTCAACAGTTCTGGAGCCCACTTGCGGCATTAAAAACCATTTCATTCTTATAATAGCAAAAAGAAAAATATAAAACAAGAGAATACCCTATTATTATTCAATATAAATATGGCACCATCACTGAAGGTAGAGGGTACCAAATAGCCGAATAGCTCCACTTTCCCTTTATCGCGTAATACGGGAAATATCTCCCGGTGGCGGATCCGGAGGAAAATGAGAACATTTTCCCTTACCCGGAAAAAATAAAATTTGAGGGAAAAAATGAAAGTATGGTCTCAGAATTCGGATAAAGACCATAAAAAATTTGTAGATCACAAAAAAAAAAATATCAACTCTGTAAAATTTGTTGTGATTTCCTTCATCCAAAAGTGACGCTTTGGGTTCGCTTCTGATATCTCGGCATTTGAAAGGCGCAGGAGTGCCCTCCAATGCTTTGTACTGTGGAAAGTATTATTTTGTGTATTTACGGTGCAGGTGATACAGTTCCAGCCACCTGAGTTTGTGTAAATACTGTACACGGGATTTGCTGATTTCTTTATCGATATTATAATATATCCGTAATTTTCATTGATAAAATGTCCATAATCTCCACGTCTGAAAAAGTTTCTTTCCTATTTGATAAATCTGTATCGTGTAAAGAATAATGAGGTTCTTAGTTTTCGTGTCGAATTCCAATTCTGATATCGTGTGTCGTTTCCGTTTTTCTTCATTGAATTCCCATATCGCCGTCTTATATAATATGTTGATGTTTAACATGGATTTTCAGTGGTAAATCTTTCAATAGTCCTGACAATGATAACTTTTTGCTACGAGGGGTCGTGGTGGTTCGCTTGATAGTTAAGTATCTTAAAGGAAATATGTCCCAGTTTTGCCAGCCGAGGAAAAGTCAGTTTATTTCTTCAGTTGGTTTAGTGTCTTTAAGTATGGAAGTAGAGCATTCAGTACGTGAGGATGTTGTTGAAATACTCAAAACCCTAACTGCAATTTTGCTACGAAGACTTGGTACCGACTTTTGCCGAATTGATCAGATGAACTTTTATCTATAATTTGCCAGGTGACTTGCTTACTGAAAGTTCTTCCTTTAGTCTTATTTTCGATGAAATCCGTTTGCTTTTTCGATGTTTCTGTTTGACTCTTTGAATTTTCGCTTCACTCGTGTCATTTAGAAAATTTTAATTGTCGATGACGCTACGAGTGATTTGAATTTCGGATGATTGCTTTTTGGAATATGTGTTCGATCGAAAGTATTGGCCTCTATGTCTGCTGTTTGTTAGACTGATAATCCATTATAAATAATTCAATATGTTCGTTTGATTTGCCACATTTTCTTATATCTCACTGCCAAAATGTAAGGATGTCATTATTCGTGTGTTCTGTTCACAGTCTTGCAGTCAGGTTGTAAAGGCGGAGCCGTTTGATTTGCCTTTTGTTACAGCTGGTTGTAATAAAGTGGTATACATCTTTGCATCATCCACGCTCGAGCAGTTGTAGGTGGCTGCAAGGTGAATACGAAATTTCTATTGGTTGTGTGGATCACGTTATCATTGTTATCGTGGTTATCAAAAAATTCAAAATACCAGCTGCAAGTTTTACAACCAGTGAAATTTCTTTGCATCTTTTTTACATCTCACATCCAATGGCTGCACGGTGCAATGACAAATCAAACAAACCTAATATAGGTATGAGACGAAGATTGCAGTGATTTTATCTCGTTAAATGATTGAAATTTAATTCGGCTACCATTTCTTGACTGTTATAAGTTGAATTTTCTTTATCACTTTGTGACATCTGATTACCTACAGCCTTCCCTTCACGTTACCTCTGACTTACGATTATTGCTATACTTTACGATAGGGAACAGCTCACAAATTCTAAGATTGTACTATCGTTAAGTCTCAATGGAAATACATCGATTCCACATGGAAATAAATTCCTGTTCTACGAGATAATGAAATACATCAATCGATTACTATTACACAATGTGGTGACGTGTATATTCTCGAACTTCAGTCATCGGTGAACCAAGATCTTTATCTCTCGACTGTTCACAAATTTGGTTGAACCATGAACAGTCAGTCTCATTTTGTACGTGATGAAATCCGTTTGTCGTGAACACGAAATATTATTCACGACATACTACAGATTTTGACTCGACAGAAAGTCACCCTTTTTCAAGTTGTTTTTACCAAAACTATACGAATGTGAACACCGTTAGCAGAAACTGTACAGTCCATTACACCGTTTTCAATTCCAACAACAAACACACTTAATTGGAATCTGTTGGTTCACCGGACATCGATGACCACGAGGCAATACAATTCTGTGATACCTGCATGACCTGATATTTTTACATCTTACTATAAGTAACCTTTTTACTGTAATAAAAATGTGAACTGTGATAATGGGTCAGCCAACTTATTTATTCCGTTTACTCGAAATTGCCCGACATACTTCGTAGGCCTTGGGAGCTTTCGCTGGTAGGCTGGTGGCCTAACTGTTTGAGCTGACTTGTGGTCTCGACTCTACGATTAATCAAGACTCATTGATATACTTCGAATTGTGATATCAAACCCCTATACTCGGGATGTACGTTCGGTTTCAGACGTCACAACTTTTCACCTTTTCAACCTCTTTGCAAATTCATTTCTTTACAAAACTACGACCTCGCATATGGATTTCACTCATTTTCTCCCCCTTCCGTTATCATTCGTTTGTTTGTTTTCATTTTTTATAAGTACATAAACAATAATTTTCCTAAGAATTCCGCAGCCAGTTTGCAAAAATAATGTAACACTCACGTATCTACTAATCGTGTTCCGTTTTTGGAAAATGCCACAAACTGTGGAATGCCATTTACTACGAATAACAAAATATTTTACTTGTAATGTAGTTAAAATATTGCGCGGAAATTTCCGTCTCTCCACATTCGTTAATCACTCTCTCTCTCTTTCTCTTTCGTTCACTTTCTTCCTTCTCGCAGTGTCTGTCTGTCTTTCTCACTGCAATTCATCCCCCATATGTATTAAAACCTCACGTTCGTTAGGCGTTTCTTCGTGTATAAATTTTAGTATTCTCCATATACTGTGTATGCGGTGCTATACTACCATTTCTATTCGTGCCAGTTCATAATTTTATAATATTATAGACGGCATTCAGAGTAGATTAACGTTTTCTTTGTACGAATACACGAGATCAATGAATAACCGCTTCTGCTTTCTCCTTTTCCTAACCCTCCAACAAACTCTACGCTTATATATTATTAACAAGAGGGACTATAGCTCGTAAAGTGAGCAAATGAGAGACAGAGAGACAGCGAGAAAGAGTTAGAGAGAGTGAGGAAAAGACAAAGACCGAATCAAATGCAGACCGAGAAAAAAGTACAGTCGTGTTCCTCTTGAACATAGAGCTTATAAAATTTTATTGGAGTTACGTTTGTTTTATTCTGTCGTTTTCGTATCGAATTTTTAGTGTGTGAGAGAGTGCATATTATCGCGGTTGTAGGTACGTCGTTTTTGAAGACTGCGGATTTAGAAATTGGTAGATGGAGGGGTGAAGGAGATTCTGTATTTTCGTTATTACTGTACAGTCGAATGCGTAGATTAATGCGATAAACGTGGCATTACTACCTGTAAAATACAGTAATCGAATGAAGGATATGACTTGTACACCCAATCAAAACTGAAGGGGTTGGAGTTTTCATTTTGTGTGTATGGTAGACGAGTCATCGAATTTATTTTGCTACCGTTCATTATTTTTTTCTACGATAAACTTCTCCCAGTAATTGATTGGAAAATTATAAAATCTGAAATGTTCTGAACTATCTTTCTACCAAGTTTGCTTGCAAATGGGATATTAAAATTGACCTCCCAAAGAAGGTACCGTTTTCGTATTTTCAACTAATTTTTTTTATGTATATACGTATTGTCCAAAATTTATGGGGATAGGGTTGAAATTTTCACTTACGGTTATTCTCCTATAGGACTAGGTTTAATAGAAGTTTGTTGTCTGTTGATTCAGTAATTTCCGAGAAAACTAAAGAATGAAACATTTCTGAAAAAATGGATTTTTCAGGATTCTGAGGAAACTACGACAGGGATCGGACTTAAATTTTCATGATACATCGTTCTTATGTATGACGTACAAGTCTCGTAGAAATTTGATGCCTATTTTTTCGGTAGTTTCCCTAAAAAATGTTATACAAAAACAAATTTCAGGCGTAAAGCAAGTCGTCAGTGTTGCTTGAAGTATCTTTCGTATTTACGGCGCAACAAATTATTTTATTTATTTTATTTAAAACTGTAACGATGAAATTTCGATAGATCGATATGTTTGTTTTTCACGAATCTGATATCTACTTTGACTATATAGTACTGCACCAGTAAAGAAAGATGATTTCTGGTTCGACATGCAGGCGCTTAATAGGCAACCAGAACGTAACTTTTGACGTACTTTGTGTTTACGTACGCTGTCCTTGTGAATTTAAAGGATGTTTATCAGATGTATGTTAAATTAGTGAATTCAAACAAAACGTCGTAAATATACAGAAGGTACGTTAGGGTTGCCTACTTTTTTATCACCATGTCTTGACATTAAGAGGTACGTTGGTCTTATGGAGCTTTATTGGTCCAGTACTATATAGTCAAAGGATACCTATAATTCGTGAACTTCACAATCAACATTAGGCCAAGCTCCTGAAGCCACCACAAAATTAAACTATTGAGATGTCCGTTTTCCGTTATTCGTTTTCGTTTCTTAGTTCAAACTGTTGATGAATAATGTCTATTGTCTCGTTTGTATCTAATTGTTTTAATGAAATAATGAAAAGAAGTCTTGTGTGTGTGTCATATTCGAGGAGTCTAGTAAGCAGGTGTAGTATTCGGTTCTCCAGATTTCGTGACATGTCAGGTATCGATAAGTATCGATAGATTTTTGCAATTTTTTCACGTATTTGAAATTCAGGATGGTTTGTTGAATTTAATTTAGATGTAAATCGGAAAACTACGTTTTCTGAAAAAATATTGCTGAGCTAGGTTTTTTTAAATTTTTTAAAATTTTTATTTTCAGTTATAAAAATTAACGTGTTTATTACAAGTGTTGAAGAACGATAGAAATAAGACTCCGGTTTGATGAAAATACAAAATCAGTCTCAGTCAACCGTAGTCATGAATTTTTGTTCCATTCTATTTCGCTGCATCGTATTTCACAGCAACAAATTTTGTGGTTATCTCTGGTAATTAATTTTACTTCAAGCAGGTTGTTATATTCCTTCCTAGTCTCCCTTTTTAAACGCTTTTATTCGACTCACTCAATTTGTTGAAGTACACCGGATGACCAAATTCAGCATTGCTTTCAGGTATTACGACACACGCACACATACACTTATATTCGTTTTTATTAGTTGTTTTTTCAATTTTTGTTTGTTTCTATCTCAGAAAAAAATATTAATTTTATTTTCTCTTTCGCCGTTATTTTCTTCTTCAAATTATAAAAGCGTATTTTTTAAAAACTCGTTTTTAACCTAATTTATTATAAATTTATTTCATCTTACTAGGGCTCTATTCCTAGTTCCTCAATGGTGAATTTAGTCCTTTGAAGCTTGCCAGGAATATTTTTTCGACCTTGGAATTGTTGGTAACCCCAGGTTCTCCTTCTTCGACGAGTCCTAGATTTGGTGATTGCTTACTTTGCAGCTGGTAGGTGGCTTGTTTTTTCATTAAACTGTTTTATTCCAACTTTGTAATTATTTGATATGAAATATTCATTTTCCCGGAAAAATTGTAATCAATAATTTTCGCAAAAATTCTTTGAAAATTTTTAGGACCTAGGGAGGAAGACTTACAGCATAGGATCAAATTCAGAGTAGCAGAAACCTCTGCTCTCCAAGAACACACTTGTCGCCGAGTCGAGGAAAAAGGAGTCCCTGGTTCCTAAAAACTTGTTTCGTGATTTAAAGTTCGCTTATCCCGGAGTTCAGGGCGTGGAGACTTAAATGATCTACGACGTGTTGTAGTTGTGGTGTGATTCCTAATTCAGGACCGGCTTTACCTCCGGGTCTTCACGGGCCTAAGCTCGGAACGGCGAAAAAAATACAATAAACTCCAGCTCCATGATACTTCACTAGAAAAGCCAGTTTTCTAATTTTCATTGACAGTATTGAAAAATAAAAAATAAAAAACGAAAAAAATTATAGCTGCAAAAAAAGACGCTCGTAATCCCTTGCGCCAAAAATTAGAAAAAGATGCTTCAAGCAAAACAGTAGACTTACTTTTCTCTTACAATTTTTCATCTTTGTTCTACATTTTTCTCGGAAACTACTAAAACTGCACCAAAAATTCTACCAAACTTGCACTCACATAATAACAATCTATCGTGAAAATTTCAGCCGGATCCCCTTGTCAGTTTTCTCAAAACAGTGAACCGGAATTATTTCCCAGTTTTCTGAAAAATTACTAACCAAATTGTCACCAAACCTCTATCAGACTTGCACATATGCTAGGAAAATCTATATATTGAAAATTTCTAAATTCTGGAAAGACCACTTTTCAAAAAACTTTTTGTTCTCCTATTTTCCCAGAAACTATCGAACCAGAAGGCATAAAACTTTCCTTTCAGACCTGGTCCTATAAAAAAATTACGTATCGTAAAAATTTTAGCTCTATCCCTTCCGCAGTTTCCTTAGAACCGTGATTCAAAAATTTTCTCCAGCAAGAACGAATAAGCACCAAAATCCTATCAGACTTGGACGAACATAAGGAAAATCTATCTTGTAAATTTCAGTCCGATCTTTTTTGTGGTTTTCTCAAAACCGTGAACCAAAAATGTAATCGACACATACGTACATGTATGTAAAGAAATTAGGCCAAAATAGAAAAATGGCCTCATCAGTTTTCTTTTGTCGTGAAACGAAAAATTTTCGCCACCCTCAACCGCAACCTCTCCATGAGGTCACGATAGTTATTATTTGTAGGGCGGGAGATGAAAAGAACGTAAGTCAGCAGAAATATTATGGCCCGTGGGGAAATATACTTCAAACCGGCTCTGCTTATTATTAGGTTTTTGGTGCTAATTTCATTGGCTAGCCAGCTTAAAAAACTGTCAGTGTTCTAAGAAGTACAAATTATACCTATGAAATATCGGCTGATTACCTAATAGCTGTATAAATTGCTCATTGTGGAATGTCTGCGAGCATTCTCCGATTATGCGCAAATTTGATTGTTGATGGCATTGCAGCGGGCGGAGATGAGTTTCGCATTTTCAGACACTTGAATTTCCTTTCATTTTTATCTGCTCTTCAGAACTTATATTCGCTTCATTCAGTGCCTCATTTACGAGCTTTATTCCCTTCGTTGTGAACCAATTTTCGTATCTCGGTCAAAGTCTACGAATCCAAACGATACGACGACACTATATGTATTTCATGTTGATCTCAATGAGAAAACTAAATTTTGCCTCCCTTTTCCTCTTAAAACCAGCAAAAAATCGGCGATTTTCGTCTTAGTCCATCGTTTAATTTGAGCGTTGGAATTAAAACCCAACAAAACCAGACCCACCGCTCTTCTCGTCTACCTTTTTAAATAATACACTTTCGACGAAACATTTGAGAAATAGTTTCGATTTTCAAAAGCATTCTTCCTGCACGCTTTCACAATGAAATATAAACGTTCAACAGATAAATTAGCGTTCGTGTTAAATTAAATTACATGTTTGGCTGCTTTACTAATTTCGAAATCGTTTTCTGACCCGTCTTTTGCATTAATAAGAGCCAGCGACGGAGAGGGGTCGGTGGGTAAAAGTTCCCTTTTCCCGACGGAACGTTTCCTGACAACTTCAAAGGCGTTTTTGAACTCCATCCTTTTCGTGCGGTCAGCTAATTCCTGTACAAAAAACCATTGAATAAAAGTCTCACGCGGCGAAGTAATGTTGAAAAAAATGCAAAATTTGCGTTGGATCTGCTTGAAAAATACTGTATTACATAGTCGAGTGGGTAAGTGTGTAAAAAGTCAATCGAAATACACTCTTCGTTTATTTATGACTGATGGAAAAATTGACTAAATAGCCTATTGTAAGGAAGCAATAATCATTTGGAGTCAGCTTGGAAAACCGACTGGAAAATGTCGTTTAACAAACATTGCTGAAATGGACATAATTTTTATGTCAATTTTAAGCTAACAAAAATTTTAAGTTTTTTTTGTCTAATTAATTTTTCTCTTGTCGTCATTTCTTTATCCTTGATTTTTAGAATGAAACAATATAAATGTTCTCGAGGCAGATGAACAAGAGAAAAAAAACTATGTTGATTCAAGGTATATTTTTTGTTACTTTGTCATCATTTTTTCTAGTAAAATCGAATTCGCTGACACTGTTTTTGCAATTTCGTGCAAATTTTTATTCATTGAATAACAAGTTTACTCCATTTAGGAAGATAATTTGGATTTTTCCCTCTTTTTTACTCAATAGTGATTGATCATTTTTTGTTTCCAAAATATTGTAAAATTGACCAAGTTGTAGGTTTTCTCGGTTCCGGGAATCAAACCTGGGACCTACATATTCACCAGCTAAAAGCGGTGAACTTGACCACACGGCCATCTCACCACTGACTGTAACTGGCAAATGTATTTTATATAAGACAAGGTATGGGAATGCCCACACACTCTCTCCCTAGAGAGACTCAACATGAGTTGAATGGTGTTAGATGCAGTGGGAGATTGGGTGGACTCCAAAATGCCTCTTATACCTATAATCGTAGGCTTACACTAACTATATGGGTTATATTTCCACTATATATATATATAGGTTGCCATCTATCGGTGACTTCAGTTAGGAGGGAGAGTTACGTGTTCCACCATGCACCACTAGGATATGTGCATGTTCAGTTTACTTCAAGGGTCACTAAATGTAGGTTTTGTCAGTTTAAGGAATTAAACCTGGGACCTACATATTTGCTCGCTAAAAGTGGTGAACTTAACCACACAGCCATCTCATCACCAGCTATAACTGGCAAATGAATTTTATATAGGACAAGGTATGACAATTCCCACACAAGTTATTAGATCAATTGAAATAAAATTTATGGTTGGTCTTGATAATTTCCATTTTGTCTTGAGAAGAGAAATAAACCAATATTGTCTGACATCAATTAAGTATAGATATTCAGTTGATTTGGTTTATCAAATTCTCAACTTTGACATGCTTCTCAGGCCCACTCCTTTTTCACTTCTACATCTCCTGAAATGATGGTAAGTTTGAAATATATTTTATGCCTCTGATCATGATAGTTTGTCCAAAATTTCTTATTTTTCCTTTTTTGACAATTTTAATGAGCTGAAATACTTTCCCTGATGGCATCACCTGTGTCACCCTATAGCTTGTCTTCTGTGCAGTCCCTAGGATACTCATATTCATCGATCTGAGATAGTTTCTCATTTCAAATGTACGCCCATACCTATGGTTCATTGTACTTATTCATTGTTTCCATGTCTCACTACCATATCTATTATAGAACTCATCATACGTAGCATTAATAGCTCCAATTTTGAAGTTTTACTTCAAATGATACTAAAGTCTTTAAAATTACTACAGGTAAGTCAATTTGGATACAAATGATGTAGGTATAAAATATCGATTCTATATAGCATGTATGGATGAGGATACCCAGGTAAACATAAAAATATCTTTATAAAATGCTAAGGTAAGCATAGATTTTATCCCAATATGCTGTAGATCTTTTAGCATCTATTTTTTAGTCTGTTTTCAGTATTTACTGGATTCACCAGGATTCACAACAATTCTTCAGTTAGCTCTAGTTTCATGTAACCAATTGACTGAAAACAGACAAAGAAGAGCCTTCAGTACCTATGGAGTGGACTGAAACATTTAATGTGGTATAGATTTTAATGAAGTCTTCACCTAATACGAGCACATTTAAAAGTGATAATCGCTTTCAAAATGTAAATAAAAATAAATTTTTTGGAAATACCTTTTGGCTCATCTGCAATAGAATTGCTTGCATGTTGCAATGAATCATAGTTTATATTTTTGGCAAATTTCTTAGTTGTTGGTTCAAAATCAAGCATTTTATAGCGAAAGTAATATCCAAAATACTCAGAATGATCAGCACCAAAATTAGTAACATGTTAGAATAGGTCATAATAATTATTTTTTCTGAATTGAATTCTTACTGGTCTGAAATTAGGCATTGTATAGCTTAAACAAAAATGAAAATAGAGATAGTGGAGATACCTTCTGGCCAATCTGTAACAAAATTAATTAGTCAGGTTCTTGGATTAGTACTAATGTTTGTTCCAAATTTCGTGTCTATTAGACAAAAATTATAAACTGTATTGTGGTAACAAAAAATTGACTCATACTTATGTACCTGTATGAATTTGAGTTTTTGGTGACAAAATTTTTCTTTAGTTATAAAACAAAAAACGTACTCACCCTCACCCCAGGTCATTCCACAACACCATGATTAATAAATTGATTTTCAATTGAAAACAAAAACTTACAAACTCTCTCTTGTTTACAGTGGCAGAGGAGGAGGAACAATTGTGAGAAAAAAATATGACATGCTATGGCAATGATGTGGTTGTATGTGTGCTCAGTGTGCATGCACACAACCACACACCTACTCACTTAGATACTTGTTTTTCTTCTTTCTTTAGCCTGATTTACGCTTTGCTGGTTTTGTAGCTACTAGCGAGCTATTTGTGGTACTATTCTGTTAAAAGATAAATCAGTTTGTGTTTTTAGCCATTTAAGTTAACTTTAGCTTGGCAGATAGTCTTCCAAGAATTTCATTAGAATCTTAAGTGACAATCCGCCATTTCTTCTTTCATTCGCACCAAAATTTGAACTTATATTTGCACCAAGATTCTTACAGGCTGCCTTCGTGTTTGAGTTTCTACCCTGGCAGTGAAATTAAAAATATGTTCCACATTAAAAAGACCTATTAACATTCGTTTCAAATGAACGTTCAGATAATTATCAAAACACACTGTTAGTTCAGATTCACTAGTGCTTTCCTGTGGTAAATTGCCCGGGGAGGTTTGAAGTATCGAAAAAAATAATACCAGTATGGAAACTTTACACCTCTTCACCTGTAAGTTGTTCAGATAACAGTTAGTTGTTACTTACAAGCGCCTGCAATCAGACAAAGAGAATGTTTTTTCAGGTGTTTCTGGTTGTATCTGTAAAAAGATGACAGATGAAAAGTTCTTGAGAGAATAAAATATAGACTTCTTCTGGTAGTTTCGGCATTTGTTTTCTTTTTAAATATAAGAATCAATCTGGCTAATTCACTCTGACAGATACAACATAAAAATAAAACAAAAAATTAATAATAAAAAATAAAATTACATAAAAAATTTTTCAGTAACGTCATAAGGATTTGAACATGTGTTACAGGGGTGACAGTCCAGGTCATTAGCACAGAGCCTTGGAGAAGCTTGCAAAGTGGTTGATTTAAACATAACTACATGCAACACCATCCTAAAAACACTAGTTATATCATTTGATAACGCAGCTAAAAATATCCTCTTTGACTGAATGTAGACTCTTCTGTTTACCCAGCTGAACAACGTTCTATCTGGTCCAGAGATGGAGAAAAATTATCCTAATAGTTTTAAATTGATTAATATGGTATTATTTTGATAAAAACATGAAATGGTTGATAACAATCAATTTTTAATGGAGTTTTATTCGTTATTTTGAGGTTATTGTGAGGAATGTAATTATTTGTCTGTTCATTTATTTATTTATTTTTTGTTATTTAATCGCATGTTTATCATGTTAAATTGTCCTTTTTGAGTTAATTCATTAAGTGATGAAATTGTATTTCTTGGCATGTGAGAAATTTGTTTTCACTTAAGTAAATTTTGGGTAAAATTTTAACTTTCCTTATATTTGTCGTGTTGTTTATTCTGAACGCACTCTTGAGCATGTGCAGATGCTCTCTTGCCATTTTGGGGTATTATAATTAAACTGGCGAGATACTCTTGTTGGGTATCCATACACTTACAATCGCGTGTATAAACCATTGACGTCATTTTTTACGTCGAAGTTGTCCAGCCTTTGGTAATTTTAAAGACCTTGAGGTGATACGCCCTTCAAGTCAGTGTACTATGTACAGATAATCGAATGACATTATCAAAAAAGTATTTATTCTCGCATACAGTCGATACATTATTAGGAAGAAAGAAAACGTGCACGAGAGAATTAAGTAATTAAGGTGGTAATTGATATCGTGTTGGGTCGAATAAGTACCTACCTATACGAATTCACCTAAATTAAATGTCTAAAAAATTCTTCTCAGTGGCTACGACACTGTTGTTTTTCCTCACTTATGGTTTGCCTCGTGAAAAACAGTAAAATTGGGCAACTGAGTTATTGGCAATGAGAACATTGCATATTCGCAGTTTCAATTTGAAAGCAAAAAAATAAAATAAAGGAGAAAAAGAGACGTTGGACTGTCCATAAGTGTATGTTTTAGAAATATTTTGCGTTGTTGTCTTTTCGTAAATAATCAGTTTATACGCGTATGTCTGCGTTTTAATATAGAGATATATCTGCTTTTTTTTTTCAGATCTCTTTTCTTCTTCTGTTCGGTTGAGATAAATGAAATAAAAAAAATATGCGGTGTACTCCATAAAGTTCTCTTCTCCGTACGCCTTCATCATCAGCCTGGTATGTCTCGATTACGTATTATATCAAGGGAAGCAGACCGTAATGCTATAAAAATATACGATCTTCTTCTTCAAATCGTGTTTGTGGTGGCATAATGAAATTGACCAACGGACCATCAAGAGCATCAATTATGGCCTTTTGTCGTACGCAAGCTCGTCTTGATTTTTTGGTTCCTGCAGCTTCTCAATATTGGCAAGCCGAGCAAACAATTGTTAGGCCGCCCATTTGTCGTATTCTATAGCCGTCATTACTGGAAACGTTAAACATTTTCCTAGTCCCCCTAACCCTGGCTCCCTGCGTCCCTCATTATCTGCATTCGGTATGACGGTGAACTGCTCCTGTTCTAGGATATTTACCCCCCATCTTGAGGATTGTGTATTCTTGACAGTGTGTTAACGAGGAGTAAACTAACGTAGGTACCAAACCGTCCAGGATATAAAGATTCAAACTGTTGCGCAGAAAAGATCGTAGATTTTAGTTGAAACTCATTGTTGCTGAAGTACATGAAAAAGGAAAACTCATAATCGAGTTCATCATGTAAAATAATTTTTACTCTTCCTTATTTCATACGTCAGTGCGGAAGCATCTGCAGATACATGTAACGATCAAAATCGATAATTCTTCATCCCCAGTTTTTTGTAAATAAATTAAGTCCTTTATTTAATATAATTATCAATGTACCTGCAGATATAGGTACTCAATCTAAAATTCTATTAATAAAAGTACTACACAAATTTGGTTTGAAGAATGCGATTTTGTAAATATTGAAAATTTTTCTCATCAGTGACATCTATGGCTCTCGCAGCAAAAAGCTTAAATATATCGTGCCTAACCTTTTATGGAAACAAGAAATTACTATCGAAGTAAATTTTCACTGTTTCCGTCACTGTCGAAAGGAAAGAATATTTTGGAGAAAAGAAAAAAAAAGTGAAAACGCCAACAAGATTATTCATTGAAAATTCATGAGGTTGGAAAGTTAAGAAAATTCATTTACAAAACTTTTCTCATTCAATTTAATAACGGAGTTCCACCTAATTTTTTTTTTTTCTTTTTTTTTAACAGATTGAAAATTGGTATTGTCTTACCAACAGGCAGAACACCGACGAAACAAAAAATAAAAATAAATACATATATATAGTAAATTAGGATCATTTATCAAAGATGGTCTTATTTTATTTTTTTATTTCACATTTTTTTAAATACGAATTTTTGAAGTGGTGATACGTACATAGCCTGCAACAACGAAAGGAGTGGTCGAGTTTTAACCCCATTCCCATTTTCACTAGAAAAAAACAAAAATTTGGAAAGCATGAAGTATTATTATTGAATTTATTTTTTTTTGTGCACAATCCCGATCAAATCAACAGTTTTCCTGTTGAAAGAGTGCATTTTTGAATGATTTTAAAAACTTTTATATTTCCCTCCTCCCAAAACAGTGTCTTACTCAATTTACAAGTTGTTTAACATTCTGTGGTTAATTTTGTTCGACGTATTTCTACGCATATTGAATAACGTAATGGAAAAATACCTTGTAGTTACAGCCCACGGAGTGTCAACTCTCGAGTGCGTAAGTTTCCGAAGTGCCAAATTTTTTGCAGTTATGCAAATATTTATGTGGATGGAAACTTCAAAGAAGAGCTCCGACTTTTAATGACTTGGATTTCAATTTAAAAACATCGTAAAAAATTCGAAAACTCATAACGCCGCACCGCAGACTTATTAAATTACTTTTATATTTTATTCATCCTACCTTTTACGGATTCATTTCGATAGAGTAGGGTTAACATTTAGTTTTCTTCTTTAAATTATAGGAGTTATGAAAAATAAGAGGAATTTTTTTTTAATTATGAAAAATTCACTCATTCGCATTTATCTCGCGTTCAAGTGACGATTTTTGTTTTCCTGCATCAAATAATGTCGCACTGTAATCGTAATTTGCAGTAAGAGAAAAGAGAAAAAAAAATTAAACCATGCGTATTATTAGCGTGTTAGCTTTCAGTTTGATGAAAAGAAAAATAATTTAATCTTTCTTTATATTAGGGTGTCGCATTAATTTCCCGATATATGCTGTAATACATTAGTGTTTATGGGTTCAAAATTCGAAAAAATGTTGAGCGATACACCCTCGGAAAGTTAAAAACGTATTAAGTAGGTACCTAATACAATGTTTCCATAGTTCTAATGAACCATAAATTAAATTTGAAAACAAAGTTTTCATTTTCTGGGTGATAAAGGTGTAGACCTATTCGCTGATAACGATGACTAAAATTGGTTTTGGTTGTGTGGTGTTTGTCTTAAGCTTAGTGATTTTATTTCAATTTCGGTTGAAACCGAAGATTACTCGTCATTTGGTTGGTTGTGTATTTACTCGTATTTGAGAGGTTAACTTCGAGTACCATAATGTCCCAGTGCTATTTTATCAGCTGAATGGTAACTAGAAGAATTTTTCTTGGTCTTTACCTATCGGCAAAAGTCAAAGCACGACTAAGACTCTGGATGGTGCAAGTACAAGACACAATATCTGAACGGAATGTGAAGTGCTATACTGGAGTTATTTGAAACAAGTATGTAGGTTTTGTTGGCTCGGGGAATCGAACCAGGGACCTACATATTTGCCAGCTAAAAGCAGTGAACTTAACCGCGCAGCCATCTCACTGCCAACTATAACTGGCGAATGTATTATATATTAGACAAAGTATGGCGGTTCCCACAAAGTAGTTTTTCATTTTTGTTTTTGTTTTTGTTTTTTCAGTTTATTTGATTACTTTTTAGTTTTTGTGACGAGATGAGATTCTCATATAGGTAAGTATTTAAAAGCAACGTGAATCGCAAGTTCAGTTTAGTTATCGGTAATTGTAAAAATATTGTAAACAAGAATGAGATTAAAACCAAGACCACCATTTTTCTGATGTTAATCTTGTTCTCTCTTATCATCGTCTGGCATCTCCCATATAATGAGTTTTTGAAAATCTTGAAAAATACCTCAGGAACCTCCTTTTTTTTTTTTTTTTTTTTTTTTTTACATTCTTATGAAAAAATTATCGTTCTGATGTAATTGCTGCGCTATTGAGTACCTATCTATCGTATTTCCAGGAAAAGTTAATGCTTGTAAATTTGCATTGCCAAAATGATTGCGTGAAATAAGAATAATTCTAAAATCAAGTAGGTACCCACGGTAGATATTTACCAGTATAATTACGATATTTTCTATCCAGCTAACACCATTACGCCTAATGAACACCAATTTCTGACGTAAATTGAATTTAAACACGTTAGCGAGTAATAATGTTTTCTCATGTGAACTTTTGTACCGATAAATTAGCTTCGAGTAAGTCAACATTCGCGTTTGAAAAAAAATAAAAATAAAAATAAAAATAAAACGGTGAAAAGTTTCAATTTTCATTTCATTTGTTCGCAAAGCAATCGAACACACTTGAGCGCCACGGCTGCAACCATACTTACACACATAGGTATATGCGTATACATACGTATATGCACACCCAGCAGTGCGAAACGAAGCGCAAAACCCATTTTATAACGTATCTGGAGCAAAATAAACGATTATTCGAAAACACACCTTTGTAAAGAGCTTTTGTTCCATTGTCACGCATTTTTCATAATTCACAGACGACGACAATTCGAATATTTTATAATTTGGTCTTTGACTCCAAACTTTTTCACTTTACTCCGGTGCTCTTTTGAACAGGGAGTCGGAAAAAAGAAAAGCGAAATGAAGGTTAACGGCTGTACTTCGGGGTCGTTGACACGTGAAAAGTTACGATACATTCCACGTTATTTGATCATATTTTTGTCGCGCTACATTTAAAAAATTAGATATATTGAAAAATGTGTACGAAAAATTTTCGCCGATTGAGCGGTTGGTCCGACACGAATGAAGACTGTTGTTGGTCGCTCCAAATACGTAATTTTTCTAAGGGCAAGCTGTTTCATAATTTTTCAAAATATATTTCAAACATTTTTCGAATGAATAATCGCAAATGATGTGCGGGGTTACACGCAAAACTGTTCGGCCGGCTCCGGTCCCGTCATCAGGTACTCCACTAATCTTGCCTTCAGAGCTACGACCTGTAATTACAGAGTGTAGAAGCACTCGTGTGCATACGCATATGGCGATAAAGTGAAGTCATTTTGGTAGCGTGTCGTTTATTATGAATACATTCTACACTCGATAGGTACACATTTATGTATAGGAACGTATTCAACCAAATAACACCAACGATACAGCCGAACCATTATTATATTAACGGGGTGAATATTGGTGGTGTAAAAACCGATGTTTCGTCCCTGTCAAGTATAAGTTTACCTGTACTGTGTGGGACATTGCACACTATTCCGGCTGTGTTGTGCAAACTATAATGTTCAGACAAGATCATGGTAAAGCCTGTATTTAATCTCTTATTTCTAGGTAATTTCTTCTCACTAATCGCTGATTTTCGTGTGATTTTCTTTCATACTGAAACATTATTTTTTCAGTTCTAACGAAATGTTACACTCTTTTTTCAGACGTATACAACAAATATCTGTACATTTTTAAATTATGGCAGTCATCTTCAAAAAAAAAAAAAAAAACAAAAAACAAAAAAAAAACGATATGTGACCAAAATACATTTTTGACCTCGATGATGCTGCCTTTTTTTTTGGATTCAATTTCGATCAAATGAAATTTAAATATTAGCGTGAATGATACGTCAGCTGAAATAAAAATCGAAAATATTTTCGAGTTATTAGAATCTCTTTCTAACGAAGGGAATTTTTAGCTGAATTGTTTTTTCTTTTTTTCTGTAATTACAAGCTGTCAAAGAGAAAGGAAGCCGTATTCAATGATAGAAGACCAATGTTCAAGGCTTGTATGCTGTATTTTTATTTAAAATTTTTCTTGAAAAGAATATTTGCTTTAAAAATGTGCCTAGTATTATAATTTTCTAATTCTTCGAGAGAAATAAAGAGAAATATTACTATCTATTCTTTGATCGAGTTCATAGTCGAAAGAAGATTTCGACTACCTATTAAGCCTACCATAAAAAATTTTAATCATTGACATTCGAAGATGGCGGTTTTTCCTGTGATGGAATTTTTCTTTCGTAAGAACACTGAAAACATAGGTACCAAGTTTTCAATTTAACAAACATTATCAAAAGTTTAGCGATATAATTCGTGAACATTAGGTAGGAAGTAAAGCTCTCCAAAAACTGTAAATTCTCAGATTCCTGAACCATTTATTTGTGAGTTTTTCAGTGTTTTGTAGCCAGTTTCAATTATCCGACTGTAGGTACTGTAGAGTAAAATCTACATTTCTTTGTTTTTTTTTGTTTTTTTCAGGTACTAATGATGGATACATCATTGCCAAATTTTGAGATAGTTCGGTATACTGATTCTCCAGCCCAATTTAATAGACATCTATTTTTTAAATTATTCCTGAATGAGTTAATTATTTCACAAATGAACATTGAACTGATCATTGATGAAGAATAAATTTCGAAACCGTAAATAGGTTACTGATTATCTTACTGTTGAAGGAATGAGAATGATTCCCCGACTAAATTGAAACAAGTCAATAACGTTTTAGAGAACAAGGTTTGTACAAATTATGGAAAGAGTATTTAATGAATTTGATTATGTTTATGAAAGTAGCATTAAAATCAGTTTTGAACATAAAAACATTCCATTTTGTATTATGAGAGCGTTTTTTCGAGCCAGAATCGTGTCCCAGCTATCGTTATCAAACTTGAAATGGTTTCTTCTTTGCACGGCTTCAATTGCAGATTATGATTTTGTTTTTGGACTTGGCTGCTTTGAAATGTATTCGAAAAAAAACTTCTAAAAAGAGTATAATATGATGTATCTTCTCTCTGTGAATCAGTTTCTGAATTTCAAAAAAATGTGAAGAATTCAAAACCAAAAGTTTTATTTAGCCATTCTTTAAAGTTGGGCCCACACTTTTATACTTCTTATTGTTATAAGCTTTTATTCTTCTCTCTACTGCAATTTTAAAACATACCAATACAGCAGCTACCCTTCCGTAACCAAATAATGTTTATTTCGCATAAAGTTAAAGCCAAAAATAAAAAATAAAAATCGGTCTTTTAAAAATTCGTTCTTAACATAAAATTATTGAAGAATTTCATCAATTCCCTACGAGAAGCACGAAAGAAGGTGAATAAAATTGTCATTATATTTTATTTAAGTTCGAAGAAAAACATGCTTGAACTGTGAAATTCCGTTTTTTCATCCAGTCAATTAACTTCGATACATACATTAACACCCGGATACCCAAAAACAAAGTGAACATTAATTTTAAAATTTATGGAAAAAAAAAGAAAAAATTTGAATGTTAAATTTTTCTAGCTGTTTTTCAGACTTCCAAAACAAAATAAGTTTGAACATACTTTTGGGTGAAACATTCTTCGTACATTAAACGAACGAAATTTAATTTTGCGAGAGTATGTTCAAAATGCTCAGTATTGTTTCCACTTGAGAGTGAAATTTCGTTTAGCTGGCAACGAGAAAATGCGTAGGACTATAAATGGCAACTCTAACAAGTAGGTTTGGGCTTGTGACGGTAATTAAGTGAAAATGAGAAGCAATATAAATTGTATTAGACTCATGCAAGTTAAAAAAAAAAAAAAAGAATATTCTTTCGAAAGAACATGTTTTCATTTTAAAATAACTTTTTCTTTACTATTTTGTTTACATTCTTCGACATAGACAGTAATTTTTTGTCTGTTCAAATGTTGAGGAAAAATATTAGGTTCGAGGTTAACAAATTTTAGTGAATATTTTTGGCCGTTCCACGTATCTCACCATGCGGTTCAGTAACGATTATCGTTTATTTTCACAAATTTAAAATCACGACAGCCAGTTTCACGACAAAAAAATTTAACGAAAATCAAGTTTCAAGACATCTATTTGCATAAAATCTGTTAATTATGAAAAATTACGTGTACAGTTGAAAAAAAAAAAAAAAGAAGAAAATTACCCACCTCACCTACCTTCCATTAAAAGAAGTTCGTGAAATTGGCAGTTGGAAATGTTGACTCTTGAAGGTAGATATCGTGAAATTTGATTTTTGTGCAATTTTCTTGTCATGAAAATGCCTATCCTGATTTTTGATCGTAAAAATGGGATTTTACCTTCATCAACAGTTGAAATTTGTCATCGAGTTAATTTTCTTCTGCATTTTTACGATACTGTAATTGAATACCCTGCAACACCTGGCAGAATTTGTGCCAAAAAAGTTTGAAGGTTGGACTGCTTTATTAAAAGCCCGTAAAATCAATTTCTTCATTTATCAAAACTCGAATTTAAAACTAACTTGAATTAAGTATATGAAAAAAGTAAAAAAAAAAAAAAAAAAAAACATACCATGCGTTGTCGCTGGGGCCTGAAAAATACTGTCAGATTGAGGGGAAAAACCGGCTAAAAATTAATCACGTGAACGCGGAAAAAATGAAAAAACAGAACAAACAAATGGGGGGGAGGAAAAAATACGAGGCAACCTTTGAAAACTTCAAACGCGCACCAAATGCGATCAGTTTTTACACGACTGAAATCAAGCAACGCTCGAGTAGCACTAGTTTCTTCATCCCTCCGAACGTGTGTTAAAAACCACCACGAGTTCGGGAAAAAGGGGTTACAAAAAAAAAATGTGTGTAACAAAAATAAAAGAAAGGATTGGTAAAAAGGCAGCCAAAGGAAAAGTAAAAACAAAAAATTGTAAAAAAAAAAAAAAAGACTAAAAATTGCCGCGGGCCATTATGCAATTGCGCGTGCGTTTTAAAATTTTTGCGCATTCAGCTTTCAATTAAACGCAGTATAAGTGGAAAAAGGATGAAGATAGATAAGTCTGGAATGGGAACGAAAAAAAAAGAAAAAAAGAATGAATTTAATTTCGCTTGAATGATAAGGAAGTAACGTTAATTCCGGTAGCGGCAGCAGCAGCTATCGAAATCCAAATAGCTTAACATTCTTTCCATTTTTCTGGGGGGGGGGGTAGTAATTGAGTTACCTATGGATGAAATGAATTCTTTGCTACGATTCCACAAAATTACTTGTAGTGTAGCCGATGCATGTAACTACTTTCCGTATTTCCTGTCGTAGGCCTCATCTCTGTTTTATTCTCACAATGTCATCTTGCTCGGTTAATCTTTTTCTTTCTTGTTGAAATATTTACTAACAACTACGGCGTCTCCGACAAATTGAAAAAAAAAAAAATCGAAAAATTCAAATCTACTCTAATTGTTTGCAACTTCATTATGACAGAATGAAGCGTTAACCTCTGTTAACATTGATATCAACTCAGATTAGTTTTTTTTTTTTTTTTTTTTTTTTTCAATTTCAAAAGTTTGCCGTAGTCTATGAAAAAATAAATGAATTCTTTGAATGAAAATATGTATTCTAGCAGAAGGTCGAGTGCGTTTTGAAATTAGGAATTCATGGAGGAAGTGAACTCGATACCGTATGTCTCTAGAATATAAGTATAATAATTATCAACACTATTTTTCCAACATTTCTATGTTAATTTGCCTATATTAACGATTTAATTCAATCCCAATTTTGATTTATTTATCCGCAATTCTTGCAACGCTCACAATATTTCAATTTTGAAAAAACTTCTCCACTTTCATTTTACGATTCCTCAGCCTCTGATTAAGTTACTCAGTCAGTATCTGTTGTTGTTTGATTGTTTTTTGGTTCATTGACTTTTTTTTTGTTTACCCTACAATCCACGTGAAAATGTTTATGTTTTTCTCTCTATGTATTAGTGCCCGTGTACGTAGACTTGTAACCCGAAAATGGTGGCGCCAATGTTCGTGAGCAATACATTAATTGATTTCTGTTGAAGTGTCACTGATGATGTCCTTTTTTTGAAAGAAAAAGCCATAAATAAAACAAGTTGTTTCTTTTTGTTGATTTTGCCACTGGAATAGTTTCCGCCATTTCTGTAGTCGGATTTAATTTTTTGTAAAATTCTCATTATTCTTTGAGTATTTGAACATTGACTTCCTAACAATTTTTTTTTTTTGGTATTTCTACGTTTTGAGTGAAAGATTGTGGATTCAATTAGCAAAAGTATGCCCTTCAGTAGAGATTAAAAAGAAAGAACTCTGGTACTTAATTAAACAAAAATGTCATAAATATTAAAAATCAAAAAAAAAAGTATCTTAGAAAATTATGGAAAGCTCTACTTAAGAATTCGAATAATAAATCCGAAATAATTTTTTGCTGCTGTCCTATGAGAGTACAGAATTTACCAATTCAGATGCAGTCAACAGTGAAAACGAAGATGAACTATGGTTCAAATTAGAACAGATACTGAATCCAATGATTTGGAAATTTCCACTCCCTTGAAACACTGTTCCACCCTGGAAAAAGACAATATCAGATGGTATTGGCATTCTGTATTTCCTCCATATGACCATGCGAATAAAACAGCCACTAATAACCGATCATGTTGGTGGTGACGTTTCACTTACGGATTTATGGTGGTTATTGTTCGCATATGACATGATTGAACGTTTGTAGTAACTTGCACAAATTATGGTAAAGTTAGTAGAATAAAACCAAGATTCAGTCAAAGACAAGATGCTGCTAACACACTTGCCGTAAAAATCAGATCTGTCATTGGGTAACGAGTGTCTCACTTTAAAATAAGTGATGTTTGGAGCGACAACAGCAAGAGTATTAAATTCTTTCCTCTCATTATGTCCAATAAAAAATTCAGTTTCATCTTCCGTGCAGTACAATTATTTGAAACTGTTGACTGCAGAAACGAGAGGAAAGCAGTTCACTAACAAGCAGCCATGTGAGAAATTCTAGGAAAATTAAAAAAACACTGTAGCAAGTGTTATATGTCTGGAAATTCATTAAAAATAAGCAAAATTATGGAAATTTTTCTGGGATTCGTCGCATTTGAACAATTCATGTTGAAAAAGCTCGAGAAGTTTGGAATCAAAATGTTTGCCTCCACAGATTCTCATTTGTTCTTTACATTAAAACTTGAAATTTATTGCAGCTGGCAACTAGTTAGACTTTTATACTGGAGTAACAAACCTGAGGACATTGTTAAGAGACTAATATAACCATTTTCAAGTTTACAGGACATATTTTGATACCGTACAATTGGTTTACTACCTGGACCCTGACAGAAAGACAAGAGAGAGTCATATGTTAAACAGTTTTGGGTTTCAATAAATTCGGAACTTTAATTTCCTATTTCACAAAAAACAGAAAATTTATTTTTATTCTCTCCACAGTAGATACTCACCATACATATGACATCAATGAAGTTGTAATAAAGCATCCAGAAATGATAGGTACACGAGTACAAATTGTACAAGGGGAGACGTGAATCAGATAGAGAGGTTGGAATTATTCTGCTTGGTTGAAAGAATTAGCTGAAGATGGCCTCCGACAGTGTCGGTTTAACATTTTTAAAATTAGTACCATTAATGGTTACATGACATACAGGAGGAATACAGGTAATATGTTACCTACAAAAAAGTACCTGTTCAGAGAAACTAGCTATGGAGCTGTGCAGAAAACACATCAGAAGACGAACAACTGTACAACAAATACCAGCCTATATTAAAAATCTAACAAAGAAAATATTTCTTTCAATAGAGAAAGAAACTATTGCAGTACCTTCTGTGGATGACGAAGAATGAGTTGTTATATTTGTCCCTCAAAGAAAAATCATAAATGTTGAACAAGTTACATCTTCTGTAAAAATTGTATCTGTCAGTGTTAACACATCATCAATATATTATGCACTATTTGCACTATTTGTGCTCCAGGTAACTGAAAATTGTCTTTATAAAAGTGGTTTCTAAAAAATAAAATATTGTTTCCAAACATGAATTCAGAAAGCGATATTTTTATCAAGAAATTCCTCAAAAACAAAAAACTAAATTCATAATGTTAAGTTGAAACATAAGAATGTCAGGTTAAATTTGCGTTCTACGAATGAATAATTAATTTTTACTGACAAAAGGTGGATCTAAAATGTTGAAATTTTGGCAAAATTGTTCCAAAAATCTGACATTTAATCGTTGATTTTTTATTGAAAAATAATCTGGGTAAAATTCTTCTGGGAAGACAGTTTCATTCTAACCTGATAACGCGAATGTGATGGCAAGAGATGAGGTTATTGGGTCTACATCATCCCAACTCGGATACAATTTGACGAGGTTTGTTTGGTATGGGATCATATCGGGAGTCATGAGATCTGAATTAAGGAAGGAAACTGGCATTTGGCGATCAATGATGATTCTTTTAAATTTTCCCTTAAAAACAGTCACATTAAACCCAAAGGAACACAAAACTTTATTTGGCAATTCGGTGATTATTTGATCCAAAGGCATGATTACCTGAGTGCTACCTCTGATCACTACTTAAAAGCAAACTTCACTTCCCATTGGTCAATTTTGGGGGTATAGAACAATCGATTGTACCGGTGTCTCGCTTTCAAGGTTATAGTCTTGTTGATTTTGATGCAATTTGGGTGATGTTGGACGGATTAAGGAAATTTGTCATTGTTGTTGTTGGTGCATCACTGGTCGATTGTCATCTCTTGGTGGTTCTTGTAGTATTTTCTGTACATTGGCAAGTGTCGCTGGTTGTTTCTCTAAACGGTGTTGTTGACCAACTGTTGATGTTTGTTGATCTTTTCCTCGTTGTAATCTTGGATGTCGGGGGGATGATTTATCTTCCAGTTGACTCGGTCTTCCTTCGAGAATTCTGTTTTCGATTTGACGAATATTCTGGAGTCTGATCTGTAAATTTAAATCGTTCGAATATTTTTGTTTTATGGTGTTTGATATTCTTTCTATTGGGTCATTAATGTTACAAGGAGAAAAGTGAAATAAAATGTATTTACTTTAACCATCAGTCATAAATGATAGGGGGAGGGGTCCATTGATCAAAAACCTGTGGAGGGTGTGCCTCTTTTAGAGGGGATTGATTTATTTCTGAGAATTTTGACTGGTAGTACTTTGACACATGAACAGTGTCTACTATTTTGAACTACGTTAACATATTGCCTAGTTTACTATTGTATAGGTTTAAGACTTTAAGTAGATGTCGTATGATCTTGGAGTACTTACCTTTTTTTTTCTAGTCCTTGATGTGCTGTGAACACTGAACAACAACTTTACTCTGTCCATGCTAAAAGTACCTGATGTCACAGCACATATCCAAATATTTCTGCGTGAAATACATGTTCATTTACTTTATGAAATATCCACAATTGATGTTTGTCATTGAATAAAAATATGAATTGAAGGTAGGTTTATGTAGACTACTTTGTTCGATCAGGTTGTTAGTGTGTTAATGTGAGTATAAAATTACATCAAACATAGGAAGCTAAATACAGAAAATATCATAGTCAGTTTTATGTATGCTAATGTGTGTGAAATAGGGCGAGTAACAGTTCCGCGTAAATAGTCAAAACATTCCTTGTCTTATACATCAGTTCCTTGCATTTCAATGTATCAGTTCCACGCATTTTAATGTATCAGTTCCGTATGGTATACAATCTTCACAATTAAGAGAAAAATTTATTCTTCAGGACGATTATTGGGAAAAAAAGAGAAAATCATGCTAAATATCTACTGACCAATTGAAACCAGAAGTGGTAGGTTTGATCCTTATGTTAAAGGTAATGTTTTAATTAAATTTTGAGTCTATTGAAAAAAAATTAAAACTTTTGTTGAGTCTGACATAAAAAATTAGCGTCTCCAACAGCTCCAAGGCATAGACCATAAAGCTAATTGCATCCAAAATAATAGCATGCTAGAATAGTCTTGAATCAATTTGTGTTTCAAATTTTGTAACTATTTCTTGAAAATTATTCATTTTAGAGCCATTATGCTCTCAAAAATGCAACGTAATCGCCCATATCTGACATACTATAAAACCAGTCAGTACTAAGTTTGAATGGTCTTGTTCTTGACTTAGTACTATTGTTTGATCCAAATTTTGTGGATATGGAACAAAAATGACATACTGTACCATTTTAATAGGAATTGTACATATATACAAACATAAATACATACGACAAATTTTAAAAAATGGTGCAAAAGGTTTTCTTGGGTTATGAAAAATGCTCGGAACTGTATTGTTAAAATGCGTGGAACTGTAGAAATAAAATGTGCTAGCCCTTTACTTTGCGTCATTTTCTCAGAATCCTGAAAAAACAAGTTTTTTGTTGTAGTTTTCTCACAACCGTGAATACAAAATTTTGGGCGATACATACGAGCATATATGTAAAAAAAATTAAGTCAGAATGGAAAAGTGGCTCCAATTATCGTCTTTTCTCATGAAATGGATAATTTTCATCATGCCCCCTCCCAACCCTTTTACGAGGTTAATTTGAATGCCTCATTTGAAAGCAAATTGGATAGAAAATTGATGGAACCATAATTTCTTCAAAATTGTGGATGCAGTTTGATTTCAAGTTTTTCTGTGGCATAGACCATGGTCTGGGTGTGTTCAATTTCATATATTTTAACTTAAAAATGAACAACATTTTGTTTTGTTTTCTTTCTTGCTTTTATTCGATCTCTTTTAACAAAAGTTTCACCTACAAAACAATCTATCCTCATTGAAGCAGGAGAATATATTGCAACTGCTATTCCATTTTATTGCCGACAATTAATCGACATTATAAATTTATCTGCGTACAGTTGCTTAACCAGTGTTATTTGCTTTTTGTTACAAATCTTTAAGCATCGTTGAAGTTGGAGTTATATCGCCTTTAAAATATTGTCTGCCATTGACAGGTAGGTAACGAAGAAAGAAAACACGTCGATTAGAATGCTCCCTTTCTTTTGTTGTTTTGCCATTATTTGTTCCTTCTCTATGTAATTAGTGACAGATCCATTCTGTATCACCTTGTAGGTAATTCAACGAAAAATGGTATCCTTTCATCATTCTTGTCAAGTTATCAGATATCAATGAAGAATTAAATAGAAAAAACGATATGGTCGTCTATAGGTGTACTTTCTATTTCCACATCCGAAGAAAAGTCACCATTCCGAAGTAGGTAAATATAGTGCAAGAATTTTATACATTTTTGAAATGGGAATTATTCAGTTGTATATCCTCTTCGATCTTGTACCTATTCAAAGAGTGTCTTAATATTATTTTTTATATTTTCAATTATTGAGATAAAAATTGTCTTTTCAATTCTGACATTGGGTGCCTATATAATGTATACGAATTATTCAAAATTTATTTTTATCAATTTTTGTTTTATTATATTATTTTAAGATAGCCTCTTACCATTGGGTATAATTAGGTTTCATTTCTTGATTCAAATGTTGTGTTCTCATTTGGTATTTGCCTGTTATTTTCCATTCACCATTGGCGTGGAGGAGTGTAGTAGTGTGTTTTACTTTCTTTTACAAATAGTTATCAATTGTAACCTTGAAGATTGAGTTTTGTACATTATATGCTGGTATTTTAACTAGTGCCCCCATAGTTTTTATTCTAATAATCGTATGTATGTGCCTGCTTTCTATGTTGATTATGCACAGAGGAAAGTATAGAAGGTCTTGTTCCATCAAACTTTTCATCACTTTCTCCTATGTCAGCCGATTCACTTCGTACGTATTTTGTGGAACTTATTCATTTCCTACAAAACCTGGGGTCATACAACTAGATTCACAAAACAAAAAATACTTGGTAGAATTCTCGGGTTGTAAGTGAATCACAGAATTATAAAACTGAAGTGAATTGTGTTACCCAGAACAACTCCATCCCCAAAAACAGGGTATCCATGCCAAATCACGTATATTAGAAGTGAAACTTTTTTCTTCAATAAACATATCCGACAACTTGTCACGCAATAAAATGGTAGAAAATTTTACTAACCAACAATTTTTTCATCATAGGGGGCCCAATGAGTGGTTCAACCCAAAAATGAAATGAAAATTTGAACTCATGCCTCAATAAACATAATCGAGGATGTACACATATCATTCAATTTTTAATTGGTTGCTAATTGGAAATTGGGAATTGGGAATTCAAACTGATTAGGGGCGACGATGTGAACTCCTTTTTTTTAATAAAACGAATTTATAAAATTGGGCTTCGTCACGAGATCAGGCTACATTTCATATTATTAATCTGTAAATTTTCATCAAATTTGGTTGGGTCATCTGAGACCAATGGTATCATCAAAATTTTTATTCTGTGAGTGGGGACATAAGGAAGCATCGTTTCGCTTCAATAAGTTCTATTACGAATTTGAAGCACAGTGGTAATTGAATTTTTAAAACAAAATGAAATGAGAGATTACATTTCTCCTTGAAAATTCTTAAAGGCATAGTCTTACCATTTAACACTTTTCCATTTGCTACTGTGAGTGAAAAATGGTTTGACCATTAAACTAACTTTAGACGCTGTATATAATCATCCAATACAAAATTTTGCTAATTTTGAAGAGAAATAATATTGATAGTGCCTTTAGAGATCATAAAAAATAAGTCTGTCAAGTTTCAAGTCAATGTTGTTCTTATAATATGTTGGTAGTTTTTATGCAATATTTACCACAAATAATTACATGGAAATTGTTTCCTTATATTTATAGGATCTTCTTTCGTTTGTGCGATAACTGATTCTGTATTTTACACGTAGACACTCAGTTTTCAGCAATGTAAACAGAAATCATTATCACTCACCTGCAAAAGTAAGTAAAGAAGAAAAAGGAAAAAAATGAAAAATATGTTAAAAAATCCGTTCAGTTTGCACGTACACTACACACGTATGGTTCTTGGTCTTAATATTATACGTTTATCTTTCATCATATAGATGAGAATAAAATAGACTTTTTTTACATGGATCTCTTTAAGGTGAAAGCAGGGAAGTTCATTTTGTTGGTGAAAAGTTTGGGTTTCGGTAATTTAGTGTTCAAACATACGAAACGAAGAGTGGAGTGAAAAAAATACATAATTTTGAAAATCGATTCCACGTTTCGCAAATTTTCTTTCAAGTTTTTTTTTTTTTTTTCTTTCATTTTACTTTCTTTACCCCTTTTCTTTTTTATATAAAGGGGCTTATTTCTACTCCTTATTATTTTTGATTCTAACTACCGCCCTATTATCATCGACTCTTTAATATAGAGTACCTTCACTGTGCACAAATATGTATAATTTTTCACCAGAAAATAAAGTAGAATAACATCAAACGAAAATATTCGCTTTTCTTGTTACCTCTTCTTTCCTTTGGTGTACCTAGGACCGTATTTCCATGAAAATAAGAAAACATAAATGTCAACAAAAGCACGCTTATTATAAAGTAAATGTAGAAAATAGCACTCGAGGAATTGGAATGCCCATTCTTCTTTCCATAAGCCTGAAAAATTTTTTCTTCCACAAAATTAGCTGTAGCCATGGATATTTGAGCTATAATATGTGTAAATATGTATTTAGAGTGGGTGGCAGAATCAATTTTTTCGATAATTCTTAATGCTGGGATGAACAGACTGTGTACTTTCGAGTTTTACACATTATGTAGTGGATGGTTGTCAATAGAGAGGATGAAGACGGTGGACATCTTTAATGCTTTATTCACATGGAATATCGACAGACCTCCTGAGACTAACATTCTTGATGCCAAGCTACAAGATCATTTTCCATTATTTTCAACTTTTCACATATTGTAGATGTTGCATCGCACTTTTAATAGAAAATAACTAACTTTGAAAACTTCACCATTTTCAAAACTAGGATTACTGATTACCATTTATCCTCTTCCAATCCATCATACATTCTTCTTATTCATTTTATGAAGGTCGGTTACCACCAAAAAACTAATCCACAGCAAAATACGAGAAAAAAACTGTAAAATATGTAGATTTTGGTCTCCATTATTAAATACAACGTTGTATCTGCGTTTCAGCGTTGAAATTGAAAAATAAAAAACAAAACAAAACAAAACAATAACAATATGACTAATATTCAGATTAGGAATTATTTTAAAACTACGTTTGTTTGGGTATTACAACGATGAATCAACAAAATACAGCTGAACAATAAAAAAAAAATTTATTCATGCATCAAATAGGGGAGCTAGCAGAAATATCGAAAGTCGGACTTAACAAGCATAAAAATTCCCGGTTTAATATTTAAATAATTCGCGAGACACAAAAATTATTTCAACTTGACTCGTAAAACGAACGTAAAATATTGACAAGTTTTTTAGTTTTTTTTAAACATCCTTCGAGGGAAAGTGCTAAGGTATTACTATGGGTGGATGACTAAATTTTTTGGTCCCAATTTCGTTGCATGTAACGATGATAATAAAATAAATTGAAAAAACGTAAAAATAATATGAAATTTTTCCGGGTTGTTAGACGTAGATAGCAGCGAATATAGGAAGTGAAACTGACACCTATATTCTAGAAGTTTCTTAACGTTAGGACTAAGTACTCGTTTGAACAGGTTTATCCTATATTTACTTATATATAGGAGTCACAGATAAAATATTACTCAAGTAGCGAATCTTTACTTATGTATCATTCTAGAATACGGGTATGAGTGACGAAATTGTGGTATTACAGTACTGAATTCATTCAGTTGTGGGAAAGAAAAATTGGCGTAGATTATGGCGATTAAATTTATGCCACAATATGGAAATTTACGGTTCACCACAAGAAACCTTGGTAGGATGTTCCCTTTTGTTGGAGAAACCAGATAGTGAATTTGATTTAATCACTAATATCTGAGTAAGTGATTAAAATGAGGTGAATCGCAACAGTTTGCATCAAAACTTTCCCATTATGCGTATGAGAACAAAGTGGAAGATGATAGTGAATGTTCAGGTAACAGCATTTTATTATATACAGTCAGTGAATGAAAGAGTTAACATGAATACGTACGCAGAATGATGTCATTGCTTAACCTCCAGTCAGCCACAAATTGGCAAGTAAAGGTAGATGAACTCATTCCGCATACTTAGTTATATCAATCTTCTTTCAGACCTGGTCCTACATAAAGACTAGCTTTCGTGAAAATTTCAGCTGCATCGTTTTTATAGTTTCTCATAACAGTGAACTAAAAATTTCGGTGATAGGTACATACATACCTTCATAAAGAAAATTAGATCAAAATGGGAAAATGGTGACATTAGTTTTCTTTTGTCGTGAAATGGAAAATTTTTCATTAGGCTACACACACCCCTAACCCTTTCATGAGGTCAATTTCAATAACCCAGTTTTCTAAAAACTGGCCATATATCACGAAAATTACATTTACCCAAAAATTGTACCCAGGCGATCATCAGTGGCGGGTCCAGAGGGAGAAGTGGAGCCTCCAAAATACCAAAAAAAAAAAAAATTAAGGGGAAAAAACTCTAGCGCAGCAAGCTTGGTTAGAAAAAGTAGGTGTTCGAGAAAAATAATTACGAATTTTGATGGTCACATTAATTGTCTATAAGATTATATGCGTTAATGGTATGTTATGATTATATGAATTAATGTGTTAGCTACTGACAAAATATTAGTCAATGCAAAATTTAAAAGCATTTTTTTTTTTTGAAAAAACTAAAAATTAATTAAAATTATAAAATATGGTACATGATCATATAATTTAAAATAAAATAAAATAAATATAATAAAGTTATTAAATAAAAAAAAATAAAACATGAATATGTGGTTAATTTTTGTAAAAAGAAAAGTTCTTGCAAATTAGAAAAAAAGAGGGAAAAAAATGCTTTACCAGAAGTACAATCCAGTCGATCAGCTTCAAAATTGGTAGAATGCTACAATAAATTGTAATGAATATTTATTTCAAATTTCGTACAAATTTCGCATTTTATGACCAATATAAAAACAAAAATAGCAGTGGAAGTACCGTCTGGTTGATCCACGCTAAAATTTATAGCTACTACAGTGAATCAAACTAAATATTTATTCCGAATTTCGTGTCTATTGGTGCTTAAATTGAGCATTTTGTAGACAAAATTAAAACAAAATGGTGGTACCGGAAGCACCGTCCAGTTGACCCTTACCAAAATTAGCAGCATACTACAATAAAATACAATAAATATTTCTTTCAAATTTCGTACATATTGTTCCAAAATTGCGCATTTTATGACCAACATAAAAAAAATAGTGGTACCGAAAGTACCGTCCGGCCGATTCATGCCAAAATTGGTAGCGTTCGACAGTAAATTATGATTCATATTTGTTCCGAATTTCGTGGCTATTGATGCAAAATTCAACATTTTGTACCCAAAATAAAAACAAAAATGGCTGTATTGGTAAAATTGTTCGGCCGATCTGCACCAAAATCAATACGTCTGGTCCTTAGCTGAGTACAAATGTTCGCATCAAATTTCGTGATTATCTGATAAAAGTTGCGACTTATACCGTGGGAACAAGAAATGGACTTATATCCATCTATATATATATACATATATATGAATTTGAGATATTGATGCCAAAATTTTCCTGATATCATGAAACTAAAAATGTACCCACTCCAACCCTGGAGGCTAATACCGCACCAAGCGTAATAAGTAGATTTTTTAAAGAAAACCTTCTTAAAAATGAAAATATAACCGAAAAATTCGGATAAAAACTGTAAAAATTAGTTGAAGAACAAAAAAAATACCAAAAAAGCTTAACTCGACCACAATTTTTTTCATTTCCTCGCCCTAAAATGACATTCTAGATTTGTTACTGATGACCATAATATTCTGCATCCAAAAACTCGTATTACTGTAACACGAATTCATGCTTTAGAATAAAGACAAGAACCATTATAAAAAAACAGTAGTATAATGTACAACTACCATTAAAGGAAATGTACCATGAAATACTTGGGTGGTTTTCATTTAATTTTGTTCTAGTTTACTTGAAAAACAGGGCGGTAAAAAAAAAAGAAAAAAGTACGTAGCTACTTAATTAATAAATTCTGAATTTTAAGTTAAAGAAACGTCATCTAATATCTTGTCCTATACGTAGATTAAAATTAATAACTGATTCAGAGACAAGGGATTAAAATACAAAAAAAAAAAAGTGCAGAAAAATGAAATAAAGGCAAATACAAAAATAATGAACCAAAAAAAAAGAAAAGTCCAAAGTGAAACAAACGTTTTTCTCATTACTGAATGAAAAGATGCTTTTTTAAAAATTTTCACTTTCAATTCATTGTTTTTTTTTTAAATATTCTTTTTTTTCTTTTTTATTATTTTTTTTTTATTACTCTTTACTAAAATTCTTTTAAGGAAATGACAAATGATAATGCCACTTCGAGTGAACCTACGACAATCGAACAATTTTTCATTTAAAATTACTTTGTGGAAAATAAGACTGCTTGACAAACAAATAATTATTTCAAATTGTGTATTTTCAACAATTTGACACAAACGAAAAAATAAACGAGGAACCATCTGGATGTAAAATAAAACATAGCAAAACGGTACCATTTTTTCTGTGTAAATTTTCAGCTGTGAGTAAAATGACTAAACTGAAAACAGTGATAAAGAAGTCTGTGAAATTCCACCTGTTACCTGTAGAATAAGTGAAACTTACTTTAGAATGATATGTAAAAATACAGACATGTCAATGGATACCGCTCATGAAATGCCAGAACATGATAATAGTGTAGTTTCGTTTACCTCTTTATCATGTAAATGAAATCGTACATAATTTCTGAGATTCAAAATTTGATTATTAAGCAGTACTACTGTAACGGTATAGTTGTTACAAAACAAACACGATAATAGTTTAAGTGTATATTATTATAAAAAGATGAACAGATTATTACAAGAGTATGAGCAACGTAAGAGTAAAAATGAATTGTAATAATAATGAAGTGAATGAATAATTGTACAGAACATTAGACTATATATAAGGGTGAAGTTCGAGTGATTTGAATTGGGTATTGTGAAAGATATGAATATGATTGTATGTTTGAGGAAAACATAATTTGGATAAAACCAATGAAATTAAAAGGAAATGACATAAAGTAGGAGTGTTTAAGAAATTAATAGGAATTGGAATTAGTGCAAGGTATCGAAATATATTCGTAGAAAAGATGACATCATAGAATATAGACGAGAACAGTTTATAATGTACAGGAGGTGATGTCATCAGATAAGTCAAGACTTAACAGACAAGTTTGGACTAGTCTAAAATGACGTGAAAGAAAGGAAGAATAATTAGACGAAAATATGAAGAATGATATAGGAAAATACAAATTTATAATGTACGAGAGTATTTGAAATAATTCGTATGAAAATATCATTACAACTACCTTATGTTTAATATTGGTTTTCAAACGGCTGTAGGTATCGTGAGCGGAGTTTCCATGTTTTATTTCAATATTACCTAAAACCGATGTTGTATTCATCTGCGTATCTCAGCTAAATGTAGTATTTACCGACGTCGATTTTCAATACAGTTTCCTTGTTTGGAAAGTCGATCCTTTCTCAAATTTAAAAAAATACTTTATTCCAAATATGTATTATAATTCTCTCACTTCCATGAAGACTATAATCACGTGCAGTTGCAACTTGTGCAGCTTTCTTTTGTTATTAGCCGACATTTCTTGATTTCTTTGTAAAATACTGTGAGTAGACAGAATATACCCAGTGACTATGAACTACGTTAGTCACAATTTGATGATTCATCTCAGGTCTTCGTATATTTTGAGAGTCGCTATAACAAGAACCAGTCAACAAAAATCATGTTTCTGACGCATTCAAAGGCATCATTTAAGTAAATTTTCAGCTCTATTTCTTTCTTAGTTTTCTCATTAATTGCTTAACTAATAGGCATCAAACTTTTATCAAACTTGAGACTGTACTCCTTGCGCCGTAAATACGGAAAAGGTATTTCCAGAAATACGGGAGACTTACCAGAAAAAAAAACAAAATAACAAAAAAAACAAAAAAAACAAAAAAAAAACAAAAAAAAACAAAAACAAAAAAAATATGATTGTAACTTCTTGCGTCGTAAATACGAATACATACTTCAAGCAATACATGGGACTTCGTTTTCTGCATAGGTAACTTTTTTGTTATCTATTTTTTTTTTTTTAAACGACTAAATCAGCAGGTATAGTGGCTTTAGCCGCTAGGTTTGGTTAAATGTGTAAGAGACGGAATAAAGTAACGTAGTCACACTCTTCCTCATCGAAGTGCAACCATAGATGAATAATTAATATACTTCGTATAAAAATGGGTAATTTATGTAAATTTTTTCTGTTACCTGTTTTATCAGCTCGATAAGATTTAGTAAAACTAACCATTTCTAAAGTTCAAGCGTTAAAGTCGTCGAAACCCTTCTCTTCTCCCTTTATCATTTGTACCCGACGTTCTCTTATCAGAAAAGATTAATTTCAAAGCATTTTGACGATGTGATGTGATTTGTGAATAATAATAAATATTGTTACTTGGTACATCTGAATACTACAAAACATTTTTGAAATTTTTAATCTTGAAATATTTTTTAGCGTTTAACATTATTATCCAAAATTCTTATTCACGTCCTTAGAAATGCTTCGAAAATATTTTGTACCATTTGTGCTATAAGATAATTTAAATGTGAAAATTCGTCAATTTTATAAATAATTTATTGAGTTTATTAAACTTATAAAATTCACATTTTGATGAGTTTTTCAATTCCATCATGTATCGGAAACAAACTGAAAAGATGTTTGGAAGTAGCTCAGGTGAAATAACATTTCTGATTAGTTTGACTTGAAATTCGCCTCCATGTTCAAAGACCTGGAGTTGTGTGATATTTTCTGGGAAGCGCTTAAGCAATTGGTGAAAATCAGTTTTAATTTTTTCTCAAACGTACAGTTTGTTTCATTTTGATAGCTGTAACAAAACAAGCTCGTTTGAAAAGATCTTTGACAAAATTTTACTTCTCCTTAAATCGTTAATTACCTTGATTTCACTCAAATTGTCCATAGCTAGGATCAGAGTACCTACGTTAGTATTAATAAATTTATCGGGCTTCTGAAGTGAGCACCTTAGGCGATATCATCCAACAAGCCAAGCCAAGCAGGAAAGAACTAGCACAAATAAAACTGAAAATATCCGTCAGTTAGCTAATAAAATTAAGGAATAAGTCTGTTTATTTTGGCAGTATTGTTTTTTAATTCGTTCGATACATTCCAACAGGAAGAAGGTTCAACTTGCAAAATGGATGGGATATGGTATTGACATCAGTTCCTTTGGGACCCCAAAATGAGAAAAAACAAGAACACATTAAATAATAAATAGATGTTGAATTGATTGATACCCTTCCAAGAGTTAAAAATCGATAAGTAACACTTCATTCTATTTTCGCTGGCTTGACGATATGCGAACCGGATTAAATTATTTTATTTCTGGATTTTTATTGACATAATAGAAATCAATATGGATCAAGCAGGTAACGAGAATCGTTGATAACCTTTAAGGAGCACACAGTAACATTGTAAGTAAGAGATTACTGTTATAATGAATTATTTTGGAAAAAATCTGAAAACAAAACTTCATAAATTTGTATTGGATTTGTAAAATACTGAAATTGAAGTGAAAACTTTTGTTTACAAGAAATAAAAAATTTTTCAATTAGTTTTATAAGCCTCAAGGAAAATCTTGAAACGCTTTTAAATATATATAAGTGTGGGTGTGTGTGTAGACATATAGAGCACACTACACAATAGCAGAAGGCCGAGCGTGTTCTTCTCATATGTGTAGATGTGTAAGCCTAGCTCAGTATCAAATTTGGCAGTATAAACAAAATTTAAAGTCGTAAGAGCAAAAAAGTAGTTTGTAGACTATAAGTCCACTGGCCCGCCAGGTGATCGACAAGTATGTAATACACCCGTTTGTCTTCGATCACTCATCACCACAATAAGAATTTTTTTCAGTCAAGTTTACAACAATAGATTGTATAGTCATCCATCCAAAATTAAGATAAAAAAATACGGGCTCCCGGTCTTCTCACTTATCCATAAAATTAATCTCAGTAATTCAAAACCTGAGATTTTACTTAGAGTTATAAGATCGAGTTTGAATCTTAATGAACAATCTGATTACTGGTAATTTCCATTATCAACACACGATGAATAGGGACAGAAGTCCAGTTACTTATGATTGGAAAATATAGTTCTAACAACAAGGTGTGGGACAAAGAATTTGAATAATATTTTCATAAACATGGGGTGTTATGCTCGAATTATAATCGCACCAAATTTCATTTAAAACTTCTGGAAATCTGAGAAAAACAAATGGAACTTCAAAAATTGCAATATTTCACCAAACCAAAAAAAAAATCCAGAAATAAAATAATTTAATCTTGTTCGCATACTGTCGAAGAGAATGGAAGTAGAATAAAGTGTTACTTGTCGATTTTTAACCCTTGGAGGGGTATAAATTTAAAATTGATTTATTATTTAACATGTTCTTGCTTTTTCTCATTTTGTGGTCTGAGAGGAACTGTGGTCAATAGCTTAATAGTCCTACTTTGCAAGTTGCTGTTTCCTTTTGTTTTGTTCTTTTATTCTGTTGCATTTACTAATAGGTACATTTGGTATGAAATTTATTCTATTTGATTGTATGAGCAGTTCATATAATTCAAAAATTTTAAATGAATTTGAAATATTAGATACTGTTTTTTAGGATTTAGGCACACTGTAAAAATGTAAATAATAAAAGAGAAGAATAAAAAATTAATTCGTACATATTTTTCAAATGGTATGAAACATGATTTTCGTACGTTTCGATAATAAAAAATAGCAAAAACTTTCTTCATATTATTTTGGCAGAGTTTAGAACCAAAAAAGAAAAGTTAAATTTATTGATTATAATAGAACTTATTCTTAAGTTCTTCAAATAAAGTTAGATTACTTTGTCAGATATGTTGTTCTAATTTCCTCCCTACATATTGTATATCTTGAAAATTTTTAAAAATCTTTCTCCAATTTCCTTTATGGTTTTTTTTTACACCTGTTAAACATAAATATTTTTTTCCTTCTAACAAGACAACCTACAATGTTACAAGAAGGAAAATTTAGAAGAGTCATCTATTGACACACTTGGTGATATAGCTTTGACTCTGAAGATGAAGATGAGATGTAGAATAAAAACATCCGTTCTTGGTGTAAATGATTAAAATAAAGAAATGAAAACTTCGCTCTCCATAAGATATGCCATCAGATATAAAAAAAGGGTTAAGAACCTTCATTCAGTTTTAATTAATTACTAATATAAGAACAGGATTAAAATAATAATTTTGTCAAATTATCTAACTTACACTGAAACGCTCAATGACAATAATTATCAAAGGCATGATTTTCTTGAAAGTAATGGTTCAAGGTTTGACAAACATTTGAACTTTCGATGAACAAAATGAAAAAATGAAGTTATAAAATAAATTGGGAGATTTCAAAAAAATATCATCAAAGGTGTATAGTGAATTGCCAGTAGATTGCTTTATGATTTGTCAGGTGGGTAATACCTTTTATCAATTGAACCTCTAGACACATTACAGAGTGGTTTCCGCAACATCTTCAGAATAATATTTGACCTCTAAGCAAAAAACTAACACAAAAGTGTATTAATGAAATAATATTATAAATATCAATTTATAATTCAAAATTTTTTGTATCAAATACTGCTCAAAAATAAACGTAGGGCATGTTTAACACAATAATTCGATTGAAATTGTAAATTCTTTTAATAAAAGCAATAGAAAAACCGCTTTATCGAAGGAGAAGATGAAATAGTATTTGAAAATGTAAAATTCAACACACATGACTAATATTTTTCAGGGAAGCTTGTAAATTATTTTAATGATGTGAGTAATGACTCATATGATAAAACACCGGTTTAAAGACCTTAATAAGTCTTTCATATGGTGCACCATACCAAGGAGCTTTCACTGGAATAAAATGCCACAGTATACCATTTTGTTTTAGTTGGTCGCTAACAATGTTTTCTGAGATAAATGTATCCCAAAATTTTGGCAAATGTGTTGCAATCAACTGAAATTGTGCAAAGTTACCAGATAACATTTCTTTCAATGCTCCACAATCTGTAAAGAACATTTGGAATGCTATCCAAATTTTACTTGTCATTAGAGATGAGAATGAAATAAAGTACATTGCACTTGTGGAAAGGCAGGTGAATATAAGTATCCATTTCTTATAAATTGAAGATGTATGGGTTGTCAAATTTGTTTTTTTTTGTTAGATATTGGAGGAAAACCACAAACTTGCGAAGCCCCTGTATTTGCACGGGTTCAGCTAATAAATTGTATTTTAATATGATGAATGAGTTTTTTATAACCAAGACAAGACTAAAATTTGAAAAGATGTGAGTGGACAAGTCATTTTCATTTTTCTTTTTAATTCCACAATCTGATAAGCTTGTAGAATAACTTCTTTATTCTGAATGCAAAATTCTACCTACATCCCCTGCTTTATAAATTTTTACCTAATTACCATTGTACTTTAGATTTTTCATCTTGTTAATTTTTATCTACTTTCTACAGTAATTACTATATGTTTGAATAGAAATAATTCGTACTTTGATGAGACCAAATTACTTATGTATATTCATGTAAAAATCTGTTTATTATTTAGTATCAAAATATCAATAAAACCCTAATTTTATCAAAAAGGAATTTTTATATTTGATTATAATTGGTAACTTACTACAATACGCAAATTTTCCACATACAAAGGCATATTGTTGGGTACATGCATACTTATGAGTTGATTTTCTCGCACGCCCCCATCACTTCCTCTGTTTTTTGTTTTTTCTCAAGTAAAATATTATTAACTTCAAGTTTTGTTGCAGTTCCAGAAGCGTGTTAGCTGACGAAGTTTTAGGAGGGGCTGGGCCCATAATCTATTTGAGTTGAATATTATAGACTGCACACATCTTGAAGTATTGTAGAATAAATTTAATCGTCGATTTGAATGAGAACAACAGGTTACTTAGGTGAGGTATTACTGTATTTATATGAAAAAACATTTTCTGTTAAGGTCATGTTGTGAGTGAACGTATAGCGTATTTGAGTGAGAATATGTTTATGCTTATACAGGAAAACATACGAAAAATTAAAAGACAGCCAAGTATAGAGGGAGTACGTTAGTCAGAGTTTAACAGTGTGAAATTAGTAGAAACTCAGTTCTAAAATAAGGTTAATTTGGTATTGATTGCAATACAGCTTCTGTACTCGTGTAGGAATTGAAATTTTGCCCATTTTTGTTGGTACGTATTGCTGAATATTAATTACAAAATACTACCTGAATTTACGTGGGAGAGACCAGGGTACCATGGAATATATGTACCATGGATGAAACTGAATCCCTTCAATTTTTAGACAAACTGGTTCCATAGCATTATGCACCATACACCTAGTAAATACTTCATTTGTTTACTATCGTTATCCAGTTTGAAGTAAAATTTTGATAACTCCCAAAAAGTGTGACCAATGGTAGAGAAGTTGAGTATTCAAATTTTTTGATGCGTTTCAAAGATATTTAATAGCGAGTAATTAATTATTTAGAATTTCCAACACCCAAAAACATTTAGATTAAACATAATGGTAATTTGTAGTAAGAAGGTGAACACAGTAAACAATGGTGTACATTTTCTCGTATACCATAGAACATGCTAAAAACGCCTTTCAATTTTTTTCAGATAATTTTCCTTATTAAAACTGCCTAGAAACATGAAACATTGGATCTTGAGAAAGTTTATAATACTGTAAAAGATGTCTTAAATTAGAAAATTCTCGAGAAAAATGTCATAATTGAAAAAAAAATTAGTTTTCATAATAATAATTATATGTATGTTATTACAATATTAAAATAGCATATATCATCTGTTATTTAAATGTCATTACTTTTAGACACTGTGCGCTTCATATTGTATTTGATAAAATAAATCTAATTTTTTTATTTAGAAAAATATTTTTTTCTTATGGGATTTAACATGTAGTGTTAGGTCTGCCACAATGACACAAAACTGCATGTTTTATGTTATATCTTGAGTTCTATTTATCAGATTGTGAATTTCTTTGAACTGTTAGATAGCTGCATCTTTTGGGTATACATGATAAAAATCTTGTTTGAATTCATTCATAATTTGGCAATTGATTTTTATTGATGTTTGTTGCATCAGGTAGATCGATCATTATAGACTCTGAGTTGAATTTTTCCTTGAAATATTCCAAGAAATCATAGTCATCAAAAGTTTGGTCATTGAATTTGTGAATTCCCATTTTTTTAAATCCAGCAATCACATTGCTCGGAAAGAATGCTTTCATGAATGCTGATTTAACAAATTTGGCAATGTTTTAGATGGTTGCTTTTTTTAACGGATTATTCACTTGCCAATTTTCAATTGCTCTGTTGGAAGCAACTTTGAAAGAACTGAAAACACCGACATCCAATGGTCGCATTCTATTAGAACGGTGTGGGGATAAAGTGAGCATGTTAATACCATGTTCTTTGGCATACACCAAAGCTTCTAAACTTTTTTTGTTTTACTCTTTTTATTTTCACCATTTTGAATGAATAAGAAATCAATTTATTACACTTACACAATCAATCTGAGTATAATCTGAACAAAATAAGTTCATAAAATAAATCACTATTCCGAATGTAAACATGTTATCAGTAGGTATAACAAATATTTTGTGTCAACGTGGCCAAACATTAAGTTGTGTCAAGGTGGCAAAACCACCCAAATTTATTGAAGCCAGTGTTACCAACCAACCAAGTATTCAGTTTCAAATTTTTTTTATCAATAAATGCAGAAAATTATCACGATTCCAGTGATATATAATTCATCTACTTTATCTTTTATGGTTTCTTTCCAAAAGAAAAAGAAAAATGAAAAAAAATATACTTTTAGTAAAAAAAATCACAAAAATTTCATCAAAGTTTTTTTTCTCAAAATTTGTTGAATGGATTCCTGCGAGTGATGGATATATGATGGGTTGTATCATTCTACACAACATTTTGTTTTTTTATGATTGGAGCGCAAATAGATAAAAAATTATGAGAGGTGTGTCAACGTGACAGTTGTGTCATTGTGGCAGACCAGTCCCACGGTAAAAACCATCATACGTTAATTGTTTCTGTTGGTTTTTATTTTGCAGACGAAGGTTCGTTCTTTTCAGATTTATTGGTCCCAAATTTCTAATTCAATTCTAGCTCACGCCAGAGACAAAAAGTAAAAATGTGTTCCATGGTAGCCCGGTCTCGCCTACTAATTGACGAGTTGAACAAATTATGTTTTTCAATACACTTGCAAATGCGAGTTGTTTTGCGCGATACATCGCCGTACGTGGAAATTCCCAATATTTAAGAATACCCGGTACAAATAACGTCGGTAAAATGCCCCAAAGCTCGCCTCGAACTCATTAATTTATTCGCAAAGCAGTCTAACCACTTTATCGACGGAAAAGGGTCTTTGGTCCACTTATCCTGAGGGTATTATTAGAAGTTTTACTCGTGCAGCGGTCAAAAATTTTCTTCGACGAATAACTTACGCCGCGCTTCCTATTGCTGCCAAACCGAACTTTCATAACTTGTTCCGCAGCAACTTTGTCGATTAGAGGCTGCGAGGGAAGAGGGCGAATTTCGAAGAGAATAACGAAGTAGAACTTCGGCCGAAGGTCTAGGTGGGAAACTCGTACAACGTCAGGAAACAGAAGAACGAAAAAGTATTGCTGGAGGGCACTTTGGCGGGAGTGTTTCGGTGTAGGTAGGTAGGTAGGGTACCTTCGGTGGCGTCTAGCATTTTCGCAGCCATAAAGAGACGTAGGTAATTAACCTCCATAAAATGAAAAAATAAATTCGCGTGTTTGTCAGAAAACGAAACTATCTCGACGGTGTAAAATTCGAAATTCAAATCGAGTCGAAGCCCGTTTTCCAGCGGTTTTTCTGTTTCTTTTCTTCTTTTTTTGCCTTTTCATTTTTAAATACCGTTTGCAGGGAATGCAGTTCGGTCGTTGCACCGTCATTATTTGCTTTTCTAACCATAGAAAATGGCGATAAAAAATGAGAGAGAGAAAAAAAATGTACGAAGTCAACGATGTCATGAGTTGATGCCACAGTCATGTTAAATATCAGTTAAAGGTAAAAATTTCTCTCTCTCTCTCACTCTCTCTCTCTCCCTCTCTCTCTCTCTCTCTCACTCTCTCACTCTCTCACTCTCTCACTCTCTCTCTCTCACTCTCTCACTCTCTCTCACTCTCTCTCTCTCTCTCTCTCACTCTCTTTCACTCACTCTCTCTCTCGCTCTCTCTCTCTCACTCTCTCTCTCTCTCTCTCTCTCTCTCTCTCTCTCTCTCTCTCGCTCTATTGCTCTATTGCTCTCATTTAACCGAAGAAACACCAATTATAAATTGCTTTGTATATTACATTCGTAGTTCACCCTTCGTAATTCGTTAATGGCCTTTGACTAGAATGTAATTATCGTTAAAGTCTTAAACGCCTATTGTTATTGTACGGCAACAAAAACGTACTTTATTGCTTGTTCCTCTTGGCGCCATTACTATGGTAACGAGTGCATGATGAAATTTTGACTGGCTGTTGTCACATTATTCGCATGTTAAATGAGACGTATTCGAGTCTATTTTGACGAAAATCAATAAAACTTGCGGTATAGGCTAATGAAATTTTAGTGCAAAAAAAAAGTTGCGATGTCTTCGATGTGAAAAATCGTGTACTGATTGTTTACTTCGAAGTTGAACGTGGTGTTGAAGTGGAAATAAGTAATTTTTTTGAATCACGAACCTTAAGAATTATGTATGAATAATCCAATATAACCCAGTTTTCAAATTTTCGAACTATTTTTTTATGAATTCTACAAATTTACCTATGTATTCGATGAGTATAGTAAAACCTCAGCATGGATTTAATTTCTACGTCCTAATGAGTAACTATTGGCAATGATTCCTTAACTTAATAGACGGTCATTGTCTCAGTACTGTTTTTGAATTGTTATTGAAAAAGTTTCAAGTTTTTCACGAATAAATATTGAACTAATATAAACTAAATTCCAACATACTTCCTAGGCTAGTGATCATGTTACTGATTAGATACTTATTGTAAAACTATGTTGAATGAAGTTGGTGAATAGGCGTGAGTCTCACGCAATAATGAGAAGAGTTTTAAACCGAATTTATCTTGATCTTTATTGTGAATTAATAATCAGATACAGACAAGAAGTAAAAATTCCATTGTAGTATGAAAATGGTTGTTGAACCTAAGTCGTATCCAAGTTTTTATGAATTTTTTCATTTAAGGCACCGAAACTTGTTCTTTCGTTGTATTCCGAAAATAATTGAATTTTGTATTACAAAACTGTTGAATTCTGTCCAGCTTATAACAAATTGTACCATTGAAGGAAAGAGACAGTCGTATACCGCAGTTTCTTGTTTTTCATTTTATTACTTTATTAATTTTCGCAAATGTTGAAGTTTTATGTAGAACCAGTGGCATAGAGCTCTAAATACATTTATACCACCCTTCCATTGTATGAAATTCTTGGGATTTTTTCGCCGAAAACAGCTACAGTAAGACTGGTGTCTGAAAAAAATCTACTAGAATTAAAATGAAGTGAAAAAGCATTATGGTAAATTAATAATTTTTTCAAAAAATGGAACAGACTTAAAAAAAAAACAAAAAAAAAACTACAAAACGCAACAATAGGAGGAAAATAATATTTAAAATTTTTTTTAGCTACGTGTATATCTATGGACTGGAATTATTGAAGTCGGCTTTCTTTTTCTAACCGACTTCAATCGATCTGTGTATATATGTTGTTTTTTTTTACGTTTGTTCCAGCATAAATTGTCAACCTTGACACCGATTTTGATGAAATGTTTTTAAATGGTAGATGATGATCCCGTGGTGGTACCATTGAATTTTTTTCAGAATCGATGAAGTAGTTTATGAGTTATCTTTAACTTGAAAACTGTTAGTTTATAAAGTAATATTGCCGCTATTTCTAAAAACGAAAAATCATTTTAAAAATGTGAAAAATAATTTTCTTGAAATTATTACAGTATTATGTACTGGAATTAAAATGAAACGAAAAAGCATTATAGTTCAGTCAAAACAGCATCAAAATGAGGAAATGAAAAAAAATTTAGCCCACAAACTTCAACTATATATGGTTGTTGGGTGGGTTCCCTGGATTGACATACTAAAAGTTATCACTTCCCCACTTCCTGAATTTTTTAGGAGTGGGTGTATGTTCCCAAAACTTGGTTTTTCCCGGTTTTCTCTGCAAATTTTGATTCTTTGATCAAAATAAATTACTACAAAATAGTTGTTCAATATAAAATTTTCTGCAAAAAAGGTCACATGCAGTTATTTGCTGACGCCCTCCTTTTCCTCCAGAGAGTCTTGAAAAAACCATTCTTCAATGAACATATTTAACAGAATTATGTGGGAAAAATAATTCCTAATTTTATTATTATACTGTGTGTAATGCCAGAAAAAGTGATATAATGGTTTTTTTTTACCTCTTTTTGACGTTGACACTTCTACCAAGTATTTTATGGGTGGAAAACCGCAAACAGATACTTTAGGTCAGTAAATAAAATAAACTTCAATGGAATATAATAAATTCCTAGTTATCCATACTCTTATTAGGGACCTTGACTTTGTTTTTTTTTTTTGAAAATGATTCAAATACAATTAAATTATTCACACATTAATATTTTTTATCAATTACAATACAAATAAATTTTAGCAAGGTTACTAAGAGTGAACAGAAGTAATAAGAATAATCAACAAAAATAAATATAAATTATGAACATTGTGTTCTTCTGTGTAATAGTTTAAATAACTTTTTCAGGACATAATGTATGAAAAGTAGTATGATAAAATTTAGTATAATTGGTCCTTATCAAAAAGATGGAGGAATTGACGTTTTTGTTTGATGGTTGTATAGTTCAAGAGGTTACATGTGTGTGTAAATTTCAATAAGGTAAAAGACAATTGTCTTGCATTTGAATGAATTATGTTCAGCTAATTCTAATGGTACAATTTACTGTTACGTTTTGTTTCAAAGAGGAAGAAGAGTCAATGGAATGTGATAATTTAGGAAAATAATGAAAATTATTTCGTATCTGGTCTACAATTGAAAAATGTCCAACTATATTCATTACACTATGTAGGTAATTTGTAAAACCAATACATATTTTCTACCCATCCACTCCCCTTCCATAAACTTTTATCATCCCTTTCACCTCCAAAGTTTTTGTCTGACTCTCCTTTTCCCTTCCAGAGAGTCTTGGAAACAACGATATAAACTGAATTTGGTTATTTTCAAGACTCTTTGGAGGGAAAGGGGGGCGTCAGCAACAAACTGCATATAACCTTTTTTGTTGGAAGAGGTTATGCAAGGGTGGATGGTTCGATATCTATTGGATTTATGAATTATCTACACGGTATGATAATTATGAGAAATATTTCCTATTTAAGTCTGTTGAACATACTCACTAAAGGATGGTTTTTTTAAGACTCGCTGGTTGAAAAAGAAAAAACTGAAAATCACCTTTTTTGCAGATAATTTTATACCAAAAAATGTTTTACTGACCCATTTTTATTACAAAATTTAAATTCATGGAGAAAAACGCGAAAAACCAAATTTTGGGGGACAAACACCCCATCCCTAAAAATGCAATTCGTGGGGAGAGTACAACTTTTAATATGTTAATCCAGGGGACCCTCCCAACATCCCAATATAGTTGGAGTTTATGTGCTAACTTTTGTTGTTGTAATATTTGACTTAATTATTAAAGTAGGTAAATTGATAATTTTGTTCAAAAAAAAAAAAAAATGCACTAGAAAGAGAAAAATAATATTTTTAAAATTTATCCAGCAAGATGTAGGTATAGTGACTGGAATTATTGAAGTCGGCGCTAATTAAGAAGTATTGTCCTAAAATTTGATGGAATTGACGTATAAAATCTACATGCTGGTAAGGAAAATGGCGCCGACTTCAATAATTCCAGTCACTAGACCTATATCTTTCTGGAGAAATTTGAAAAGGATTATTTTCTCTTTTTAGCGCATTTTTCATTTTTTTTTTTTTTTTCTGTGGAAGTCGATTCTATTTTTTTTAAATTATTAACTTACCATAATGATTTTTTGTTTTACTTTAATTCAAGTAGATTTTATTGAAGAAATTTTATAAGAATTATTTTTTATTTTAGAGCATTTTTATTCGTTTTTCGTTTTTACAAGTTGGTTAGATATTTTGATGTAAAAATGTTTTCCTTACTATGCATTTTTTATGAATCAATTCCGTCAAATATTATGACAAATTTTTTTAATTAGTGCTGACTTCAATAATTCTAGTCCTTAGACCTATATCTTTCCGGAGAGATTTCAAAATTATTTTCCTCTTTTTAGCGCATTTCTCGTTGTGTTTTTTTTTTTTTTTTTTTTTTTTTTTAAAGTAGGCACTGTTTTTTGAAAAAATATATTAATTTAGCATAATTTTTTCACATTACATTTTAATTCCAGCAGATTTTACCGGAGAAATTTTGAAAGAACTATTTTTCTCCTTTTATAGCATTTTTATTCGTGTTTTGTTTTTATCCATAGCTTTTCGTTTATAGCGTTAGCGGCAGTATTACTTTAAAACTAATAGTTTTTTATTCGGAAATGACTAATAAATTACCTCATCGATTAGAAACAAAATATAGTGAGATTACCATGAGATCATCCTCTTATCATTTAAAAAAAGTTCATCAGAACTGATGCCCAGCTTAAAGTGGAACAAATATAAAATAAAGAAGAAAAAAAAAACCATATGCGGATCGAATTGATAACCTCCTCCTTTTTTTAAAGTATGTTAAAAATATAAGAGCACGTAATACCTATTCGACGTAGGTGTTTCTATTTCAGTTTGTATTTTACTTACAAACCGCATATCGTCCACAGAGATTCAATATCACTAATAATACACATTGCCTACGAATTAAAATCTCTCCAATGGAAACAAAAATCCGTTTCTGCAACCAATATTAAAATTTTCTCCGTACAAACCACTAAAAGGACGCTTTTGCTTTGTTTCAGAGTATATTCAAAAGCTTAACAATAGTTGGAGAGACCGTCTTCTAACACCAACTATTGTTTAAAATCGTATTACGAACGAGAATAATGCTTTTATTTTCTTTTTTTTCTTATTATTTTTTTCCCATCCATTCTAAATTTCTACTGTTCTTTTCATCGAGAATCTAGGCGAGGAAAGGAAGGAACTGAAGCAGACCAAAAAAAGGGAAAAAAGGAACAAAAATAGGACAAAATTAATTCGAATTATATCATTGAACGAAAAGCTAAAACGAAAATCCGTTTCAGAAAGGAAGAGTGTTGTACTAGAATTCACCATTTGGAAAGTAGAAGTTAGTATACTTTCCGAGACATAAGACTGAGAGGAATATTTATAGCATTTTGTTTGTTTGTTTTAGTTCGCCTTTTTAAATACAGTTTTTTTGGTTTTTTTTACTCGATCAAGTAACTCGAGCTTTTTAAAATTTACGGATACAGCTGATTAGTTTTTATCTACTGAGGGGAGAATTAGACATTTTTTTCATGGTTGGTATTTTTCTTTTGTATTAAAAAAAAAAAAAAAAAAAAAAAATTCGTTAACATTTCTTACGTAATTATTATATAGACGATTTGCAATGAAAACAGATTTTTTCAGACATGAGTCGTAAAACTTTACAACCACATTTTTATAACAATTTAGTTTTGGTGTTCGTTTTATAATTTTGAAATATTCGTGAAAATTGGGAGGTTAATGTAGACCGTGAGGGCGGTCATCTGGATGAGAATGTAAGAAATCCCAATTGAAAAGTAATGACCCTCTTAAAACCAATTGAAATCAGTATATTATCAACGAATTCTCTGAATTACGACAGGAATACGTTACGCCTCATTTACGGCGTTGAAGTATGCAATTTTCAATACAAAATTTTTAACGTCGTGACTCCAAATGAGTTTTTGAAGATTTTAAAAAAATTTATAATAATTTTTGCACAGTTAATTCGTTACTGTGGACACATTTTGTCGATTATTTATTATGAAATTAAATGGCGATGTTTTGTTACAACTGTCGCAGGATTTGGGCTTGCAATGTTTCTTTTATCAGCATTTTTTTCCCTCCACGTTTTCGTAAAGTTTGGGTTTTTATTTTGCCTTGAAAATGTCGACACAAGACACCAAGTGGTTTGTATTGGCTAACTGATTTTTATAAAGTATAGTAGTATAGTGTTTTTGCGACATTGTTTTACAATAACTTCCCCCTACCTGGGTCATCTTGTAAATTTGTCTCGTCATGTCCTGAATCTCCAAATCAAGCTGATTAATGTATTCCTTTATCTTATCTGGCGAAATTTCAGCTCTTGAATGTCTGTTCTTTCGGCACAAATGATTACCTACTGACTACCACTAGATGTCATTAAAAGAAAAAACAAAAAAAAACAGGAGATACAACCCTTTAAATATTTGACCTTCGTTTTGTGGATAGAAAGACCAAAACATAATTTCGCAAAGAATTGTAACCGTTCGAAATTAAAAGGTAATCCCATGGATGGCAATTATTGTACAATCGAGGTATAAATATGCCTACTCCTTTGCCAGCCAGTGATGATTGTAGCTTCTATTAAGTACAGAAGGCATTAGTAAATGCCTGGTTCCACCGCATGGTAATTGTTGCATTAATTTTCTGCAATATAAAATTATGGGTTGGTAGGTACTTTTTTTTTTTTCAAACATACCTTATAAGGCGATTTTCTCACAAGATTCGCTGAATTTAAGCCTTCTGTTGGATATTGTGCCTCCTAATTTTCATTTGGCATGATGTCTCAGTTTATGGCGTAACACCTATCGCATCTCCTGTGGGAAACAAAATAGAAATTGAAATTATCATCAATGATTCATAATGGTGTTTAGGCTATTATTCCAATGTAAATGAATTTACCGTCATTCCGTACCACTTGGCACAATTTTCTGGCAGTTTTTGACTTCACAACTTTTTAGCGCCACTTGTATGAATAGTATGACCCCTTAAAATCCGCGCGTGATCTCGGAGATTTGATCTGTGATGATATTCATCGTATGTATTTCTACAAAAATCAAAATGGAAGAATTCTGTGAAGTCAGTCTGCCAAGTACGTACACTCCATTAGGGCGGCTTTGCGTGCTAATAAAATTCATTTGAAAATCAGTTACTGAAAACTATCATAATTTAATTTGAATTTACATCATACCGTATGAAAGAATTTATTTTCCGCGTTTGTTAGGTGGTTTTTGCGACATGAAACGATCTCGAAATATATTTATAAAGAAGAATCATTTTTGTCTGTTTTGGTACTGTTTTAAGAACTTGACCAAAAATTTATCTTTTGCAAAAACCTTTTTGGTAAAAGTAAGGTGCGCGAGGTCATTATTATGTAGCCGTTGTTTTAACGTATAGCCTCGAGTTGGGGAATTCGTTGCTTTCTCTGAGTAAATACACATTCCAGTCATCACAAAACAAACACTTCGTAGCCACATGCGGATAGTGTATGTCAACAACACTTTTTCGTATCAAACCTGCTTAGGACTGTGATATGCCTATGAAATAGGTGATAAATATTCCATAATTTCAACCCGCATGGTACCTACCCTTGGTGAAGGATAAAAATCGATACTCGTGATAATGGGTCTCATTCGTTCTCGTCATTCCACCACTCTCGACATATATTTTGTGCAAAAAAAAAAAAAAAAAAAAAAAAAAAAAGCTATTTTTCACGAGGTGAACCTGCAGCTAACCGAAAAATCGTGTCTACAATGTATATGGTTAGTACCTACACAAACTTAGGAAAGTCCGAAGAGTAAAAGTAATTCAGCTAAAACCAAAAGTTCCAGCGCTCGTTATTTCAAGTCGTACACTCTCGAAAGTTTTAACAAATTTACGAACTGGATCTAACAAAAGAGAATTATACCGCATTAATGGCATACCACAAGTACAAATCTGTGTTCGTATTCAACAGATCGTCGAACTTCTATGAACTTTAAATCGTTCGTTGTACGTTTATCGTTTGAAAAGTGCCCCATAATGTCATGATAAAATTAATACTTCTAGTTCGAGTATTTCTCTATACTTCTCTTTCTCACACCCAAACACTCGATCGAAATCTTTTTGTCTCTCTCCTCTCCCTTACTACGTATATTTATTTAGTTTCCTTTTCTTTGCTTCCTTATTAAAATCGAATTGGAACAGATTCTAGATTACATAAATAAGTTCTACGCCAACCGACTATCATAATGGACTACCGTTTGCCACAAATTTCTATACACTCAATTTATCAATAAAAAAAAATGTATAAAATATATTTTTTGCAAAACCGATTTTAATCAGTATTTCATGGGATTGCGAGAAACTAAGAAATGTGTATGTATTATGTGTGTATATATATATATTTTTTTTTTTTTGTATTTCCCTTGAGCATTTTATATATGGCTACTGGCCAAATCATTTCTTTTTCTTAAAGAAAAAATCAGCAAGAAAAAAATTGTAACAAAAACAGAAAAAAAAGAAAAAATTTCTTTTTTAAAGCATTACACAGACTAGGAAGTTACATTTATTTGATTGGTTTTACAGCATTTTGTATTGTGGAACAAACTTTCTTATCCTTTTTTTTTCTTCTACAGCTGCCCCAAAAAGTAAAGTCGATTGAATAAATTTTTTCTTTTTTTTTTTGTTTACCCCTTATCTTGAGTGTCGGGCGTGTTTTTCCTCCAACAAAAATTTACAACCCGTTTTGTATTTTCGACGTCTCACTGTTTTATGTTATTTGGATTAAGAGAAACAGAGACAGATTGAAGAAGATGGTTAGGCTATGTGTGAAAAAGAGAGAGCAAAAATATATGCAGATAAAAAAGAAAAAAATCGTGAAATAGGGAGAAAAAATAATTCGTTCATTTCATGTGATAAACACCATGCAGGAAAATTTGTGGTGGACGTTCATTTCTGAGGCGGTTGCTCTGATGTTCGAATAGTTTGGTGGTATTTTTTTCTTGTTATTTCATTACAGTCTACTGTGGAATCGGAAAAGGAAAACATACAGTTTGCTGTACATATTGGGCGGAAAAAACATGCCAAACTGAATAGTTTAATTTGATATTGCGAATGATTTTCCAAAAGAACGAATATAATTTTACTTATTGTTTCATCGCCATTATGCGTGAGAAAACATTTTCAGCAAATTCAGTTGGTGTAATTTTTTCATTTCATCCATTCTGTAATTTTACTGGAAAATTTTGAAAATTCGCATGAACTGTTTGTTAATTGAATTATTAAGTAATATTGATAGAGTTTGGTTCGAACATTGTATAAAATTATTATTTAAACATGTATCCTGTTTAGAATGTTTCGCATTGGCTGGTTCAGATCGAAACATTCCGAAACATTCCGAAACTCAAGGTTGATACCGCTCTTTCAATTATTGCATTAAATACTTCTGTTTATACAATACAATCTGTCAACTGAACCACTAAAATACCAATGGGCCCATTTAAGCTTAGACAGTCCTGGCTGTCTGTGTACAGACATACACACTCATTATATTCTGTAGAGTGACATGGAGGTGGGCTTGTATCGGAGTAATACAAAACAATTTGACCTCTATGCAATTGGACTCACATACTAGCATGTCCTGCACAAATTTAACACTCATAATAGACATGATATTAACTGCTCGGCAATTTCATGCCATGCTCTTGTCACTCATTTGCATGCCAAACGTAAGTAAATATTATTTTAATTTCATCAACTAAAAATTTCATACGTAAGTTGGTATAAGTAGGTTTGATGGTACCGGCATAGGCTGCAATAATGAATATCTACTGATATTTGGCTATACTTTCTGATATTGGCCTCAAGGTCATACCACAATTTCCGTAATTACCTACCTATGTAAACCATCTATATTGCTGTTCAATTGCATCACTTTGTCAACAGCATTGTATAACTTACTGCCATATTTCCTTAATATATTCTCAGTCCCAAAGTAGGCAGTTTTTTCACGAGTGACATCAACAATGTGGTATGCTAATACGTTACTCCTCAATTTGCATGCATTTTTAGGTAATTTGATTTGAGTAGCCGGTTCCAATTCTTCATAAATTGCAACATATGATTTTAAAGTTATCCAGTGAAACTGTATCTGTAATATAAAGCTTGATACATGGATAGCTGTCTGCTGATGATATTGTCAGTTGAAATATTTGGGCTGTGAGCATTAAGTCGTTGTCAATATTGCTTGTTGAAAAGCTGCAGATTTTGCCAGATCAGGAAATAATATTGTCCCAAGTCTGTAATGTTTTCTCTGAATTCAATGAATTCATTGACCCCCTTTATTGATAACTCATTAAGAAGTATCATCCTTTTTGTTAATGTTAATTTCATGGTTCTATAGGGAGGTACCTAATGCCCCCTTCACGTAACTTGAAACCTTGAATTTTACTGGTTGACTAATATAGAGGTAAAAGTATTTCATTTCATTGCCAGATAATAAAATTATTACAATAGATAAGTCAAAATAGTAGAACATTCACCAATATCTTTTTTTTTTTGATTTTAAAAATGTAGACTTGATTGTTTACTGGCTAGGCAAACTGTACTAGCGAAAAGTTTTACTTATTTTTTCTAGTAGATATGGCAAAATACTAATTTTTTAACTTTTTGAGCTAGTTTCAGGATTCCAAACAGTGCTTAACTCCAGTTATCACTCAGTCAAAAACTTTCTGTTTTTTATATTTGCCATAATTCAACTGATAAAGCAGTGTCTCAACTGCTTTTACAGCACTGAATTACAGTGAATAACAAACTCATCTCATAAAGTGATAATGATCTAGTCTTTTAATTCATATTAAGAATGATGAGTGGCAGAAGTATGTTTATCAACATTGCATTACTTTTGCTCCATCATGCTCCTATTCCAAGAATGTTTCGAATTTTTTGTATACAATTGAATGTGCAGCTAACCATTTCTAGAAAAAAACCTTTGGTTCCTTCAGAATTTGAAAAATTTATTTTCCAGTGGTGGTACAGACTCTGACAATGGGAACCTAACTATTCCAAGTATTTTCTTTTCTTCAACTGAATGAGCACATTTCCTGTCTAAAAGCATTTATTTTATCCGGCCTGCACAAACTGAACTAAGGTCGTTTAGAAAACAATTTTGAAAACTACAATTGGAATCATTTTCGCCTAATATTGGTAAAATTTTCAAATCGGCATAAAATCTGCGACCATTCAAAACCGAAATTTTCCACTTTGTTATTCTTTCTCAATTTCAACGAAAAGTTGTTAAATTAATCTGAACTTTCGAAAGTAATTTTCTAGCCTCCATTGGGTTGTTCAATGGAGACAAAAATTTTTGGTGCGAAATAACAAGAAAAAAAGTTTTAATTTAGATAACAAACTTTTGAATTCACATTTTCACAAATTAAAGGCAACCAAATTTTCATCATTGTTCTGTAAATACGAATTGATTGGTTGGCAAAACAGTGTAAAAGATTGGGATGTTTGAAAAACTATTATTCTTCAATTCATGGAATAAAATATTATCCTATATATGTGATACGATGCTTTTTTTATGCGGCTACATATTTTAAGAGATAAAATTTGACGTTTATTCTTGGTATGCAGATAAAGATCATGCAACAGAAAAGAAGAAAGAAAACCGGCGGAAGATGAAAAAAGTTTTAACAAAAGGCACGTGGTTCCGAAATTCGCATTCATTTTCAGAAAATCCACAACCACAAACCCTTCGCCTTTGTTGCCTCATTCAGTGGATTATATTTACAATAATAATCGAATAAATGCCCGAAAGGAAACAAATGCGATGGTAGATAATACAATTTTTATTGCCGAGGCGATTTCCACTTTGTTTTCGGTGTGTTGTTTTTTTTTTTGTCCTTATTGGAGCCGGGAGACATTTAAGTTTAGAAGGTACTTAATAGTCCCTATTCTTTATTATAGTGTAATAATGCAGAGAGATAAATAAAATTTCGTTGGCAGTTTCCAATTGTCTTACGTGTGGTAGTTATTACTATTTGTAATGTAAATTTTTCTCCTTTTAAAATTTTTATTTTTATTCCATCTCAGGTTATAAAAATTGATGAATAACTCGTGGAATAATGTACCTAATTCACAAGAAAATAACGAATATCTCCCTCTTTGTTTGGAAATGGTAAAATTTCACAAAAACACTTATTTAAAATGCATTGAAAAAATATTCTTGAAAAACGCACTGAAAATGAAAATAATACATATTGTATTTGTCTTTGTAGTTTAGACTAAATGCTGTTTGAAAGACTGATAGTGATGAAGTACTTTGTAGATAAAATTTTCATTTTACAATCACACACTATGTATTTTCAGAGTGAAAAGTTAAAATCATCAAATTTGCAAGACCAGAGTGAGCTTGAAAGAGGAGTAGACAATTTGACATTAAAATATAACGTTACTAATTAATTCCCATTTTGGTTAGTTGCAGCTGTGACTTCCGAGAATATCACAATTACAGGCGGGGCTAGATATACTAGGACCAAAGTTTAGTAGGACAAAATACAAGAAAAAATGTTGGTAGAAAAAAGGTATTAAAATCAGTAAAAAGAATCCCTAATGAAAATGAAGAATACATCCCACATGTAAGGAGGCTAAATATTTGCAGTTATGGTTCAACCTCACAGACTCTCTAGTGTACAAAATACGTCACCCATTGAAATATACCCTACAATAGGTTCATCACGAGATGCTAGATGAAACCCCCACTCCACATTACAAGAGATAATTATAATATATTACCCACTGGCCGACAGGAAAATAAAAGTCTTGTTGCTGTAAAACTCCGTTTATTATAAGTTAACTCCATCATTGAGAACGTGGCATATCTCTAGACAAATGACAGCAACCAAACCCAAATCCAGCAGATTGATTATGGATGGCTGATAGCAAACTCCAGTAGATATTTTTCAGGATCACGAATACATTAAAAAGGATTATTCTCCCGTGAAAATTCTAATTGCATCAATTACAAATGAGAAAAAAGAAAAACATGTCTTCTCTCATTTTTCGAGAGGAAGAACATGTAACTTATTTCATAATCTGTGACAGACTGATTCATCTTCTAAAAATCAAGACTGAAGAAGAATCAAGAATGAAAAGGAACAAATCTACGGGGAAAACCTGACTGTGATTTGGTTGCTGTCATTCATATGTGATTATAATATAATAATATATTAAGTATGTGAAATGAGGAATGGTAAAGCATAAGAAAAAAATATATGCCTCGGACAGTACAGATTATGACAATATGGAAATAGAGGCGCCGAAATATAATAGGTAGAGGAACAAAAGAAGAGGGCGAAATGTAATTTGTATATAACTGGGAAAAACGTGAGAAAAAAATATAATATATGTTAAAAAAAATAAAAATAAAAAGAAGTACGATAATAAACTCAATCTTTCCCCAGTTCAGATGCCTCACAACCAAATTATACAAATTAGAATGAAACGTGTCCCAACTAAAAATAGGCTGTTTTTATAATTGTGGTCCACAGTTTTGTAATGTTTGCAGCCCATAAGATAAATTTTGTATGAGTGAAGGAAGCTTGGAAAATAATAATAATGCTGATAATAACAATAATTATAATATTGGTAACAATAAGTTGGTAAAAAATGAGCAAGATTGATAGTTTAAGACTAGTCTAGCACAGACATGACGCACTTAATCTTGCTAGTATTCATCACTATCTTGAATGCCTCTTTTCTTTTAAGTTATTGATGCAGTATTGTTGGTTTTTGAGAACTAATTGTTCTGGTTTTGCAACTAAATGTCCTTTGAATTTCCACTCATTGGTTTGAGCTTTGAGAAATTCAGTTTGCTCCTCTCAGATTTGTGTTATGCATACAAAGAGACAGTACCATTTCAGGAAGCAGTGCGGCAGTGTTTCTTTAAATACAAAATACAACTACATATATTCATACAAATGTACACATATATAGACACCGACATACATGATTTTGCCTGGAAAGGATCGTAACAATTGAACCATCATTTTTGTGAAACCAGGAAAAGTTATCATTATATGATAAAGGTTTGGTCCATTGTGTGATAGTTTAGATAAGGCAGTCAATGTACTTTGTTACAGTACACAAGATTATCGAGAATGGTGTACTATGTATACATATAAAAAGCATTCGATGAGAAGAAAAAACAAATATGTTACCAGCATCACCATCTTTCATCACATCAAATCCATCCTTCCATGACTCTGCCAACATGTGTTAATTTATTTTCACAGTAGAGACCAAAATGAGTCTCCCCCTAGCAGTCGTATTAATGCAATTAAATCGTTTTTCCTTGTGGATACTGGAAATACAATAACAATGGCAAATTGTAATTGGGAAAGATATATTTGACCATATGTTCTGCATCTTAACAATTTTTTTATTGTTAGAAGATTAGGTATGTGACAAGTTGCGAAATGTGTTGTTGTTGAGCTGCAAAGTTTTTTCGCATCATCGATTTAATTTTGTTCTAAATGAGAGAATGATAAGAGGAAAAGCCAAAATTCTTAGTTTGATCATTAGAAAAGTTTTGATTATTGTTGTGGGCTTGAAAATGAAAGAAAAACTTATTCCTATCAAATTGAACCATAATTAATAAGAATCTGTAGGGAGATAAAATTAAAATTATATATGGTGTTGATGAAATAATTAGTTTAATAATTGTTTTTGAAAATTATTATAACCGTTCAATCAGTCACGTAGTTCAAATTGACAAAAGAAGGCAAGACACGTAATTAAGTAGTTTCCTCCAATTTCATTTCATAAGTTTTATATGTATATTGTGGTGAGCAGATAAACACTTATTGGCATATTCTCTCCTTCACTATCAATCAGTGCCATGGCCGAGTGAGTAAGGTGCCATATTTTGAATGGTGGTGAAGCCATCGAGTTTAAGTATTCAGTCGGTATGTGTTTGAATCCACATATGGCCCAAATACCTAAATATATTTTTTTTTACTAAGAATTATGCTTTATTTTTTTCACCACTGCCTTGATTCATTTCAAAAATACTTGATTAATCCAGTTCTGTTGTAAGTACATACCGATTAGAATTCACAGCATCTCCTCGAAACCTTTTTTTGTAGGCTGTTTTCAAACAACCCTACTGGATAGACCTCTTCCTTTATAAATATTATTAGTGACCTAATGTGCAATTTTCTTTTTACATCATTTGGGGGATTCACCATGTAGCCACTTCGAGGCCTCCCCTTTGGGTCAAAAATTTTTGCTCTCAAAAACTCTCACAAAAACAGACTTCCAATTTCAGCAATTTCTCGAACCTTTTTCACTTTTAAAACTGATATAGTCCTTAAGTCCTATTAAGTATGATTGAAAAATGACATTGAAAAAAATTTACATCTATTAAAGGTTTGACACTTGAAATATGCCAGGGATGGTGTCCTGATTGAGTAATTAAAATGTCCCATACTCTAGATACTAGGGGTGTGAACTGAAACATTTAATTTGTTATCGGTTTTAAATTTCAATTGGAAGAGCTGTTTTACTTATCAATTTTGGTTTCAGTTATAAAATTTCTTCCTTTTGATTTGGTTTTAGTTCTGGTTTTAAATTGGAAAAATAATTCCATTCTGGTTTCAATTTTGTTTTTTTTGTTTTTTTGTTTTTTACTTGAATAATGTATAGTTTGTAATTTGCATTAGCCATCATGGTTAGCATTGTATAAAGAAAGTTTTTGCCCAAGTGCAGTTACTATACTCTTTTCATGCTGAGAACAAGAAGTGCATAACCTTATAAACCATATTCACACTGTCTACTCCAAACACGATGTTTGTTTACTTTACAAGATGAGGTTTATCTTTGTGTAACATGGTACATCAATATCATTTCTTCTCTTCCCAACCAGCCTTCACATCATTAAGTGATTCTGACAACACGCACTTATTACTGTGAACAGAATATAGTTAGTGCAGTAAAATACAAGTACAATAAAAACTATTCGAAGTACTACATCAATAAAAATGAAATCGTAAAATTGAAAAAAAATTTTATTAGTTCAAAAATTTTAAAACAATTTTTAATTGGTGATTTTACTTTTGACGTCATAGTATAGGTGGCACCTTGGAGAAAGAGTTGAACTATGTGGACAAACAAACAATCAACCAATGAAAAGGCCAAAAAACAGTGATATTGAGATATTTTTCTTTTTTTTTTTATTATCTCAACTTTTGAGAGCTCAAAATTATTGTTTTTAGTCTCATTTTCTTCCTTAGTCTCTTATTTAATTTGGTATGTCCAATGATTTGAAGACTGCTATACTTACTATAATTTTACCTCGTTTGTTTTTCTATATAATTTTATATGAGGCCACAAACACTTTAGTCGATCTTCCAGTGAAAGTAAATCCCCCATTAACTTAAAACTTGACCTTAAAAATAAAATAAGTGTCTTGTAAGTGAGTTATTTATGTCTTGGTTCTTACGGGATTGAGGATAAAATGTACATTGGAAAACAGTATTATGACTGAAACTTTGGTTAAAGGAACAGAAATAAAAACATTTAGTATATCAGTTAAGAATAGATAAGAGTGTTGTTTCTATTTCCAGAATTGGATAAAATTTATAGATAGCCTGAGTCTTTCCTCTTTTCTGCATGCATCTATTTCAGCATTGATTTTTGATAAAATATTAGAACTATTAATTTCTTTACTGGTCCTTTTAACCATTCTTCTGGTATCTGCAATAAATGACTCACAATCACAATCAGTGAATGAATTTATAGTAGCAGTTTTGATACATTCATTTAAATTTGAAAAAGGGAGTGACATTTCATTTGTAAATTATGGACAATTTATTATCAATTAGTTCGGTATTACCATAGATTCAAATTAAATCATGATTTCCACAATAAAAATTTTACCCATCTGAATTAGGCTCATTATCAAATTTTAAATGAGTTATCTTTTGAGATTTTTAAATGATAAAAATCACAGCATTTGTTTGAACAAATCGATTCATCATATCACAAAATCTGGGATCTAAAAATGGCAGGCTTGAAAAAAGTATGACTAAAATAACATATTCTCTCCTCTCTCCAAACAACTTTTAATTTATTTGAAAATTCCGAAACCGAAATGGAATCATTTTAATCAGTTATTGGTTTTGGTTTCAGTTATGAGAGTTCTGCGATTTGGTTATTGTTATTGGTTACCAGTTGATTGTTTAGGTTTTTGTATCGGTTATTGGTTGTCCTTGAAAATTTTAAAGTTGGTTTCAGTTCACATTCCTAGCAGATACTTCATGTTTTCACCACGGTTGGTTTCAAAGGTATGATTATTATACAGGTTTTCGGAGAATATCTACTTATCAAAATTTATCTGGTACTAAGATTCAGGGCTGAAAATAAGTTTGTTTTTACAATATTTTACCAATAGTCACAAAAGTTGGTACAGAAATTGAATATATTATATTTTAACATTCTGCAAAATTTTGTTTCAATCACCCTAACGGTTCAAGCATAAAAATGATTTTAAAAAATCTTAAATTAATGTTTAGAGGAGAATATAAGTTTCAGATGAACAAAAGAAGTTGTGCCGAAGGACGTCTTCTTTTATTTTATTGCTAAGCAATCATAATAACTTGCATGTACGTATTTTATTGGTAACTTCACAATACAATAAAATTCATCATGAATTTCCTTGACAATTCAGCATTCTGACGTATCTTGAATTTAAAAATATTTTTTTTTATTGTCTAGAAACCTACATTTTCCAGCATGACTCACTGCGCTGGTTTTTTTTTGTTTTTTTTTTTGATTTTTCCAAATAACAACTCGAGTATGACTATAATGAATTGATCAAATAATGTAAATAAAAATTAGACCAGAAAATTTTCCATCCGTTTTTCTCATAAGTATCACCGGTACTCACATACAGGATTTTACAAGAAGGTTATTGTTTTTTCAAAATCATAATAATGGATCATTTTCGTACTGTTGGAAAACTGAAAATGAATATAGACATAAGAATGGACAAAGAAATTAATGTAGGTACTTACTGAGATTCCCTACCAATATATAGTTCATACAGTATGTGCTTCATACCTGCGGCCTACAATTTCCTCAATAATTGAAATGAACCTTCAAACAAGTGATGAAGAACCTTCAGCTCCGTTATATTCATTTGTAGTCGCCTCGTGATTTACTTTTAGCTCTTCATCAGTTTCAACCTCTCGAGTTTAGTCAACTTATTCGAATCGTGTGAATAAATTTAAAATCAAATTCCACATCATTTTGGGTTTTTGGGTTCGGTTTGCCTTGTTCTAATTTCCTGAATCACATTTACTAGCTCGTTTCTTCAGCCAAAGAATCAATATAAAGGTCTGGTACAGTTTCAATTTATTACATTGGTCCAGCAGAAGCATCACTTTATACAAGCTGTTCAGTATAGCTGCCACCAGCAGAAGCAGCAACAACAATATATATTTGACAATAAAAACGTTTTAAAATATACTGTGTTTGTTTCGAAATTTTAAGCAAATTCCTAACACGTATTTGCACTTAGGCGAAAAAACGGTTCTCATTTTGTGTGTGGTCAGATTTTATTAATGTTCGTCGGGGTGCGTAAAATTTTATCAACTTTTTATTTCCACTCGCCATACCGACTTGAAAGTTTATGGAGCTACGATTAATGAAATTTTAAACGACTATGAGAACTGTATTTAACGAAGTGTTTTTTTTTTTCCTTCTTCAAAATATTCTTTTATTGTTTCTGTGAAAGGAGTAAAAGTTGAGAAAAAGTTTACAGGCATCGCTGAAGAAGTTGTTGATTTTACTCTTTTATTTTCAAGTCTTTATTCAGTGACTAGCCGAATAAGTTATCTAGGCTGAGATGGTAAGAATTACCATTTTTGTAGAGGTTTGTAGGGTGAAAAAAAAATTATAATAGGATGAAAAATCTTGACTATCTATTATCAACACAATATGTGGCCAGCTGTTTATTCATTTGCTACCTTCAATCATGTTTTTCGGTATCCTCGAACAAAAAAGTAAACAAAGTGTTAATCCTGAAAACTGTGAAGATTGGTGTAGTGGGTAGAAGCTTATATTTAAGTGGTTTAAGGTCCAGCAGACCATACAAAGATGGTTGGAGTCACACACCTGCATCGCACGCCTTGCAACTCACAACTGCCTAGCCTCAACACCAGTATCCCCATGTAACTCTGTTAGGAGTGTAGTAGGAGAACCAGCACACAGGCTATGCGCTGGGACCTGTGGGCGGAGCCACGACAACTGGATTGAAAGATGGCACGAAAAGATGCAGCAGTTTTCAAAGAGTGAATTTTTAATCAAAAATATAATTTATCAATTTTCTTTCTAGCCATTTTCAATTCTCACCCATTTTTTTCTTTAGTTTCCCATACATTTAATTTGTGATTTAAATAGTCGACTTCGAAGGTGAAAATTAAAATTACGTGCTTTACTTTTGTGAAAAAGCTGCATATAGTTTTAGACAACAACTTTTTATTTTGTGAACGAATCCAACCTCAGTACCATTTTTCATACAATTCCTAAAGGCTGATTGGGCCTTATTAAAAATTAAGAAAATCATAATATAAAATTTCACTTAAAATTCAAATAGAACGTGATTTTTTGTGCTATGCGACGAGAGATGTGTACCTGTCAAAGATAAAATTATTGACAGTTATCTCATCGCAGGTTCTTCACTCTCACCAACTTCCAACTATGTACAAACTTTTTAACAAAAAAAAAAATTTATGTTCCAGATAAGCCAGGAATTCTGAACACAGGTCCACGATATTGGCTCAGATGTGTTTTCATCCAACTATATTTTTACCACAACATGCATTTCACCCCCTACCATCAACACTTCTTTAATTCCAACCTTTCATCATTGCAATCAAAATAGGGGCAAACTTAAAACATATTTACCTATGAAATTATACTGAACCACAAAGCAATTATAATAATTTTATTTATCATTACTTTGACAAAAAGAACTTATATCTGGAATACCAGAAAAATGTAAATTCACAAAACTAGTAAATTTTAACAAATACTTTTCCCATCAAACTTGACCATTTCTATGGGATCGAGTGGAACTCTTGGAACCAAAACTAGACCTATGAACTATGAAGATTTACAACATTAATAGGAAACTGTTGACCATTTAACCAAATCGACAGGACAGTTGACCATGAATATAATGGAACGGAGTAAATTTTGCCAATATCTGGAAAAACAGCAGAAAAACAAACAAATTTCCTAAGAAAATTTAACTGTGATTTCTACTAAAGATTTTAGGTGTGTCGATTTTACAGAATTTTTATCAAATACCAGATATTCACAAATGAAAAACTTTCAAGTAGGTGAATTTTATTTTTGGAGCACTTTAGTTCCAAAGGAACCCCTTTTTTTCTGGACAAAGACACTTTTATACTAAAAAGTTTAAATGTCTCACTTTTCTGTTTCAGATTTGGAAGATTCACTGGAGTGAAGGACAAAAAACTAAATGGGATCACTTGAGTAAATGTCTCAAGTAAATATGAATTTTATCACTAAAATTTATTGTGACAAATTAATTCTGCTTTCTGATTTTAGCCAAAGACCTTGAACTGCAATACAAGGCTGCTATATCCATTGATCTTCTAGGTTGCATAGTTCAAAAACTCTTGAACAATTATTAAATTTCATCACTTTAGACTTGATCAAAAAATTTCATTTTATTCAAACAGATCACTATTACCAATTCAGAACCAGTAACATTACTATTTTGACTGAACTAAACACTAATTTTTGACAAATATATTACTCTGCAATGATGGCCAAAATAAAATAATTTGGCATGTAAAAATAGATGACATGATACTGTTCCTTATTTCTCGCCAGTTACTCTTATTCATAATTTGGAAGAGAGATTAACTTTAGTGGAAATAAAGATCTCAGACTTAGATTACCAGGATACCATAAATTTGGTATACCTAATTCTGATTACATGGTGCTTACTCAAAATTACAGTAGCTGTACCTGTGTATGCAAATGTATGACTAAATTTTATTGCTGTTAAAGCACATAATCAAATTAATAACTTATATTTAAAAGTTATGAATCATTAATGATCCATAAAATTTAAATTTATTTTTCAGAGGGAGATGTAAAGTAGGTTGCATAAGGAAGCATAAAAATATAAGAATTTTTCTGTTTGGAAATTTTTATACATATATTATGTTAAATAAATTTTATTTCAGAAATTAATTATAGGGGATGACCAATTTGGCAAATTAGTAATAGAGAAAAAAATTATAAAACTTTATTTTGTGATGTTTTATTTGACTAGATATAATAGTGGTTTCAGAAACCTTCAAATATTGAAATTCTTGGCCCTTTTTCTAAAAACTAAACAAATCAGGAGCTTCATGCTTTTCTTAGCCTAGGGACTTTTGTTCCATCTTATTTGAGCAGATGAATTCTATGCCTTCTCAATTACTTCAAAACAAGTGACAGCCAGTATTTTCCAGGTTAAATACTTGCCTCCACATCCGCCATTCATTAGACAGACATATAACAGCAAATATGCTAACTATATGGTGTCATCATATTTGGCATACACGGTTGTAACATCATGTAATGTCTGTTTGGCCATCCCAACTTATAAATTTGTACAGGCAAATTCACTGCTGTTCCTGGCAGAAAATTCATTTCTGTCTCAATTCTGTTACTGTGAGGTAGGTATCTGTAAATTAAGGATTGTCCTCAAACATAACAAGTGATTAGGTTTATAAGAAGTAGAATAAAGTCAAATACATAGAAGTTTAATGTGATGTATAAATTTTGATGTTTCTTTAATATACAAAGTAAAAAGAATTTGGTATTATTTTTTAGGAATAAATCTC